>OX376210.1:13846321-14446321 GCA_947363905.1 Lithophane semibrunnea
TACCCGTCCAGCGTGACGCTGACGCAGTACCAGCCCATGATCAACTCCTACCAGGTGCGTCAGCAGGCGCGACACTCGGCGCTCTTGCGTGATGTCGCACGCCATTTTCGAATTATCTCAATAAAATAAATATCTTTCTGCATAGTAGATAAAGTTATATGTTTTTACACTATGTTAAAAAGTGCACGCAGCGTCGGCTCGCGTCACTTCTCGGTGTTTACTGACCCTTAGACACGCCTATGTCCTATAAAAATCAAAAGTCATCTATTAAAACTAGTTTGAGAATCACAACTTTTCGAACGTCAAAATTACATAAAACCGTCCTAGTGCTTTAGCTGGAAATATTATGTATGTACAACTCTTTTACCATCGTACACAATACTTACGTTGATTTACTTTGAAATACTGCTGATTTATGATTTCCTCCAGTAATACAGCTAACGTAGACATATTCCCTTGCAGACGTCGTCGTCGGCGGGTCCGTACGGCGGCAGCGCGCTGTACACGGCGGCGCCCTACACGCCCTACCAGCCGTCCGCGCAGGCCAAGCAGCAGCAGCCCAAGGACACGCAGCAACAGGTATGAGCTACAGTTGGACCGAGACCGCGCCTTAGGTATGTACACGGCGGCGCCCTACACGCCCTACCAGCCGTCCGCGCAGGCCAAGCAGCAGCAGCCCAAGGACACGCAGCAACAGGTATGAGCTACAGTTGGACCGAGACCGCGCCTTAGGTATGTACACGGCGGCGCCCTACACGCCCTACCAGCCGTCCGCGCAGGCCAAGCAGCAGCAGCCCAAGGACACGCAGCAACAGGTATGAGCTACAGTTGGACCGAGACCGCGCCTTAGGTATGTACACGGCGGCGCCCTACACGCCCTACCAGCCGTCCGCGCAGGCCAAGCAGCAGCAGCCCAAGGACACGCAGCAACAGGTATGAGCTACAGTTGGACCGAGACCGCTTATCGCGCCTTAGGTATGTGAGCAGTAAAAAAGGCCTGCACTACCTTCCAGTAGTGCAAGCCGCTTATTCGTCAACGCTCACAGCGTCCCGCCGCTCATTCGTCAACGCTCCCAGCGTCCCGCCGCTCATTCGTCAACCCTCACGGCGTTCCGCCGCTCATTCGTCAACCCTCACGGCGACCCATCGTTCAGTCGTCAACGCTCACTTCTTCTCGCCGCTCATTCGTCAACGCTCACGGCACCCCGCCGCTCTCAGGGAACCTCAATTGGAAAAAAAATAATAAAATCGCGAGAGGCAATAACCTCCATATCTTGTTGTAACTGTTTCATTCCATCAATATTCGTCGGTATTCATTCAAACAATCGAATAATTTTGTTCGTTGTTGTTATTATTATACCGAAATCGAGTATATTTTTAAGAAACAATTAGGAGCAAGTTCGTTACAGAACTTTTTATTAGAACACCATTTTACCACAAAAAATTGATGTAATGTAACTCAACTATTACGTTTATTTCAGCAATACGACAATTCGGTGGCGTCGAGTAATAGCTTAACGAGCACCACGACACAGACGCAAACCTCCACAGCCAAAGTAGCCACCACCACAGGTACGTACGGGACGACACACTTAGCTATTCCTTATTCACTACGCACGAGCGGCCTCCGGGCTTCGTGTTTGTAGGCATGTATAAGCATTTGTATGCAAAAAAAAAATCATTTCACCGAACCGGAAATGATTTTTTTTCGGCCGAATACAGAATTCCGGCTGATTTACATTTTCGTCTTCTTATAGTCATGGTATAAAGTATAGTATGCAACTCTTGAATAAAACGGATTCATATCGAAGGCCATGAATCACTCGCGGCGCTCAGGATTTTAACGGCTGAATCACTCGAGATCTCTACGGTCGTGATTCAGTCGTTAGAATCCTTCATTTGCTAGTAATCACTATCATCTATGGCCCTCGCTCGCGTCGTGGAGGATACAGGTAGTTGTGCAAGATGGGCAGAAGAGAAGTCGCGGCACATTGAACTCTGATGGCCCGGAGCCTGTGAGGCTCTGCCTTTTATAAGCTCAAAATTAAGGCTTTTCTAAGGTCTTCTCAGTTTGATTTGAAGTGAAATCGTAATAATAGTAATTTCAACCTCGAATGAATGTGTGTAAGAGTGTGTTGCGCTCGTGACGAAGTGGTCCCTCTCCAGTAGTAGCGGGCCACACGTCGGGCTACGCGGGCGGCGCGCTGTACGGCGCGGGCGCGGCGCCCTACGCGCCCTACGACGAGCAGCTCATGCGCTCCACGCTGCCGCACCACATGGTGAGTACGCTCATATACACCGTGGCATTTTAATCGTCTTTCATCCGCAGCCTACTTCATGTATCCAATGACTACTACACATTCATAAAAAAAAGATAAGTATTTATGAACATTTGAGTAATGAAAAAAAAAAAAATTCAATAGTAAGACGCATGACGTAGTTTGAAACACCCTGTTATGAGCGCGGTCCGAGCATTGCGTTCCAAAGGCGGCACGGACTGAAGCGGCGGCATCTTTAACAGAGTTCATTCCCCCTATTGCAAAAATGTGTTTCTTACTATTGCAATCCTAAAGACTCTTAAATACTGGCGCGATTCGCCGCGCGACGCGACGCCGCCGCATTGTTCGCCGTGAAGTTTTCTCAGAAATTGTTTTGTTAAAATTTTTATTTTGTTATTTGTATTTTGTGTTTCACGAACTGTGTCCAAATAAACGTTATTCTTTCTTTCTTTCTAAAATTCGCGTCGCGCGACGAATCGCGCCAGTATGTAAGAGCTTTAATGTTCTCATTACGTAGCAGTTTGTACATAAAAGCTATTTAATTCCAATTCTTCCTTCATACTTGGTACGGGCTTAATAAAACTAAAACTAAGTTGTGTTAGATACGTAGGTACATAGTAAGTACAGATTAATAAATAAAAAAGAAAGTTACAAACATACGGTCGATTTCAATAACTGATCAATTTGTCTTCGTTCGACCCTATTGAAGATAGAAATTTGACTCATGTCTACTAACCTAGCAAATAACAAACAAAAGATATGTAGTTACTGAAATTGCTGTCCTGGCACTTGCGGGTTGATCACACCTCGGTTGCGTAACATTTCCAGATTATTTGGCGCAGCGTACAATCTCCTTGCTCCCCGTAAATTGTCACCACTCACTGCGTACAGGCGCACCATTTGTAGGTACTCGATATTCGAGTATCGATAGCTCCTCATAATCATTGTGAAGTAGGTAGGACCTATTCACTCCTTGCACTGTAACGATCGCGAACAACGTTTGATATCCGGTAGCGCGCGCGCACTTCCACTTCCGGTATTGGGCCGCAACTGAGACGCTGCGAGATTGACCTTCACTTATTTTTCGAGTGAAAGGGGCGGGGCGTGACACGCGCGGCTCTACTCAATGGATAGCATTAGAGCTCCTCATTGGATGACGGTCCACGTGGACTATGCTTGATTGGCTTTCGGTATTGGAATGATCTACTCGACCCGTGCGCTGCGTAGGTATGTTCTACCGTTTGATACGTAAACATTAATAACAGGATATTTCAGAATTCTAATGCAATATTTATTTTTCTTTGTACCTATTATATTAATTAATGGTAAAAAAAAAAATCGTGTCTGGAGGTATTTTATGTCGGATACATTGAGTGGACCACCTTTGTAAGACGATTAAAATGCCACGGTGTATATCTACTATATTTTTAGAAAAATTGGGTGGGATGGGAAATCCCATAGGGCAAACAGCTTTTTGATTATAATCCTAGGTTAGCACAGGTGCTTTTTTAACGCAACGTTTTCCTCGCATTGGATTTTCAACTTGTCTTTCATAGTCATGTAAAATGCTGAAAGCTAGCTGAAAGACTGATTAACTGCTGCATGTCGGCCTCCCCTTTGCATTGCCACTACGACCGGTCTTGTGCGTTTTGTTTCAAGTCTATTCTTACCATTTTAACAGATCATTGGTGCATCTTGTCATCTTATCCACACTATGTATAATATCATTATGGACCCCTTTTTTGTCTAATACCGGAATTTTATGGTAAAATTGTACATAAATAGAATAATTTAAATCGCTAAAACTCCATGTTTTTTTTTTCTTTGTTCAATGTATATTCTAAAAGTTGTGTTATGTGTTTCAGGGCGGGTACTACGAGGTGGGCTACGGCGGGCGGGACGCGACGTTCGGGCTGAGCGCGGGCGAGAGGTTCGGCCGCACCGACGCCGCCTCGCCGCAGCAGGTGAGCCCTCAGTACACGTGCGGCCGGCGCACGCCGCGTGTCGCGCTCCGCGTGTCGCGCACGCCGCGTGTCGCGCTCCGCGTGTCGTGCACGCCGCGTGTCGCGCACGCCGCGTGTCGCGCTCCGCGTGTCGTGCACGCCGCGTGTCGCGCACGCGCCGTGCGCCGTAATATCTCCCGCGCCGCAGGCTGATCTCCGCTGAGATTGGTCGCCATGAGCGCAATTCGGTCTGGAGGACTATTATTAGTATAAACATCATACACGAATGAGAACAGTGTTCAAAACTCTTTGTTTCCATGTTTGCTATAGCGGATATCCATTACGAACCGATGGTTTTTGAAAGACTATTCCATTTAAGGCTGATTTATCCAACGCCACATACCTTATTCCAAAAAGTAATTTTGAATTTTGGACAGTTTTTCCATACAATTTCCGATTTCAGTCTTATTCCATGGATAAAAGATATTTGATGTTGGAATCTTTTCCAAGTGTTGTAACTAAATCAAAACAGATACTACTATATTTAAATCCAAATTTACTCATTTGGATTTAAAAAAAAACGAGGATACAAATATAAGCATAGTGATAAACGTAAAGTAACGCCCGCAGGTCCCGGCGGCGGCGCTGCCTCCCGGCTACGCGTACTTCGCGTACCAGCCGCCGCCCACCACGTACCAGTACGGAGTCTACCCCACCGTGAGTACACGAGGCTTTATACGATATTTTCCTTCGTGGTGCTTATAGTTTGTGCCGTGATGAGAGAACATACTCTTCCCTTAGGGCCGGCGCACATTTGGCAAGGCGCAGCGCAGCGCATTCGTCACTGCCAAGCAAATATCTACCTTGTGTCACTTGAAATAAAGTTGATAATAAATAAACTTCCCGCCAGCTCGAGAGCGCGCCGTAAGCGGCAAGAGACGCGCGTCTCAGGTTATCTATTTTCAACTTTATTTTTAGGCACGCAACGTTGATATTTGCTTAACAGTGACAACCGCGCCGCGCTGCGCCTTACCAGGTGTGCACCGGCCCTTAGGATCAGTTCAGATCGCGACATGAAGCAACGCGACGCTGCACGCACTTTTTAACAATTATCGAACTTATTTTTTTGTTTTTTTTAGTTGACACGTGTCAAAGTACGATGAGATATGCGGTGCTGCGCAGCGCGTGTGCCTTATTGTGTAATAAATACATTTGATATTGTATCGTATCATAAAAAAGTGCGTCGCGTCTCGTCTCGGTGTGGACTGACCCTTTGTCAACAGGCAAAACTGATAACACAGCAAGTTCCTGCATGACAAAGAAATACATTCTGTTAGAATTAAAAAAGGCGATTATCAAGGTGAATAGTTGACATATCGCCAGAGAACGCCCTAGAAGGACAGACATCATAACAATCAAGTGTATCACTTACAACTGACACACGTGAAATTAAGTTCTGTGGTTTCTGCTACCTATCCCATGTTAATGCCTTTAGAATTTAGAACATACTAAATTTACTCGAATCGCATTAACTAACGGAGCGGTTTTCACTCGCGCTCGCTCGGCGGGCGAGCGCAGCAGCCGGCGCGGCGAAATGCGCCGCCATGTTGCACAACCGCCGCCATGTTGCACAACCGCCGCCATGTTGCACAACCGCCGCCATGTTGCACAACCGCCGCCATGTTGCACAACCGCCGCCATGTTGCACAACCGCCGCCATGTTGCACAACCGCCGCCATGTTGCACAACCGCCGCCATGTTGCACAACCGCCGCCATGTTGCACAACCGCCGCCATGTTGCACAACCGCCGCCATGTTGCACAACCGCCGCCATGTTGCACAACCGCCGCCATGTTGCACAACCGCCGCCATGTTGCACAACCGCCGCCATGTTGCACAACCGCCGCCATGTTGCACAACCGCCGCCATGTTGCACAACCGCCGCCATGTTGCACAACCGCCGCCATGTTGCACAACCGCCGCCATGTTGCACAACCGCCGCCATGTTGCACAACCGCCGCCATGTTGCACAACCGCCGCCATGTTGCACAACCGCCGCCATGTTGCACAACCGCCGCCATGTTGCACATCCGCCCGTCTTGCGCTCGCCAAGTGTGCGGGCGATGGGCGCAACCGCGGCGGCTGCGGGTCCGCGCAAATCGCCGGTCTCGTGAGTTTAGAAATAAAACCGCAGTTCCACGACCGCGGCGGGCGCGGGTGAAAAACGCTCCGTGATTTCTTAGCCTTAACGAACCTTTTGTTTGTGACGAACACGATTGTGTAAAGGAATCATCAAAAAGATTGCTTATGAACTCCACACTAGGTCGAGCCTGTCTCGTGGATCCTCGGGTAGTTTTACCATATATTAGGTCTTTACCTATGAAATTGCCGTTTTGTATGAAAAAATTTAAACGATTTTTTTTCATGTATTTTTTATTTGTATTAATCGAAGAAATCACCCATGCAATCAATGCATCTTTGCCAACGCAGTGGCAGTTTATTGATGCCCTACTTAAAGAAATCAGCTGGACGGGAGGCAACAAATTCTTCACAGGCATTTTGTACTGCCTCCCGGGTATTGAATTTTTTTCCCGCCAAGAAGTTATCCAAATTCTGGAAAAAGTAGTAGTCTGTAGGCGCAAGGTCTGGTGAGTAGGGCGGATGACGGAGAGCTTCCAACCCCAGTTCTTGCAACTTGGAGACCGTCTGCTGTGCAGTATGAGGTCGCGCGTTGTCGTGCAGGAGCAGCGGAGACGAGCGATTGACCAATGCTGGTTGGAGATGTGCCAGCTTCTCCACCATTGTGTTCAGTTCTTCACAGTACACATCTGCAGTAATGCTCACCCCGTTTGGTAAGAAACTGTGATGAATCATACCGGCGCTAGACCACCAAACAGTGACCATCACTTTTCTAGGGGTAAGTTTTCGTTTAGAGCATTGTTTAGGTACTGAACCAGGATCCAACCAACTTGCTGAGCGCTTGCGGTTATCAAACAGAATCCATTTTTCATCGCAGGTAACAATGCGGTTCAAAATTCCTTCATTTGTGTGTCTGTTGAGCAGTGCAAGGCACGCCTCGACGCGTACTTCGCTCTGGCGATCATTGAGTTCGTGGGGCACCCATTTGTCAAGCTTTTTTACCTTGCCAATTTGACGCAAATGGACCAATATTGTTTTGACGCTAACGTCGAAAGCTGCTGCTAATTCAGCCGTAGATTGTGTATCATCAGCTTCCACAATCGCCTTTAATTCGTCATTGTCGACCAAAGTCTTCGGACGACCGCGAGGTTCATTTTTCAGGTCGAAATTTCCAGTACGGAAGCGAGCAAACCAATAACAGGTGGTGCGTTGGTTTGTAGTGTTAGCTCCGTAAACGTCGTTGATGTTGCGTACCGCTTGCAGGGCTTGAAAACGTTACCAATTCACATTAAAAGTAACGTTAAGTAACGGTATTTCCGTAGAGATACTTCGATATCGGTACGATTTGGTAGCGTTACTTAGTAGCATAACAAAATAATAACGTTATAAATCTTGGTAAGAATTACCGGTATTTTTAACGTTATTGTAAAAATAGCGGTAACAAATTACCGGTATTATTTTGGTTATTTTATGCGACGTTGCCTGCCCGTTTTCTCAAAGGAGGCCGGCGCGCGCCCCTCTTATACGCTGTCGGCGCTGTTGCCATTTCGTTTGTCGTCTTCTATAATCTCACGGCATTCGCTCGCGCTTACAGAACACGCTCGCGAATTATTAGGTATTCGCGAATTATTAGTACTTGTTTTAGTCACGATTACGAAAAGAAATGTCGTCTATAGATATTTTGAAATAAATGAACAAAAACACAGAATGGCAAAGAGAATATTAAACACGTAATAGTCGTACGGCACAGTCTGAGCGTCGATGCATAGTCCACTCAACGAGGAAATGATTGTTTGGAGACTTCCGAATAATTCAAATATATAAATCGCTTATAACTCTCTGTGAATATTCCTCAGACTGAAATACTTTCTGTGTACGTAAATATGTACTATTTAGAATAAGTATGTAAAGGAATCCAATATTTTACCGATTTCAGAGATACCCCAAATTTAACTTTTAACATTTTGTACTATAATTTCTACTGACAAATTGCTCTGCTAATTGTTATTTTATGCTTTTATGTCCTTAAATACACAGCATTGTTTGGTTATCCAAAATATTTAAATTTTTTTTTTTGCTAGCTACGTAATGTGAAAAATTACTCCGTCAATTATTATACCTTTATTAGTATTCTGATTTTATATTATAAAATATTTATCAATAATCCAACAAACTTTCGAACTTTCATATATATTATGTTCGCTGATTTATGCTAGAGCGCCTACACTTATAGTGTAGGCGAGTTTGGTGGCCACCGTTATTACAAATATTTTTTTTATCTTAATACTTTCGCGGACAGTGAATGAGACAATTGAAGTTTTATTATTATTACGTCTATAGGCGTTTACTGCCCGCGAAAGTGTTAAGTTTACACTAGTCGGTCATTCTTCCATACAAACGTAGTATGGTGATTACTGTTCTGTTTGACACTGTAAGTTCAAAACTAAAAGTTATGTCAATTTTTCTTGTCATTATCTAGCCTTGTATCGAAGAATTTTAACTCATCTTCACCTTGTTTTTCACATCTACACCTACACTTTAACTTATGTGAATATTTCCTCACAGAAAGAAACGTCAAAACGGACTTCTTAGACTGTCGCGAGTCTAATGATGAGTACAATGACCCCTTAAGAGATTTCGTGTATGAAAAGATACACCTTATACAACGAAACCTGAAAATAGTTTGATCAGAATAACGAGCAGAATCAATTGAACCACTTTATAATATTGGTGACATATAAAAAAAAATCTTCATTAAAAACGTTGCCGTGTCTATTTATTAATAGGTCAAGCCAGCGCGGCGCAGCAGCCCGGTGACGACCCCTCCGTCGATAGAGCGTCGTCGCAGACGCAAGAAACAATCAGAATTGCCAGTAAAACTAAAACAGCACATAAAACCTTTACAATTTTTCTAATGGTTTTGTTTCTCAATATGTCAATTGAATTAAAAATCAGTAGGGGGTCTAAGTTTTTGCGCATTTAACGTTACACGTTGTATATATCTCTTTGCGACACAAAATTCGTGCGGTGGACTCACTGCTAATTTGCAGTGGGAAGCCAACTGTGAATATAACCGCACGCGTTTTATTCATCTCAATGCGCGGACTTCTTTGACATTGCATGTTTGACAGATTTTGCGGTTATCCATTTGATTTATGCCTTATGATTTATTAACATGTATGACTCCGGATTTTTAATTTTTCTGTCTATGATGTCTTGTTAGTTGACTTTTTTGTCGCAGTTGGGTTTTAGTTTTATCACTTTTATTTTTATGTACGTATTTATTTATTGATATGGCACTTCGCGGCGTTAAGTTTAAATTCCATGTAATAGGGGGCGAGCCAATTGCCATCAACCGGATACAAATCCAGACTCCAGGCTGCTACCAAGCAATCCCAGATGGAAAGACCAAATAACACTTTTCCCCACTTGTGAATCGAGCCCAGGAGACCTCATGCTCAGCAGTAGCGTTTGCGACCACTAGCTCTACGAGGCATTTTTCATAATATCACCGATGAAATATGGTAATAAATAGTTTGGTTTCGTAACAAAAAATACACTATGTGAATCTAGAACCCCGAGATCTTCTCTCTCTTGGAGACCGTCAAAAAGCATCATATGAGCCCAAACTCAATCGTTTTACTAGTACTAGTAGCCACTTAAAAATTACACTGTCCACCTTCTGGCATCATCATCAGACCCTCGACACCAAGTCAAATATATTGGACTCATTAAAACGAATCACATGAGGCCAAACTAGGGAAGTTTACTAGTAGCCACTGAAGAATTCCAGTATCTATCTCTTGGCTCCATCACCAGATACTCGTTACCAAGCTCAATCTATTGGACTTGTGAAAACGTATCATATGAGCCCAAACTCGAGGGGTTTACTAGTAGCCACTGAAGAGTTGCACTATCCACCTCCTGGTTGCATCATTTAGATCAGCTTCCAGATTCCAAATTATAATATTGTTATCCGAACTACATCAAAATGGTTGGGTCCAAGGTTTCATTTCAAAACGACAATTAGAAGTTGATGAATTACGTTAAAGATACCGTTACATAGATGTGAATGTGATTCTAGAACCCCGAGAACTTCTGATTCTCGGGGATCGTTTTACGTTTCGACAACACAAAGCTTACGAGTATTTGTGACATACTATGTTTGCCCTACCTCACCATGCATGAATTATTTTAATCGACTCTTGATGTTTTGTAGTATCCTCTTATTTTAAATGCAATAACATAAACACTAACGCCGGGTCAATAGGACTTCAGTGGTGGCGCGGACTCTACACACATTTATAACGGTGAACTTTTGATACCTAATCGGTGAGAGAATGTCAGTGACAAAATTAAGGAACTTTGACCTGCAATAGTTCTTTAACTACAGGTTCAAATTGAATGTAATTTGGCAATATACCTAGTTAAACTAAGCCCTCTTGGTAACTGAACTGGCTCTTAGCTTTATCCACAACCAAGTTACAGGAGGTCGAAAATGTTCTGAATGGCTTCTAGAGAAGATGGTACGGTTGTGCCTTTGTGTTTGTTTTGCTCGGCTTGGCGGAGGCACTGCCGTGCCCCCCGATATAATTTTTATTTTGGAACGTACACCGTCAAACAGACGAGTAATCAACATACTACGTTTGTATGGAAGAATGACCGACTAGTGTAACCTTAAGATAAAAAAATAAAATTGTAATAACGGTGGCCACCAAACTCGCCTTCACGAAAAGTGTGTGGCATCGCAGCTCCGAGCGGTCAAGTGAAGGTCAACCCTTTCGGTCTAGCATAAATCAGCGAACCCTAAAATATATATGAACGTTCGAAAATTGATAAATCTTTTTTAATTTATAACCATAAGCCTAATAAAGGTCTAAAAATTGACGGAGTGATTTTCCACACTACGTAGTTAAGCAAAAATCGAAAAAAAAAAAATTAAAAAGGAAAATATTTTGAATAACTAAACAATGCTGCGTATTTAAGGACATAAAACCATATTATAAAATAACAATTCGCCGAGCAATTTATCAGTAGAAATTATAGTGCAAAATGTTAAAAATTAAATTTGGAGTACTTATCTCTGAAATCGAAAAAATATTGGATTTTTTTTAATACTTATTCCAACTAGTACATGCGTACGTATACAGAAAGTAGTATTTTAGTCTGATGTATTCACAGAGCTATAAGCGATTTTCATATTTAGGTTAAAAAAATAACTTCTCGTACCTAACAAAATTTGTTGGATTATTGTACGTCTATACTTTGTATTACCTAACTTCATCACATACCAAATTTCATAGACGTGAGAATTTTTCGGGTTACATACGCCCCGTTGATTGCGATTGGACGAGAGCTACGGTAACAAAACTAAATCATAACGGTAAAATTTTCGGTAGCGTAGATTTTATCGGTACATATTTTAACGATAAAATGTGCCAGATATACCGGTAAAAATTATAACGTTATTTATTAGATAACGATATCTGCATTAAAAGGCTGTAACGATACCATATTTTTAACGGTATTTCAAGCCCTGGTAACGATACCATATTTTTAACGGTATTTCAAGCCCTGGCCGCTTGTGCCTCGTTGCTGCCACGACGGTACTCATATTCCATAATTACTCGAATTTTTAACGTATCCATGATGACGAAAAAGATTGAAATGCGATGAAAATGTAACACTCATCATTAAACAAATGACTTCTTTTGAAAAAAGTATTCCATGTTTTTAAAATAAAATTAATTTGAAATTAGAATTCTTAGCCAAACAAAAATTATTTTGATTTGAAATGGCCAGTACTGCAAAACGGCAATTTCATAGGTAAAGGCCTATTATGACAATGCGCATTACATAAATACTGATGGATTGTTATGTTTACAATCGAGAACCACGTGTAAAAGTGTTTTATTAGTTATTTATGCAACTATTATATAATAAGGGGTATTAAAACACGAGTGTGATAATAGTATCACATTAGTATTTTAATACCTAATTATTTACAGTTGCATACAAGACTATCTATACCAATGAATATGAATCCTCTATAAAAGGTTTGCAATACTAATATCGAAGAAAAATGGAGGGATACGACGCACGTGAATTCAATTTTTTCAAATTCGAATATCATTTGTTTTTTTTTTTTCTTTTAAATTACGGTGCTTTGTTTGTGAAACGCGCCTGCATGACAATGTTCTTTTTTTGAAATGAGTTGCATTATGGAATTTAGTACAACATTATAACACCCGTTTAGATGATATGGTTACTATGACACTGGTTGTTTTAATGTTGGCAGTAAGATAACTGTTTCAGGAACTTTTATAGAGGATTTATAGCATGGGTGTAGATAAAGTAATAAAAACATAGTCTAGACAAAAACTATCAAAATTTTTTTTATCGCCGTTTTTATAGCTGATTTGAAGACAAACATATTCATAAGTAGAATTTATCATGACCAATACGTTTTTATTACAGTATGGCGGTGGGTCAAACGTAGGCGGTGTTGGTGGAGTGGGTGGTGTCGGAGGAGTGGGTGGCGTGTCCGGCCAGGGCAAGGTGTCCACGTACACGCAGCAGCAGCCCTACGACGCGCAGGACTCGTACAAACCCGGTCAGTACTACTCGTAACGAAAGAGGATAGAAAGAAAATAATGTGTTTTATATCTCCATCTCCTTTTAAATCTATCCAAAGGTTGTATTTAAAAGATCGCTATTAGCAATAAGACCGCCCATTGTGGAAGCCAATTTTTTTTTTTTACAAAAGTGTTTGTAATTCGTAATGATGTACGACGACTACTGTATTCGGCAGAGGTGAATAATTGAGTCAGCTTCAAAAAGATTTATTCACGGATAGGGAACCATTTTGTTGTCTATCACCATTATTCCATAACATTGTATCCACTGTCCAGGTACAAAACATAATTAAAAAAAAATGGTAAACAAAACTTATAAAGAATCAAACTTCTTTAAAAAAATATTGGGGCTTTCTGTACACCAACATTACACCAGGTTTAAGTCTCACAAACTTTTGTGTCGTAGCAAGAGTTGCTTTTTATTTAAATGATTTTGCGGAGTGAACTATCTGTGGTGTGGTTAAGGTTTTAGTAAGTTAACCATAAACCAGAACTCCACCAGTTATGTTTAGACCCATGTAATAGCGGACAAGCTTATTACTTTAACCGGGCGCACATCAAGACTCCAGACTTACCGCCTGACCACGGGACATCCGCTGCAGCGAATTTTCGCGCGGCGCGAACGGCGAACCGTCTTGCGTCTAAAACAAATGAATAAAAATATACTGCCCGCCGCACCAAAATTCGCGTCGCCCGTCCCGTGGCCAGGCGGTTAATGAATCAACTTGGCCTATCGTAGTCCACTGCTGGACATAGGAATCTCCCAAGCTGCGTCAGTCCAGAATCCTGACTGCTACTATGAAATTGCGGATGTGACGATTTTAATAACAGTTTTTTTTTGTTTTGTTTTTTTTATTTTTTTGTGCGTCATGTCGACGCAAATAAATGAATTGCGAGTTTTCTTTGCTTTTTTAAATTCCTGATGGAAAAACCCCTTTACTTGACCTACCCTTTTTCTTGACCAAGGGGTATCGTAATTTCCCAGCTACTGGGTTGTGGAGGTCGCTTCATGTAAAATACTGGTATTCTGCTGCATCAGGCTAGACTGGAAGCCGACCCCAACATAGTTGGGAAAAGGCAGGCAGATGATGACCCTTTTTCTTGACATGGGAATCGAACTAATGGCGCCATGCTCAGTTGTCGCTGGTACGACTAAAAGACTAAGCGGATAATCAAATCTAGTGGGCGCGCCAGCCACAAAATTTCTAAAGGTCTGTTGAAACCAAAAGAGCGAATGCAAATTCCACACTTTACCAGATTATTTTTGGGTAAATAAGTACACTGGTACAAAGAATTCTTTCGTTGGTATGTTCATAATATCAAGAAAATAATGTAGACGGAAAAATAGACAAAATGACAGATTCACAATCTGTAATTTTTATTTGTCTATTCTCCTGTCGACAAAACCCGGTTCTAGGTGGTCATGCTGCACGTGTATAGTTGTAAAGAAACCGTTTTAAACCTAAATCCGTGGTTTAAAACTGTAAATAAACCATTTTAAACCAAAATCCGTGGTTTTTAAACCGTTTTAAATTTGTTTAACATGGTTTTTAAACCACGGATTTTGGTTTAAAACGGTTTATTTACATCTATATGCAGGTGCTGGTACTATGTTCGTTTGGTCTCAACTCCTCATTGCCATTCAACGTACCTACCAGCGTACGCTATGCTGCCAGCCTTTTGGGTACTTTTCCCACTAATAGCTATGCGCTCGAATTTTTTGAAGCCCTTTGAGATCTTCCCGTCTTTTTCAAATATGTACATATTATTTTAACTATGTTGGATTATAAATTATGTATTTAATTTTTTTAAATCCCCACCGCTCAACTGTCGATTGGCCTCCTACTGGCCGATAACAATTAAAATTCTATTGTGTCTCGTTAATGACAGTTGGAGGTTTATGGGGGAAGCGCTAAATTAACCTGAATGAGTAGAAACAATAAATCATGGCATGTCATGTAGGTGGACCGTACACGGGTAACGCGAGCAAGTCGGGCGGCGCCGCTACGGCAGATCTCACCAACGCGATGTACGCCAAGACGCACGTCGCTCTCAACAAGGTCAATGTGAGTATACTCAAACATTACTTACTGTACGCGTGTTAACGTGGCGGACGCGACGGTCAGCAACAATAGAGCTACATGGCCAAACTATAGACTGTTCCAAAGGTATCCGATGAAATTGTAAACAAAGTTCAGGGTTGATTCTTACACACTTAATAACTAAAGGGAATTAGTAACACATTTGGAATATAAGGGCATTTATTAAAAAAAAAAAACGGATTTGGATCAAATTGGCAAATGGGTAGACTATGACCTGAGTTAGGACTATTTATCACGGTAGTACAGTCGAAAAAATTGAATTCTGACCCACCATAAGCTTATTTTCTTACAGACATTCAAATACAATTAGTTCGACATTCGCGTAAACATACATTTCCTTGGTAACGAATTTGTCATCTGCCATCTTTATTGTTTTGACAGTTTCAAATGATTTATCGTCAAAGTGGGTCATGATTCACTTAGCCTGACTGTACATTCCTGTGGGATAATTTACGACCTCCACGCCGGCGAAGCCGCGGGCAAAAGCTAGTATTATCTATATATATAAAAATAAATCCCTATTTCCCTTGGTCACGCCATCACGCGTGAACGGCTGAACGGATTAGGATGAAATTTGGCACAGGGGTAGACCATGACCTGGAATAGGACATAGGATACTTTTATTCCGATATTCCCGCGGGATCGAGACTTACGCGGGTGAAACCACGGGGCGCAGCTAGTATAAAATAAAATTAACACTTTCGCGGACACTAAACGCCCATAGACGTAATTACAATAAAACTTCAATTGTGTCTCATTCAGTGTCCGCGAAAGTGTAAACCTCAATTGTGCATTGAAAAACATCTTGAAGGGGATTCAAAATAAGAATTTCGGATTCAAAATCAAAAGTCATTTATTTAAAATAGGCTGAGAATCAGCACTATTCGAACGTCAAAATTACATAAGACAGTCCTCCAAAACGCCCACCCTTCACCACTTCCTAGTGCTTTAGCTGGGAAGAAGAAGTGGCGCATCAAACTCCCCAATAGTACAGCTACACAGTCTGTTCAGTTAGAAAAAAATAATTCTATACAAAAGTATGCAAAATCATTTAGGTACATTACCCAACACTAAACATAAATCCAATTATTAGCCATTAAAGATTAATTTAAGCATGAATAATCAAATCAAAGTACTGAATTTGTAAGTGACACTACAACTTGGCATCCATAGGTACGTTATTGTTTGATGCATAAGTTTACATTTTCCTCAGATACTTTTGGAACAAACCATGTGTAAGTGCGTCGTCGCACCGCTATTATTTCGACCACGAAGTAAATTTTGCTGTGATTTCGATTCGACGCACTGATAGCAACACTAGCTATGCGATACAACACACAACGCTTCAAAACCGTCCGTCCGTCCGGACTTCATAGACAAGAGTATTTGGAAACTGACGGAGATTTTTGAAACTCGACTGTACGTAAACGGTCGCGCCCGTGACTTTTACAGTTAGCTAAAAAAGTGATGTACCACTCGTAATATTGAACTTTATATGCACGTAATTTAAGCGTCCGCGCACACCAAGAGACTACTGTAAAATGAATCTTATGACAATTCCGTATATTGCAAAATTAATTACACTTTAGGGCTATGAGGAACAGGGTGTAAAGTTCACTCATACACCATAGAAAAGGGAGGATCCTCCGACCAGACGGGTGTTGTGTCTGGCGGGCAACTGCCCAACGATTGATGTTGGGTTCTTGTATATATGACCACAGCACGGTAAACTTTAATTGTGCGATGCAGGCATTTATGTAGCGTCAGGTCTTTGATGCGTAGTTCGCATGTGGCGATGTAGATACCGCCACAACACGTTGATTCGACCATGCTCGACCTTGCGTGTTTGTGTATTTAATTTTGGAATGTATAGAATTGACATAAGATTCATTTTTCAGTAATCTCGGAAAATGCTCTGCTCTGCTCTTGGTTTGGTGTGCGCTGACCCAAACAGGTCTATTTTCTTTGCTTTCTTGATGATGTATTTTTTACTACATTGTGTTCCAAGTTTAAATTCACATGACGGCAAGACAACCATACGGAATACAAAGCGATATTTTTATTTGTTAGGAGAAAAGTTGTCAAAACTGGTAGACCACTTTCTTGGCCGACCGTATGTAACCCTGCTTGTAGAAACATAAAACTTACAGTTTATGTAAAACTTCTTGGGCGCTCTAAACTTGGTATTGATAAATATGTTCACGCAGGATGCAAGGATCTTATTTGGCGCTCAAATGACGATTATGGGGCTCTTCGCCTTTTGGTAAACATTTGTGCAAGTGAAGCGTATTAAAAAAACCGGCCAAGTGCGAGTTAGACTCACAAACTACTCTTGTTCCACCGTACAAAACATAACACTACATAAAAAAAAATACTTAAGTAAAAAAAACACGTTTCTTGTATGGAGAACCGTCTTTAATTTTCCGTAATAATTAACCGTCCGTTTAATTAACCGTCTAATGGGTATAGATAGTGTCATCCACGTAGACGCGCTCCACTCCGCTCCGCTCTGTACTAAAGTACAGTTTACAGTACAGTGATCGCGGAGTGGGGCGCGTCTTCGTGCATGACACTATCTATACCTATTACGGTTCTTACGGATACAGCCCGCTGACAGACGGACGGACGGACAGAGGTATAGTTATAAGGTTCCGTTTGGCATTCTTCGGGTAAGGAACCCAAAAAACAAGATGGCGGCGTCAGTTGCGCTTTTGGCCACGTATCAAAAGATCCTTGTACAGCAACAGATTATTAACATCACGATGTTTTGTCATTTACATATGATTGTATACGCCTTCTGTTCAGAGCGGTCATGAAGTTTTGCGTAGATATCGTGTGGTGCGACGAGAAGCGAACAAAGTCTTAATAGGTTTTCTTCTGATTATAATTATCTATTTTATTATTTTATTTGGGTTGCGGTTTGAATTTTTGACAATGTGCAACTTGTTTTCCTTTATCTGAGTAGAAGAAGCATGAGGTTTTGCGGTGACAGTGTGTAGCTTTGTATGTGTGTGAGAGTGTAGCTAAGCTAGTCGGTTGTCGCAGAGTTACGAGAAGGCGTCGTTCCACAGCGGCACGCCCCCTCCGTTCGGCGGCGCGTCGCACCTGTACATGTGTGTGTGAGAGTGTAGCTAAGCTAGTCGGTTGTCGCAGAGTTACGAGAAGGCGTCGTTCCACAGCGGCACGCCCCCTCCGTTCGGCGGCGCGTCGCACCTGTACATGTGTGTGTGAGAGTGTAGCTAAGCTAGTCGGTTGTCGCAGAGTTACGAGAAGGCGTCGTTCCACAGCGGCACGCCCCCTCCGTTCGGCGGCGCGTCGCACCTGTACATGTGTGTGTGAGAGTGTAGCTAAGCTAGTCGGTTGTCGCAGAGTTACGAGAAGGCGTCGTTCCACAGCGGCACGCCCCCTCCGTTCGGCGGCGCGTCGCACCTGTACATGTGTGTGTGAGAGTGTAGCTAAGCTAGTCGGTTGTCGCAGAGTTACGAGAAGGCGTCGTTCCACAGCGGCACGCCCCCTCCGTTCGGCGGCGCGTCGCACCTGTACATGTGTGTGTGAGAGTGTAGCTAAGCTAGTCGGTTGTCGCAGAGTTACGAGAAGGCGTCGTTCCACAGCGGCACGCCCCCTCCGTTCGGCGGCGCGTCGCACCTGTACATGTGTGTGTGAGAGTGTAGCTAAGCTAGTCGGTTGTCGCAGAGTTACGAGAAGGCGTCGTTCCACAGCGGCACGCCCCCTCCGTTCGGCGGCGCGTCGCACCTGTACATGTGTGTGTGAGAGTGTAGCTAAGCTAGTCGGTTGTCGCAGAGTTACGAGAAGGCGTCGTTCCACAGCGGCACGCCCCCTCCGTTCGGCGGCGCGTCGCACCTGTACATGTGTGTGTGAGAGTGTAGCTAAGCTAGTCGGTTGTCGCAGAGTTACGAGAAGGCGTCGTTCCACAGCGGCACGCCCCCTCCGTTCGGCGGCGCGTCGCACCTGTACATGTGTGTGTGAGAGTGTAGCTAAGCTAGTCGGTTGTCGCAGAGTTACGAGAAGGCGTCGTTCCACAGCGGCACGCCCCCTCCGTTCGGCGGCGCGTCGCACCTGTACATGTGTGTGTGAGAGTGTAGCTAAGCTAGTCGGTTGTCGCAGAGTTACGAGAAGGCGTCGTTCCACAGCGGCACGCCCCCTCCGTTCGGCGGCGCGTCGCACCTGTACATGTGTGTGTGAGAGTGTAGCTAAGCTAGTCGGTTGTCGCAGAGTTACGAGAAGGCGTCGTTCCACAGCGGCACGCCCCCTCCGTTCGGCGGCGCGTCGCACCTGTACATGTGTGTGTGAGAGTGTAGCTAAGCTAGTCGGTTGTCGCAGAGTTACGAGAAGGCGTCGTTCCACAGCGGCACGCCCCCTCCGTTCGGCGGCGCGTCGCACCTGTACATGTGTGTGTGAGAGTGTAGCTAAGCTAGTCGGTTGTCGCAGAGTTACGAGAAGGCGTCGTTCCACAGCGGCACGCCCCCTCCGTTCGGCGGCGCGTCGCACCTGTACATGTGTGTGTGAGAGTGTAGCTAAGCTAGTCGGTTGTCGCAGAGTTACGAGAAGGCGTCGTTCCACAGCGGCACGCCCCCTCCGTTCGGCGGCGCGTCGCACCTGTACATGTGTGTGTGAGAGTGTAGCTAAGCTAGTCGGTTGTCGCAGAGTTACGAGAAGGCGTCGTTCCACAGCGGCACGCCCCCTCCGTTCGGCGGCGCGTCGCACCTGTACATGTGTGTGTGAGAGTGTAGCTAAGCTAGTCGGTTGTCGCAGAGTTACGAGAAGGCGTCGTTCCACAGCGGCACGCCCCCTCCGTTCGGCGGCGCGTCGCACCTGTACATGTGTGTGTGAGAGTGTAGCTAAGCTAGTCGGTTGTCGCAGAGTTACGAGAAGGCGTCGTTCCACAGCGGCACGCCCCCTCCGTTCGGCGGCGCGTCGCACCTGTACATGTGTGTGTGAGAGTGTAGCTAAGCTAGTCGGTTGTCGCAGAGTTACGAGAAGGCGTCGTTCCACAGCGGCACGCCCCCTCCGTTCGGCGGCGCGTCGCACCTGTACATGTGTGTGTGAGAGTGTAGCTAAGCTAGTCGGTTGTCGCAGAGTTACGAGAAGGCGTCGTTCCACAGCGGCACGCCCCCTCCGTTCGGCGGCGCGTCGCACCTGTACATGTGTGTGTGAGAGTGTAGCTAAGCTAGTCGGTTGTCGCAGAGTTACGAGAAGGCGTCGTTCCACAGCGGCACGCCCCCTCCGTTCGGCGGCGCGTCGCACCTGTACATGTGTGTGTGAGAGTGTAGCTAAGCTAGTCGGTTGTCGCAGAGTTACGAGAAGGCGTCGTTCCACAGCGGCACGCCCCCTCCGTTCGGCGGCGCGTCGCACCTGTACATGTGTGTGTGAGAGTGTAGCTAAGCTAGTCGGTTGTCGCAGAGTTACGAGAAGGCGTCGTTCCACAGCGGCACGCCCCCTCCGTTCGGCGGCGCGTCGCACCTGTACATGTGTGTGTGAGAGTGTAGCTAAGCTAGTCGGTTGTCGCAGAGTTACGAGAAGGCGTCGTTCCACAGCGGCACGCCCCCTCCGTTCGGCGGCGCGTCGCACCTGTACATGTGTGTGTGAGAGTGTAGCTAAGCTAGTCGGTTGTCGCAGAGTTACGAGAAGGCGTCGTTCCACAGCGGCACGCCCCCTCCGTTCGGCGGCGCGTCGCACCTGTACATGTGTGTGTGAGAGTGTAGCTAAGCTAGTCGGTTGTCGCAGAGTTACGAGAAGGCGTCGTTCCACAGCGGCACGCCCCCTCCGTTCGGCGGCGCGTCGCACCTGTACATGTGTGTGTGAGAGTGTAGCTAAGCTAGTCGGTTGTCGCAGAGTTACGAGAAGGCGTCGTTCCACAGCGGCACGCCCCCTCCGTTCGGCGGCGCGTCGCACCTGTACATGTGTGTGTGAGAGTGTAGCTAAGCTAGTCGGTTGTCGCAGAGTTACGAGAAGGCGTCGTTCCACAGCGGCACGCCCCCTCCGTTCGGCGGCGCGTCGCACCTGTACATGTGTGTGTGAGAGTGTAGCTAAGCTAGTCGGTTGTCGCAGAGTTACGAGAAGGCGTCGTTCCACAGCGGCACGCCCCCTCCGTTCGGCGGCGCGTCGCACCTGTACATGTGTGTGTGAGAGTGTAGCTAAGCTAGTCGGTTGTCGCAGAGTTACGAGAAGGCGTCGTTCCACAGCGGCACGCCCCCTCCGTTCGGCGGCGCGTCGCACCTGTACATGTGTGTGTGAGAGTGTAGCTAAGCTAGTCGGTTGTCGCAGAGTTACGAGAAGGCGTCGTTCCACAGCGGCACGCCCCCTCCGTTCGGCGGCGCGTCGCACCTGTACATGTGTGTGTGAGAGTGTAGCTAAGCTAGTCGGTTGTCGCAGAGTTACGAGAAGGCGTCGTTCCACAGCGGCACGCCCCCTCCGTTCGGCGGCGCGTCGCACCTGTACATGTGTGTGTGAGAGTGTAGCTAAGCTAGTCGGTTGTCGCAGAGTTACGAGAAGGCGTCGTTCCACAGCGGCACGCCCCCTCCGTTCGGCGGCGCGTCGCACCTGTACATGTGTGTGTGAGAGTGTAGCTAAGCTAGTCGGTTGTCGCAGAGTTACGAGAAGGCGTCGTTCCACAGCGGCACGCCCCCTCCGTTCGGCGGCGCGTCGCACCTGTACATCCCCGCGCCGCCGCACCACCACCCGCACCACCACGCGCCTCAGCAGCATCAGGTAACTACCAACACACACAAACACACCCCCCCTACATACACTTCACACCCACAAACCGTTACCAACACACATGAATAACACGCGCGTACTCGCCCGGGCGTCTATCTTTCTCAATCTTTGTACAACATACAAAAACATCCCAAAAAATACAAAAAAAATAAGCTTATACAATATTTATGAATCATTTGATAGAAACTCCACTATATTATAGATAATAGATGCTATCGAAACATGCATAGATTGCGTTGCGAATACCACCACACGAGTGTAGCATGATCGACACGAGAATTATATAGAACCATGAATCTTTGAGCATATAGACTGAAAAGGACAAAATTATCGATTCCTATGGGTTTATAGAAATCGATCATTTTGTCTTCTTAGATAGATAATAAGTGCTTTTATAAAATCAAAGGGGTTTTTTTTTTGCGAAATAAGTCTTTTGAATATTTAGGAATAATGAGTGCGAATTTTTTCTTGTGTTTGTATTCAAAATTATGTATTTTTTTATGGACTAAAACATTGTTTCGACTGTTTCGTCGAAAAATGACTCGTGTAATGAATGACCGAAGTGCCTGATCCGAAAGCATGGTTTTCGTTTAAAATGGCGGCTTTAAACATCTTATGTCAGTTGATTGTCGCGAAAATGCAAAGCTTGCATCCGTCTTCCGTCTATATGCTCCAAGACTGTTTCACTATAAATGAGTTCTGGGACAGCTGATATTTAGCTTTCTTTGTTGTCTGTCTGTCTGCTTGTCTTGCCAGTCGATTTTTTTTATCAGAAGTCGTATTATGAAGTGTGAAAACCATCAGTATTCTGTGTGAAAAGAAGGGATAATGCAATTTGTTTCATTTCAATCTTTCTCCAGCACTGAAAGAAAGATGGCTCTTTCACGTCATAATATGGCTACAATAGGAAATTTTGCAAATATTAATTCCAAACCAGTGTTGGACTATGGTCTGTTCCAAAGTTATCCGATGAAAGTGTAAGATAAGTGTTAGTTTATATCTCACCACTTTTTTCAACAATTTCTGTTTCTAGTTTCTATTTAATAATTAAATGGTAATTGAAAAATCATCGACGAAAATTGAGATTATAAAATCAACATGAAATGAAAAACATCTTTAAGGTGATTTTAATTAGAATTTTGGTAAGTATTCAAAGCACTCAATTTGTAAGTGGCACTACAAATAATTTGTGGACAATTATTATCATCCGCTACGTTTTCTGATCTGTTTGTTTACATTTTCATCAAATACTTTTCGAACAGACTATATTGGAAACAAATCTACTATCGATAAACACGAAATAATCTTTAATAATAACAGTTTACGATCTCCCAGATCACATTGTGAAACAGAGCATAAAAGAACAAGATATTTTTGTTTATGCATGCGATACATTCAGTTGATTACGTTTTTATTATATTTCTTAGAGTTTGCTTTCGTTTGTAGATGGATGTACGGGTGAACAGTAGTCATAATAGGCGGGTAAGTTAATATATACATACATACATATTTATTAACTCACTATATGTATTCTATGCACCTATTACTGTGTTAACACTTTCAATGTGACTGTTATTTACTTTTATATATCTAACTAGCTGATGCCTGCGGCTTCGCTCGCGTGGATGTCGGTTATTATATACTAAAACCTTCCGCGAGAACCACTCTAACCATTGGTGAAAACTGCATAAAAATCGGTGCAGTAGTTTTTGAGTTTATCGCGAACAGGACGACAGACAGACGCGGCGGAGGACTTTGTTTTATAATAAAGGAAATACAACAGAGAAATCGCGAAAAAAAATCAGTCACTAATAGTCACTATGGGAACATAAATGTAAGGAACAGCTGATTTTTTTTGGGTTGGTCCCATACTGAAAGTTGTTAATAATGATGAGTACAATGACCCCTTAAGAGGAAACTGTTGAATTAAATTTCACCCAATATATGAATTTTATCGCGTAACAATAGAAATTGCTCGAGTTTTTTTTGTTATATTATTTAGCAACCTATATTGTCCCCTATAACCTATAGTGCCTCCTCTATAGATGTCTACATCTCTCTTTCTCCCTCTCAAATAATTTCTAGGTCGTCATACATTTCATAGCCCCTGCTATTATCTCATCATAATCTTCGTGCCCTTGTCCCATGTTAGTTGGGGTCGTCGCAACACGTCTTCTCTTCCCACTCCTGTCAACCGTCCTGCTATCACTACCTTCTCTTCCATATCATTCCTCACACAATCCATCCATCTTTGACCTTCCTCTCCCTCTCCCTCACCATCCTTACATCTAGCTTCTGCTATTATTACCACTAAAATTAATAACTTAATATTAATTTTGAAATATTTGAATGAAAAGCTTATCCCTGCTTGCAAAGGAAGCTTATATTTAACTAACTAAATTATCCGATCAAGTTGCGAGTGCTTTAGGAAAATTGATTCTCGCTCTCGCATAAATCTTTTTCGAAGAATTTCTGATAGCAATTGTTACGGGATCAGGGAGCGCTCTTATAAATACCGTAACTGGGTAATACGATACCCCTTGGTAAGACTGGATGTCAGACTTTTGGGCTTCTGACGACCCGTAACGACTGTCAAAGATCCACGAATGACAGCCGGGACTAACGGCTTAACGTGCTTTCCGAGCCACGGAGGAGTCTCGATATGTAAAGATGGTCCCATCCACGGACCAACACCGGCAAGCGTAGCTTAACCTGATGGATCGACCCGTGCGGCTGTTTACTTCCTCACTTTATCTAACAACTAAAAAACAATTTCCAAAAAAACATTCATTTTACAACAACAAATGTCATTGAAAAAGTTAACTTGTATATATTATGTATCGCTATATATTTATACTATCTTTTATGTTATAAACTATTACTTACTACCCGCCTCACACATATTATTGCATGTATTTGTTTCGAATGTTCGCTTATATATTTGTCAATAATTTATTTACCGTAGCTATAGATACATGTTTGATAGGTTTATTTTGAATTTGCGAAATTTTTGTGCTCATTTATAATCGCAATAAATGTCTCAATGTTTTATTCGCCATTTTTCAACAGTAAATTTGTTCAACGTTTTACTGTACTTATTACTACTTTTAAATATTGAACCGTTTCTTTTTACTGTTCTGGTTGTGGGCCAAATGCTCAAGATTACTACTATGCCAAAATATCATCAGCTTGCGTTACACGGTATGCCATCCTGAAGATTGAACCCCAGAGTAAAGTTATGCCAAATTTAAACCTCGAAAAATGTATGTTTTATTGATAAAGGAATAAATAAACAAGCCCGAAGTACATTTTCCAAACATACATTTCCGTATTGAATAATGCTCGGTTCCTATAAACAAAAACGAATCGTTTTGCTTACCAATGGTAGCATTTTTTATTGCCAAACTGGGCAAATAAATAAATTCGTAAACTAATTTTACCTGTGATATCTACTTCCATATGGGAGGGTCCACTATGCAAAGCTATGAGATTTTTGCTTTATTATTGGTAAAGATACAAGAGTTTTAATTTTAACCAATAACGGTCCGTTAATTATAGGAATCGGCCATAAATCTGCAGCAACAAACAATTTTTCAATACAAATTGTGTTAATCGAAAACACAAGCGTAATTTCGTTCATAGCAAGCATGTCAGGATGGCCGAGCGGTCTAAGGCGCTGCGTTCAGGTCGCAGTCCACTTCTGTGGGCGTGGGTTCGAATCCCACTTCTGACAAAAACTTTTTGCGCTTTTATATTTTTTGTAGATTTTTAATAAAATGTTATCAATTCTTTTTTATTAAATATTTTAAGCAATTTATTGATATATTTTTATTTACTTAAATTTTATACTGGCTTCAGATATGTAAATATTTGAGGTGGCGGTTAATAATATATACCCAATACTTACCTAAATTATCCTAATAGTGTAAAAAAAATATCAAAACTAAATGGCCTACATCCAGAATCAAAACAACAATATTTTGTTATTGCTGATGACATATGGCTGTCTCACAACCCATCCGTATGATCTATGATGACGTCACTAATGTGTACCTACCTTATCTCAGGAGAGTGGAGCGGGCGGCGGTCGGGCGTCATCCAGCAAGCCGGCAGCGAGCAAGCCTAGTTACTCGCAGTCCTATTGGGCACCTAACTAGCCGATAAACTGGTAAGCATTATTCTCCTAATGGAAGCTAGTTAACTGTTAGATGTAGACGGAAGAGCAAGGGGCAAGTACTGTCACGGAATAATGGGGCTAATATGTTTACGCCGGCGATACATACCGTTTCATACTGTCTTTTTAATTATGTGGATTTATTTTCCAACTTAAATAAATAATTAGTCTTATGCACTGTGCAAATGGCGCGATACGCGCGTAACCTTTTCATTCCTAGACTGTACGTCTACTCAGAAAAGTACCATAAAGATAATTTCAGGAAGGCAGAATTGTATGAAGCAAAGGATACACTGAATATTCAGTTATTTATTTATGAACTAAGATGTTAAGAAGATTTCTCCGATTAATCCTAAAATTGTCATACATTTCAGTCTGCTGTTTTTGGCTCTCATTTCTAATTCCCTCGTTTGTATTTTATTGTTGTAGTAATTTTAAACTAACTGATTTTTTCCACTTGCAGGCATGGCCGTTGTCGGTGTGCGGGGTTGTCGTCGGTTGCGTGCGCGCGCGCACATCATTCAGTTCTACTCGTAACCTGTGCCCTACCCTCTGATGTACCTAGCTCAATAACACGCGACACAAACCGCATTATTATATAAATTCATAGTGTAAAGCATCGCCGCCGTCACCCCCTTTTTTTTTCTTCAATTTTTTTGAACGTGGTGTCGTAGCTGAGTGATGCAATATAATTATGTATTTTATTTGTTTATAAGCGTCGTGGCGACGTCGCACATAGGGGTATTTTGCCAATTTAGGCGGCCAATATTATTTTGTTTCTTTTTATATATTAAATTTGGTTTTTATATCTTTCATTAGTTGTAAAATCTTTTAGGAGTGCATAGATTTAAAAAAAAAATGAAATTATGAACAGTATGTATTTAAAAAGAAAAACAAAACAAGTATAAAAACCACAAATTATTAAAATCTTATCAAAGCTCTTCGTCAGTCATTTCCTCCGCAGATTCCTCTGAAGAACTTCCGCAGTTGGCATTGGGCTCAGCAGAAAGAAGCATTTCTATTGCTTCTTTGCTATGCGGCATTGATCTTTTATTTGGTTTCGGCCTTATACTCGTAATCAGAGGATCAGAGCTGAGCAATAATCTATTCAGTACATCTAAATTACACTGCTCTCTAGAGAATTTTCTAGCAAAATTGATGCGGTACAAACGGAAGTGCTTGTTCCGCGCCTCTGCTGCTTCTTCGGACATCAATCCTATAGGCAACAGTGCTTTCTCCATGACCGTTGCACCATGGATTAATATCTTGTGCATTGTGGGTGTCATTGGATGCCAGGGGTATAACTCCACATACATTTTGGCGGTATCATAGCCGTAAACAGCAAATTTTTTTAAATCAGCTTTATGGCCGCTAGTGATTACCTCCAAAATCACTTTTATCCGTATAATAAAATTGTAGTCGACACCGGTAATTTCAGCTGCCATCTCTGGATCAGCGAAAAATCTCCTGCTGGTGTTACCATCGTTGGTGTTGCCGAATCCAGCTTTTGGAACATCAACGATCAAGCCCGTTTTCTCTCGGAATTTCGCCTGTATTTCTGCCTTTTTCTGCTTAACAATTTCTTTGTCACTTTCCGATCTTAACTGCCACTTTTGCACGGGAATTTTGTATGACAAATGGAGAATACTCTCGAATAACCGTATTCTAGCGTGCAGTACCGATAGGCCAAACTGCAATGCTTCTGTGTCTACAGTATTTTTGACATTAAGATCATTGAACTGCTTTGAAGTAGCACCACAAATGTAGCATCTCATAGTTGAGGTAGTTGAAGTAGCAGCATTGCATACTTTGGCATCGACCATAGTCAGCGATAATACATGTTTCATAGAAATAGAGGTCTCTCCAAGTACAAATTCGCTATTTATCAAATTATTTATAGCGTCTTCTATGTAAGCGATTTCAGACTTTGTGATATCCACTGTTTCTTTCAAAAATCTAATCCTCATTGGTCGACAGTATCGTGGCGAAGAGGGAGTTGGGTTTTGCCACAGAACTTTTTTGTTTATTCTAGAAAACAATTGTAGTGGAACAAAACAACTTTGAAAAATACTGCTATCAAATGAGTCTTCATCTTGCCTTTTTTGTTTAAATTGCGCTTGTTGAGACCCATCACATCCCCACTTTGAAATCAGCGTCAATGATTTCCGCTCTTCTTCAGTTAATTCAACTAATATATCCTGCAGATATGTAGACAAACGTTTAGCTGTGTGATCCAATAAATGTTGCAAGTTAATTTCAGCACATGTTTCAGTTACCCGATAGGATTCTTTTCCCGGATAACAAGCTTTTTTCCATTGCTGTAATATGGTGTAACTTGGGTAATACTTCTTGTTAGTACTCTTTATTATTTCATATTGTCGTCTTGAGAGGTCGGCTTCCACGAACATTGAGAGGGCGGCCATTGGATCTAGTTGTGACGCTTTTTCGAGCTTTGATTTTTTGTATGCTTCCTGGTATGCTTGGGCTGTCTGCGGAGAGTTTGTTATGTCTTTGAGAATACTCGACGCAATTCGCTTTCCATAACTTTGAAGGGACGTTTGAGCAGCACACATTAGCACATCTTTTTCAACAGCACTGCGCACTTCCATTGTCTTTCTGCGTTTGCTCCTTTCGCTGGATTCTTGAAATGATTTTGTTGGTCGACCAGAAGAACGCCGTTTTATCATTACTATTTCGAATGTCCCTTCTAACCATTTTTCGTTTTTTTTAAGGAAAAGTTTCTCTTTCTTGTGCGCTCCTGTCCACCTTTTTTTAAACTGGGACTTTAAATAAGAGAACTTATGCTGAACTTCCTTCATTTGCTCTTTACAATATTCATCTTGCGATAAAATATATCTCTCAATATAACTCAACTTTTCGTCAAAATTTGGCAACTCTTGCTCTTGCATTTTGTCAAAAAGAAATCTACGCGTTATTACTCGAGCCCCTGAGTTACCCGCGGATCCTGAAACGAAACAAAAAACCGTTTAAAGTAAATTAAAATAAAAAATTAAATCACGTGGTTTTTTAATGTCGCCTTTGAAACCCCAAGAATGTCAACTTCACGGGAGATCACGGTCAGTGTTGATTTGATAACTGAGTACAAACACTCTTGTTTCATTTGCAATCTACTAAACAGCTGGGACGCACCCTGAAGTATAACAAAAACCTTTTTGAAAATAAAAAAAGGGGTAATTTTACAATAATTTTGAGTACTGTTTCGAACCTCAAAAACATTATGAGTTATTCGAAAAAATTACATAAAACTAATATATTATAATGTGTTCTTACCTGATGTACTCGAATCCATCACAGTTTTATTTAAAGCAACTCCAGAACAAAAAATATTCACTGTTTAAATAACTGTTTTTCACAATTTGCCAAAATGGATACGTGTACTTAGCAGAACGATCGCATTCCGACTGAGACACCGGCGCGGGCGCATACAAATGGGTATCAGGAAGGGTCGGCTATTGTTCTATGTCTATTCAACATTGTCAAGTAACACTTTTTTTCTACCTGAGACAAGTTTTAAGAAATCGATTTATGGCCGCCTAAATTGCTAGAATACCCGTATGTGCGTCGATGCAAGTCTCATCTCATTCGTTAAGTCCGCTATCATAGGTTTCAATTGTTTAAAAAAAATTACCTCTAGTGCTATGTATAAAGTATGTATATGGTATGTAAGTATTTGGTGCGCTATGCGTGCCGAATTTTTTTATTTAGTTGACATACTTTTTGTAATTAACACTTATTATTAAAAATGATTAAAGAGATGTCATAGGACGATAATCGTAATTGTAACGAGTATAATAGTCGAGCTCTTTTATATGTGGAAGAATGCAGTTGTGATGATCTCGCGGGCATTTGAAAGTATGACGGATTACACATATTGGAACTTGATTACAGACTTTTATTTTTATGAACCACGTCTTTACTATGGAAAAGCTTATGTTCTGAACGAGTTTCATAAACCTTTGACGCGAATGAGTATTGAACATTCCCAATAAAACTTTTTTGTAGTAAAACAGTACGTCGACAGTCGATACTCGCTGATTGTTTCGGTAATTTGAATAGCATGGGGGTAAACTGTTTTAATTTTGTATGATATTAGTATTTAAAGTCTAACATCCTGTAATGTAAATCTAGGAACATAATAAAATCTTGCAAAATTTTTATTGATGAAAATCTTTGACTCCTTTTCCAATCCTTTCTTGTGATAGTACAGTCAAGTGCTCCAGCTGAATTAGTTTATATTGCACACATAGGATTTTTTAAAATCTATTTTCTTTTTTTAATTAATTATCTCAGATAATTTTCATTTTTGAGTGACCATTTACTAATTTTGTGATAAAAGGTTCAATGTTTTTTTTTTTAGTAGCAAAAGAGTTTGAACTTTGCCAACCATTTCAAAACTTGATAATTATCTCACATTCTGAATAAGTTCAAATTTTATATTAGGTTTTTTTTATTATTTACTATAACCCATCCTAAGGTAAGGTAAAATAAAACATGATCTGCCAAGACAAACCTTTATTATAAGCAGTATATAGGAATGTAACATATAAACTAAGAGGCAAAATTGCCAAAAATATTATGTTTCACTTAAAAAAAAATCATAAGCTAGCTGTACCTAGACGGAACACGCACTGGACAAACTAAAGAAAAAGCTGATTAGTGCGTCACCAACTAAAATAAGTTCATACAATGTCAGTTATACGTTTTTAATGCAATGTTAGAAATTAAAGATTGCACATGCACACCAATCCAGCCACGCCTTAGTATTTATTTAGTGTTGGTTAGTGCTTCAGTGTGGTTGGCGTATCTTGGTGGTATTACAGGTTCTTGGCGGAATGTTCGTCCAGGATCCAGTAGAGGGCGCCACTGACGGGCTTCACGCGGCGTGCGGGTACACTGTCGTCGTTATCTTTCAGGATACGCTGCAATTATGAAAATCATATTTATTAGGCCTTGTTTATTTATTTATTTATAAAGGTACCAACAGCTTGCCCTTATCCCAATTTATTTGAAGTCGGCGCAATATGTTTTTCTTTCATACTCTATTAGTTGTCATCTCTGTAGATCATCTTTCTAACCATAACATCTTATCCACAAGTCCATCCATCGTTTCTTTGGCCTTCACTCTTATAGCCATACACATTTACACCTACTCAAAACATTTTCTCATTCCTCCACATGCCTGTACCATGACAAACAATTTCTACATAATTCTTCAGTGTCCGGTGCCACTTTCAGACTTCCTCTTACTAATGTACTACTCTATCCATTCACGTACCACACATTTGTCTTAGCATTCTCGTCTCAGTCGCATGTTGCCTTTCATAACAGTAATAATAGGCCTAAAAGTATGCAAAATAATATAGCTATCACTTACTTGAATCATCTCGGCTTTGCTTGAACCACAGACTGCGAACATACAGTTCCTTGCTTTATTGATTATGGGGAAAGTCAGTGTGATCCTCTCTGGTGGGAACTTGGGCGAGTCGGTGAGTGATGCCACGCTCTGGGTAGTCTCGTTCAGTAAGGGATGCCCGGGGAACAAGGAGCATGTGTGACCGTCGGGGCCCATGCCCAGGAGAAGCAAGTCAAACACAAAGTCTTCACTGCCGAACGCTTTGGTCAGCTGCTCTTTGTAGTCTTTCGCAGCTTCTGCGGCTGTAGAAAGAATTGTATGTCATTAGTAGGAGCTACTGTTAGCTTGCTGAGTTTGTTGCGCAACTTCTTACCAGCTGAAAGCTAGTAGTGAAGAGCGGGCGTTTTGCGGGTCTGTCTCGTGTAATTTCTATTTTCAAAAAGTGCTGATTCTCAGAGAATTCCCATAGAAAATGCAGTTTCAGTTTTCCCGAATTTTTCCGGCAACTTTTCAAATTGCTTGTATGAATGAAAACAATAACCTAAATGTTTGTGACTAACGGGGTGTCCCTGCGTGAGCGACGAATACGACGCCGACGCGTCACGTCACGATGCAATGCAACGCGATGCTACACTCGAAAAATATCCTACGTGATATTGGTCATTACTTCTCGAATCTAGGAGAAGTACAGTACAATTTCGTGGTGTCGCGTCTGGTCGCCCTCAAAACAAGTTCGCGTTACGTCGCGTCTCGCCGCAGACTGCCATATAGGCTGCAAGCAGGGTATGCCGTTGAGTTGATCGCGTTCGTCTCGTTCGCAGCGTCGCGTCGCATCGTATTCGTCGTTCACGCAAGACACCCCGTAAGGGTCAGTTCAGAACGCGATGTCAAGCGACGCGACGCTGCGCGCACTTTTTAGTAATTATCGAACATATTTCCTTCACGAAAATGTATAATTTCAGTGCGATCGTTGACACGTGTCAAAGTAAGTAGGTACGTGTACACACGGCTACACATCAAGCTATACATTTCCAGTTTATGCTGATCTCACATTGTTTAGGTTTTCCGTACAATGCGAGGTCAGCTGGAATAGTATAGCTTGATGTGTAGCCGTGTGTACCTTATTGTATACATACATAATCAGCCTATAATGTTCCCACTGCTGGGACACAGGCCTCCTCTCTATGAGAGGGAGTGGGCCGTAATTCACCACGCGGGCCCAGTGCGGGTTGGTAGATGTCACATGTCTTCGAATTTTTGGTTCTAAGACATGCCGGTTTCCTCACGATGTTTTCCTTCACCGTTTTGAGAGCAGTGGTGATGAAATTATTTACACAAAGTAAAGCGCCTGTCGGGGTTCGAACCTACGACCTACAGCTCGTAAGTCGCGGCCGTTACCACTGGGCCACCACTGCTCTAAATTCGATATGGTATCGGATCTGCAACTGATCTCTCTCCGAATGTGTCGGATTGCCGATCAAATCAGATATGAGAGTGAGGGTACGGAGAGTGCACCTGTGTTTACGCACACACTCGTGCACTAACGTCATCTCCCGCGTCAGCTTGTCTCCGCTGACATTGGCCGCCATGGCCGAAATTCCGTCTGGAGGGATATAAATTATATTGCCAAGTCCTTACATAATTATGCATGCGTGCCGTTGCCGCTTTTACAGTTCAGACTAATATTATTCCGTGGTTTATTTTGTGACAGTTATTGCGCTACTTATTTATTTTGTTTCAATAATTTGTAATATTTTTTTAGTACAATTGTTTATTTTATTATTTTAACAATAAAATAAAATAAATAAACGTGATAACCTCGGCCTCGTCGTCACTCCGTATATTTTTTGCTTCTGCAAATAATTACTCAACTGCAAAGAAGTTTTTATTATTTTTCCTGTTTCATTACCCGAAGGTTGGCACGTATTTCATAGTAATAACATACCTGACACTCCTTGCTTGATCTTAATGAACTGTTTCTCCACGAGCTTGGTCTTCGGTATGAGTTCCCGCTTGTATGTTCCGAACGTTGAGTCCTCGCTGTTCTCGGGCACCACACGCTCATCACAGAATGCCACCACCCACTTCGACCATTCTGTGTCAACTGTCTGCAGACTCTCGCAGAGATTGTTCAACCAAGAACCGCCTAGAAACATTCATATTGATATATATTTATTTCCAGTTTTATTTAATTTATCTTGATAGATAGATAGAATACTCTTTATTATGTACACACGGCTACACATCAAGCTATACTTTTCCAGTTCATGCTGATCTCGCATTGTATAGAATTTCCGTACAATGCGAGGTCAGCTTATACTGGAAATGTATAGCTTGATGTGTAGCCTTGTGTACACCATAAAAATTACAGACATAAATTAGAAAATTTTACATAGGGTGGGCGACACAATGGGCGGTCTTATAGCTAAAAGCTATCTTTTACAGACAACCTTTGGATGGATTAAAGTAAGAAGGAGAGACAATACTGCAGGTAGTCAGTGGTGTACCGTTTACATAGTATGTGATAGTTAAGTATGAAAACTTGTTATGGTCTGGGATGTGATGTGGAGAATGAGGAAAATTTTTGTTGTGAAAGTTTTGGAATATAAATGTGGATGGTTATAAGAGTAGAGGAAGACTAAACAAAATGGTGGATGGACTGTGTGAAGGATGATATGGCTGGGGGTGAGGAGATGACGACTAATAGAGAAGTCAGGAAGAAAAAGACATGTTGCACCAAATATATTTGGATAACAGAATCATAGTTATTAGTTATGTATGAAAACTGACAAAGTATTCATCAGAATACATTATTCATGCTTGAGCACTGATCTAGAAAATGGGAATTAGTAATGAATACAAAGTTCATGTTGGAAAATAGTTAGCTAATTAAGTCACTACCAACTCTTGACCGCTTAGAAGTGGTCTGGTTGGTTTGGCATTTTGTATAATTAGGAGGCAGTGTTTGACTGTTTCTAGGTACAGTCATCACAATCATTTTAATATGTGTGTTCTTATGTTTTAACTGTACACAGCTACTCATCAAGCTATAGATTTCCAGTTTAAGCTGACCTTGCATTATAGTCAGCATAAACTGGAAATGCATAGCTTGATGTGTAGCCTTCTATACCTATATAGGTACAGTCACACACTTAGTTAAAACATCACATTTATGATCAACAACTAAAATCTAGCCTAATATTGGTTGTGGAGGTGATACATTCCTTTGAGTAAGCAAAATCGATGATTCATTATAGTTAATAAGATAACATTGTAATCTATACCTACCTACCTAAGTGAAACATAACCTACAAAAATGTGGTACCTATATATAATACTTATGACTAATACTTTTGCTAGAACTGCATGATGCGTACAGCCTGAAGTAATGAATACTATCTATACTAGTCGACAAGGTCGGCGCCGGTTGATTTCATACAGAAACGCCCATGGATTGGCATTGATGAAATAAATAAGGTTTCTTTCCCTAGAAATGGCATTGTCGAAAGTCAACACCCATAGTAACAAAATGATTGCCATTGCAGATCCAGAATCCAGATTCTATCAGCAGGCATTTAAATAAACTGTCTGCATGAGTGTTCGGTTCGGCCTGTCTCTGGCCGGCTTTTAGCGGTCGAAGTGGATGATTATATTTTCGTTATTTTTTTTAAATGTATTTCTTCCCTACTATAAATAGTTACTTATATGTAATTTAGACCGCCGCAAAACGACGTTCAGACTGTTTAAACTGATTTATACTGTAAATAAAATAACATGAAGATGACCTTCAAAGCCTTACCCGAAAATCCAACGAAAAACTTTCCACGGTTCTCGATAGCATCATTCGCTATCTTCTCTATGTGTGAAGATAGTTTGGTAATTATTTCTTCTTCCTTACTCACTATTATTGAAGTCATTTTCAATTAATTGCTTTTTACAAGTTTCTAACAACTAGCCGCGAGGTTAGAATTTTTGAAATGTCATTCAGGCTACAATTTTGTGAAGTTTCCATGCCAATGACAATGTCCAATACTCCTTGGCATTTTGCAGTGGCGCTGATATCGCACGCAAATGTCATTTCAGTACATTTAAATTTAGTTCCTAAATGTGCCGTATACCAAGATATCTTGGATGGATTGCACTTTAATCGATTATCTATCTACGTTCCAGATTTAATTGTAAGTTCAACACTGTTCAACAGCATCATTAGAAGTCGGAATTTTTGGTTGCACAAGCCCACAAGCCTATTGCATTGCCCTATTATTTCCGACCACCGTAACGGGGTTCTCCATTGGCATCAAGGTAATTTGTTCATAGGTTACATTCAACGATTTTAAAATGAGATAGAATGCAGTAGATTTTACTGATGCTAAATCTGGAACGCACAGTGTGCTTGTTATTTTTGACTGACTGTAATAAAAGAAGGATGTTATTAGTAGTATTTTCGTACCATTACTACAATCGTATGATTCGATAAATTAATATTACTATCTCCCACTTCTCCCAGAGCTATGGAGAACTTTCTAGTGACGAGTAGCTGTACTAATTTATAATACAACACAACAGATATAGTGCAGCTATGATGGATATAGATGGCGTTGTTTTACCATCATGATAGTTTTCAAGTATTATTCATTTCGAAGCAGTCTGTGAAGAGGTGGTTCGTATTTATGAGCATTAATGGTATGAAAATACTCATATTATTAATAATTAATATTTACATTCAAGTTCATTCAACTTTTAACTTTATTTTTCAAAATAATGTACCTACAATAACTTCTATTCACGTTCTTCTACTGCATAAGAGATGGCGCTGTAAGTCGTTGAGTTTCTCGGTAAAAAGTGAAAGTGAGACGAAACGAAACGCAATGAAAACGGGCACGGTGACCGCGACATACGGTTGTTGACCGTCAAAACGTGCCGGTGACGTAACCGGCATAATAGCGGTAAGGGCGGCCTCGTGCCTTCGCACAGGACTTGTTTTTCTTCGATTACAGAGCTACTTATTTTGGGATATGTGTTTCAGAATCGATTTTCCACGTAGGTACTTATTTACAAAATACATCACGTTTGATATCTATGAAAGCCGAAAGGGCAAAATAGATGAGACTTCGTCATTACCAACATCTGTAATTTAATTATGTAGGTTTGGTATCGAAATCGACAAGTATCTACGAATCGCATTTTAAAGAATGCACCTTTTTTTCGCACGCATCTGATTGAAAGATTGAAAGTGGCGCATTGCGATTAGAACGGGTAGCGGGTACCGACGCGGTGCATGCGGGTCCAATGCATCTTATCATCATATTATCATCCTTCTAGGATAATGTAGGTATTCCGCTGTCGTATCGTCTTGTCAAACAAATATTCAAATGTTTTTAATAAGTAATGCTTCGGTCACTTGTGGTTTGCAATCGACATAGAGAGAGAGAGAGAGTAGCCGAAAATCGAATTGAATGACGTGCATTTGGACTGGCTAATTTCCAGCAGCAGTACCGGCGTTAGAGAAGGGCGCGGCTGGGCGACCGGTCGACCGCCCAGGGGTATGACGGGGCGCCCAAGGCGAAGCGTAAGTGGCAGTTTGGAGTGAGCAACCTCCTATGTACCTAACGCAAAATACCATACGCGGTCCACTGCTGGACATAGGTCTCTCCCAGGCTGCGACACAACACTCTATCCTCCACCTTCCGCATTCAGTCTGTCCCAGCCTTCTTTTTGAGGTCGTTCAGAGGTTATATAGCTGGGGGACGTCCCGCACTACGCTGGACGATACGCGGGCTCCACTCCAGGACTCGTCTGCGCCACCAGCCATCAGTCCTTCGACAAACTTGGCCAGCCCACTGCTAATTCAGCTTGCTTACTCTGCAGGCTCTGGTGGACCAGCAGTGGAGTGCTGTTAATGTAATGACATCATAAATTCATAACGTTACATAAGTCATAATTATCATAGAGTCATAGTACAATTCACTATACGACCTCAGATTTTTCTATACACCTGTGTTAAGGCCTAGTTGCTACTTACTGAAAAGAATTTACTTACTTATTAATATAAGGTTTTTATACAATAATTGCTGCTCTCCGAGACACGGGCTATCTCACCGCGAACTTCAAAGCTCCGGGCTATACGAAGAATTCCTTAACAAAAAGTTCCAATAACTTATTTTATCCCGACCCGGTATTAGAATTGAGGCCCCCATCGTCGCGTTTGCGACCGACCGCTAGACTATCGAAGTAGTTAAAAATTATTATGTGTGGCTCAGTAAAGGCTGGCTCGTAAATATAAAAAATAGAATGTAAAATAGAAGAAGAAAAGAAGATGTAATGTAGAAAAGAATATTTAAAAAAATACCAGCCTGTTAGTGTCCCACCCTGGGTGACACTAACAGGCTGGTATTTTTTTTGGCAAAGCCCTCTTCTCATACACAGAAGGCACGAGCATTGATCACCACGCTTGCTCCAGACGGGGTGGCGATTTCAGACTTATTAACTACTTGCTTCTGACCGGGATTTCGTCGGTCGTGAAATTTCGACCCCCGACCCACTGCGTCGCATCGCGTCGCCCGCCACATTGGTCTACGCGGCGTACGCCAGTAAAGCTACTGGGAACTTACTACGGCAGCTACGGCATGATTTTTCCGATATCTTGCACCATCATCGTCATATTTCAGCCAATTTTAAACACAAATCCTTAATTAATTATTTGAATCGCTCCGTCCATTGGTGAAAACCGTGTGAAAATCCGTTCGGTAGTTCTTGCCTTTATCGCGTTCAGACAGACAGACGCGGTGGGGGACTTTGTTTTTGTAATTTTGTGATATAGTCCAGATTTCCTCATCATGAGTTTCCTTCACCGATGTCAGTAATGTCTAAGATAAACTCAGAAAGTACAAGCATAAGATAATATTCGCTACAATATCTGGCCCTTAACTAATGAGTCAATGGTTCGCCTCTACGCCGCCCCAAGCGCGTGACCTCAGCTGTGTCAAGCTGTGCTCCTATAAACCTAGTACCTACTTAAGTATTTACTTTAAGTTCATAATTAATTATTATAAAGCTATACTGACCTTGTCAGAAATGTTTCAGGCTCATGATTATCCAGGGAGTTACGAAACTTCAAGCAGCGCATCAAGCAAACAAAGGTCGAAGCCGTTTACTGAGTAAAACTAGCTTACCGGGGTTTGGCCGGATATGTCGCAGATCAGATGAGCCGTAAACTTAAAATTAGAGATGGGTTGTAACAGGTGAAACACGATATCTGTGATCACTGTGACTGTGACAAAAAAATAACAGATCCAAATATCTGTTATTAAATCACAGCCTGTGATTTTTGTACGGACGATAAATACGTATCTCAATCGAATATCATCTTTATTTCTTTTGATTTAAAGTCGAAAATCGTATCTATCTGTTATAAAATCACAGCCTGTGATTTTTGTACTGACGATAAATACGTATTAACTCAATTATTGAATATCTTCTTTATTTCTTTTCGTTAAAGTCGAAAATCGTATCCGAAGTTTGAACAGTAACAGTCTTGATGATCTGTGATTTTAAGTAACAGATATTTTTTATCATTAGGAGCAATTGCTATCTGCTATTTTTTAATATCTGTGATTTCTATCTGTGAGGATAAATACGCCTCACTCCTACTTAAAGGGTTATTACCCTTTGATCATTAGGGCACTGTTGCTGAACAAAGCTATGATATTTCCTATTACTAATTTTCTTATAAGTAGATACTACTTGTACGACGACATATTCGGGCACTAAGGATCCTAGGATCTTGAAATTCAATTTCGATAACACTGCTATATGAAACAGTGTCACACACCTTTCATGTGTCAACAGTTTTGATTATCCTTGTACCGTTTTGTCACTCTGACTGCTTGTCCTTTGTTTGTTAGTTATTAACAGAAGAAGCAAGGCCATCTTCATGGTGAAATCCTTTAATCGCCTTTTTGGAAAACGCTTGATCTTTGCTTGATGCACTATTATGAACTAAAATTTACATGGAGCGACTGCCTATCCGACCTCCACAAACCAGTAACTCGGTAATACGATGATACCCCTTGGTAGGACTGATTATCAGACTTTCGGGCTTCTGACGACCCGTAACGACTGTCAAAGATACACGAATGACAGCCGGGACCAACGGTTTAACGTGCTTTCCGAGGCACGGACGAGTCTCGATATGTAAAGATGGTCACCCATCCACGGACCAACCCCGGCAAGCGTAGCTTAAACTAATGGATCGACCCGTGCGGCTGATATTACTTAGCCACAAGCTCCTTTCGGGCAACATTTTAGAGTGATTATGGATGGCAAGGATTCTGAACAAGAAAAAAATGTTGGTAGGATCAAAAGGTCAGTTTTGAAGGTATATTGTGTACTCAGCTTTAAACACATATGTACAGGTTGCACTTGACACAGATAACACTTTCTGCACGATATTGATACATAATATATTATGTGTGTATGTGTAAATAACACTAGTCATTGCCCGCGGCTTCGACCCGGCCTTCAGGGATTTTAAGGTAGCTTTAGATGTCAAACTGCTTTAAGATCCGAGGTCTGAGCTCAAGACTTAACGTCACGAATATATTCCCCGAGATGTTAGACTGATGATACATCCACATTTGTCAACTATTTTCAGTCTCATGTAATAGGAGCGAGCCTATCGCCATTACCCGCATAAATCTAGACTCCGGGATGCTACTGAGAAACTGATAAACCTTGCCAGACATGAGGATCAAAACCCAGGAGCTCGGGACTCCATGCTCTGTGATCGGATTTTGATAAAAATCCGACGTATTCGTATAATAGAGTTGCAATTAGAAAAAAAAAACTAAAGAATTTTATAGGTTACTTTGGCGCATCGCTTGATTTTGCATTACAGTACACACACACATTTTATTCAATGGACTATATTAAATCTTCTTGAATATTCGCCACCATATGTTCATCTCGGAGCACCTGCCCAAGGCTGCCATTGGTCGAGACTTCGTGACAGTCTCCTCACGACTATGTCCGTTTAGGCTTCGATACATCGGCGCATCTGACCTTATCGGTACCACGTGAGGTCGACTTGTAAACGGATTATGCTTTTTTGGAGCAATTTGAAGTTGTTTTCTTTGATAGGTATTAGTTACATATTACTTGTGAGTTTTAATTTTGTATCGTTTTTAAAGGCCATGGCAAAGTGTTCGACCTAAAAGTTTCCGTAAAACGGCTCTCGGACGTAAGTCTACGACGGCGGTGATAGGGCGATGCACCTCAATTTAAGTTGGGAGGCACATCTCACACGGAGATGGCCGATGAAGTAAGGTGTTGGCCGAATGGTAGCCAAGGACAGATCAAAGAAACCAGATATATCCGAAAACGCATCAGGCTTAAGACAAACGGAACCGGAAGTATGTCAGGAAGGAAAGGATGATACGTACCAAATTTTGCCTATTATTTATGTGTGTGTGTGTGACTACTTCGTTTGGTCTAGCAGTCGCAGCAGCTACTGCGATACTGTGGATTCGATTCCAGAGTCGGGCAAGTGTTATTGTGTTTTTCCATCTGGATTTTCTCAGTAGCAGCCCGGAGTCTGAATTTGTGTCCGGTTATGGCAATAGGCTCGCCCCCTATTACATGGGACTTAAACATAACTGGCGAAATACTGTCATTCGTGGATGTTTGACAGTCGTTACGCAAAAGTCTGACCACAAGTCTTATCAAGGGCTATCGTTTTACCAAGTTACTGGGTTGTGGAGGCCAGATGCCAGATCGGTCAGTCGCTCCATGTAAAATACTGTTATTCAGCTGCTTCCGGTTAGACTGGAAGCCGGCCCCAACATAGTTGGGAAAAGGCTAGGCAGATACATAAGGAAGAAATCTATACAATGCTGTTATTACTAAAGGTCTGCATCCATACAATAATAGAGTATTTATTATCAATTATTATCAACGTCCTTGAACAGGCCGTATCAGGGCAAATATTAAAAGCTCGGCCTACCTAGGTAGTCGGTAGCTACCGACTCGCATGTCCATGTTATCTCTGATAACAATCTACGCTGGTTATTTAGCAATACGTGTACTGTACCGACTGCATAATAGTTCGATAGTAGGCCCGGATAAATAACTGCTGAAATAACTGCGGCTGATTGACAGGTTAGGAAGGGACAATTGTTAAAAAAAAAAAACTATAACGAGAAAAAAATTCTGCTCCTTACATTCATTGTTCGATTATCTCGACAAAAGGTAGGTCAGTCTTACCAAGGGGTATTGTATTACCCAGTTATTGGGTTGTGGAGGTCAGATAGGCGGTTGCTCCATGTAAAATAACGATGAGTAAAATTACCCCTTAAGAGGCTTTCAGTTATGTTTTTTTTGTTTCCTAGCCTACTCTGAAAAATTAAGCTTGACAAATTGCATGGTTATTCTTCTACCATCTGGTTGTCTGTCACGGGCACTAGGAAATTTTCGTAGGCAGCAGTCCGTAGTCATAGATACCTTCGTATGTACTCAAATCGGCGTCAAAATTCCAACCGCACATAACACACGCAACATTGCCCTGCTGTCGGTACGCCTCTCGAATGTGTGTCGATGTTTGGGTGCGGCGCGTTGCGTGCAGATCCGTGTGTGCTGACCCTACCCTAGTACACCGTGTCTGGACACTACTGCGTTGTAGACTGTACTTGTACATATGTGCGATTAGGTTCTACGCAGCAGGTCGAGATGTAGGAAATATACATGCATTTTTGACCGACTTTCAAAACGGTGCCGGTGGTGGTTCACAATTCTACGCATGGGCATGGTTTTAAAGTTTCTGAGTAGACTATAATAGGTTTAGTGGTAATTCCACCAAATTCTTGCCACTAACAAGTTTTTTGCTAAAGCGCCAGTATGTAAGAGCCTTAACTTTGTAGGGTTGGCTTTTCTTTTTACCAAATACGACTGAATTCACTGAACTTTTTGATGAATTTGGTTGTTTTCTCATCTTTTTTTTATATTTTAACTAACGTTGTAGCGTTTATATTAAGTATCATTAATGTTCTTGACTATAAAGCAAACTGCTTGTGTTTAGGGCGAAGCATAAAAAACCAGCGCATAATATGCCACCGATTATGTTAAGGGGTGTGGCCCTTGAAAGAGTGCCAGATTTTAAGTACTTGGGACACATAGTTACGGAGGACTTAAAGGATGATGCCGATATGGAAAGAGAACGGAGGGCGTTGGCTGTCCGATGTAATATGTTGGCCCGCAGGTTCGCGCGTTGTACACCAGAAGTCAAAATAACTCTTTTCAAGGCATTTTGTCAATCATTGTACACGTGCAGTCTGTGGGTTCGATATACGCAGAGGGCATACAACGCCCTCACAGTTCAGTATAATAATACTTTCAGGATGTTGTTGGGGCTCCCACGTTACTGTAGCGCATCAGGAATGTTTGCGGAAGCACGTACTGACGGTTTCAGTACCATTTTGCGTAAGAAGGCTGCTTCTATGATGCGCAGAGTGCGTGGGATCGGCAATGACATTCTGAAGGTTATTAGTGATAAGCCGTGCTGCACCATTTTGGCGCATTGGGTACGTGTACATGTACATATACCCGGTGCGTCAGGTGAGTGCGGCAGATATATGAATTGAATTTAGTTTTTTTTTCTCGTTTGTTACTAACATAGCTTATAAGTAGTGTGTATTACTAACATCATATGGATAAAGGTCTGAAATAAAGTATTTTTATTTTATTTATTTTTTATTTTAAACGTACCATGCTGACTGCTGTTTTAAATTCAATACCTTAAAAATAAAGGTACTTACATAATTTCATTTGCGCGCTGCCGTAAACTGCGATAATATTTTCTTTTTCACACCCAAAATAAAAGTCGTTTCCACTCAATAATAAGGATGTTGACTGGGTAAAAAATAATATATAATATTTAGATAAAAAAGTTCTGGAGTTGGGAGTAGATCTCGCTATGTTACAAATCAGTATAAAACCTACCGGCCAGTGACGTCACACCACATATTAACTGAGTGTATTACCGTAATTTTTGATTAGGTAAAAAAAAAAACAAAAATACGTGTTCAATATTTTTTAACAATAATAAATATCTGACAGACAAAAAAAAAAATTATTGTTCAATGTTCAATGTTACTGAGTTTGATGTACAGAATGCGTAGGTAACGGCTGTGTGATGGGACTTTTAGAACCCTTTATATATCTAAATAAAAAGTAAACAGCCTCATACCCCATGTGACATACACATTAACAACTGCATGAGATAGCCACAGGCTACGGTGAACACCGGTCGTCCTCAGCCGGCACTCGACGCCATACTTGTATGATAATGTGTCGCTAGATGAGGGCTATGTCTTGTGTAGAACTTACCACGTGATGTTGAGGTAAAATTATCCCCACACACTGTTTTGTTCGGACTAATTCCACCTGAGAAATTAATCTCCGCAATTATGAACTGCAGTCAATAAGATCGGTACTTAGCTGTCAAAGGTGATAAGTCTGTGGTTTAAAAAAAAAATGTTGTACTACAAGTAAAAGAGGACATTCAGCGTTGAGGTAGGTGTGAGGTAGGTGTGCAGGTTCGGTGAAGGAAATATCATGAGGAAACCGGCCTGAGAGATATTTCTCGACGGGATGTGAAGCCACGTCAGAGGCCCATTTGCGGCATAAAAACTCTGACATCTAAGGGCCTAGACAATGTGACATTCTATCAGCGATGACGATGATGGAAAGGGCAAAAATGTATAGGACTGACATAAGCTATCGAAAAGCTTGTCAATTCTGTTGAAAGTCGTTGTAGAAATACGAAACGCTTTGGAAGCGATTATCACTTGTCTAGGCCCTCAGGCTAGTCACATAACCACACGAAAAAGAAGAGAAGACGGAATGTATAAAAAAAACAGTGGAATTATTCAAACTCTCAGTGAAGCCAAATATTTAAAATCTTAAATATATTCTTTTTCTAAACCACGACAATCAACCGTTAATTATAAATATAAAAATCTTAATTTAGATATTAGGACTGCAATTAACATACATTCAAATACGTTTGTATAAACAGACATAAGCCTTCGTTAATACTGAGTACATTCATTCACTCGGTGACCGTGAATGTACGACTCATCCATTCATTGTATTTATCTTACTAATATACTAAAAAGTATTCATATAATATCTGGTATGTTTGTCTTTCAAAACAGTATTAATATATGTATAGCTCGAAATCTACAATACCCAATTGATTGTTTGTCTGCCGGTCTTCTACAGACTGTACTTCAGAGAGTGTGCGCAGGAGCTCCAAGACCTGATCCCCCATCTCCCTTTCACTACGGGACTACCAGACGTACTGCAGGGTACCATCCGCACTTGGTCGAATTACTGACTTGTCAGCGCTTCTTCCCCACATTTATTAAGCGCACGGCCAAAGTGTGGAACTCTTTGCCAACGTCAATATTCCACGTACTCGTATAACCCGTCAGCCTTCAAAGGCCTTATGCTTGTGCTGAAATCTTTTGGGCTTGCTCGCTCTGTCATAGACCTCATCCATCGCTTTTCATCAGTCGAGATCGATGTCATGAGCTGGCCCAAATCGCAATAAAAAACGGAAAAAAAGCCATCTTCTCATAGCCTACAGAGAAGGAACGCTTGCTTTAAATGTAAAGTCAGATTTCAGACCATTACTCACGACTGTAATTCACTGATTTCCAAGATTTTTCAGCTTACATCATACATTAAATTAGAATAGTCACTTAGGTACCTCTCTGTCTTTTAGAACATCATCATCAATATTGCGCTCCAAAAATCAAAATCACCGAATCAAGTCACAGGGAAGAATTATAGTCCAAAATAAAATAAATTCGCTAAACAGATGCGCTCATAACTATCTCGTATCCTAATATAATGAGCAAGGAGATGATAAACAAAGGGCGCACCCTGGCTCCTCGCCAACCGTGTCACGGCTCCTGCACTCCCCGACTAGATACTTCGTTTATTCGGAAAACATCCGGACTGGCTTAATGGCTTTATTGCCGGGAATTCTGCCAGGGTTATCAGAGATGACTAGTTTTTCCAATGTCAATATTAACTGATTGATAGAGCGAGAATTAATACTTAGTTCGGATAGCAGCGAGAATCTCAGGCGAAGACATTAAACACATAACTGAAAGAAGAGGAGAAGCACAATGACCAACATTCAAATAGTTTAGCAAGAGCATCCCGTGGTATGAGTGGAGGTTGTAATAGCAGAACTCGTCTATTGTATTTTATAGAAGAACTCCTTTTGAAGGAATATATTTCATGGAACTCCGCCTCTTTCTGCCGTCTAATAAATTATATTATCTGTATTTTGGTTTTGAATAAAGAACTCGGTTATATTACGAGCGCGTGACACATTTACACTTTGTCTCTTGATGAGCACCTAACGTGTGCGGGGTAGCGCAGACGCATCCTTCGCGGTTCGTTCGAGATTGGGTACATTCCCTAAGATGGATGAGAATGAGAACCAATGGCATATTAGGTTATCGATTACCACCAGATCAGTCATCCTTACTAATATTATAAATGCGAAAGTAACTCTGTATTTCTGTCTGTCTGTCTGTCGCGTATTCACGCCAAAACTACTGAACCGATTTAAATGAAATTTGGTACACAGATAGTCTAGACACGTATCTCTTCACCGATTTTGAAGTAAGTGGTAATTATACAATACTAGCTGCGCCACGCGGTTTCACCCGCGTAAATCTGGATCCCGTGGGAATATTGGGGTAAAAAGTATCCTATGTCCTATTCATGGTCTACCCCTGTGGCAAATTTCATCAAATTCCGTTTAGCCGTTTTAGCGTCCAAAACAAACAAATAAACAAACAAACTTACTTTCGCATTTATAATATTAGTATTAATATTATATTATACATTATACACATGAAGGGAAAGAAGAAGCTGCGAAACAAACGTCCGTCTGAAGAACATTTTTAAACTCTTCCTCAATTTTTTATAAAATTATGAGGAATTAGGCTACTCATTTCAATTCAGGCGAAACCAATCAATAAATCAAGATGTACTTTTACGGTTACAATTGTATCCAACATAGACCGGAAACTGGCTCATAAGGACATGAGGAAGAGGTCAGGGTCGACCCTTGCGTGGCCGACAGACCTGCAGCGACCTACATAACCCTTAATGGTTAAGGACATACATTGTAGCAATTTATAATTTTGTAAGGATTGTATACAATCCTTACAAAGTTATAAATTGCTAATACCTAGGATGTAAGAAATATTACAATGATTAATAGTGTCGACAGGTCGAGTTTTTTTTTTTCTTGTGAATTGAATTTAGTTTTTAAAAGTTTAAAAAACAGCTCACATCAAAACCGTCGAATTAATTATATAATGATTTTAATTAGATGAGATAGTTTTCATGAGATCAGTGGAGTACAGGTTTACAGATAGTATCTGTAAACCTGTATGTACTAATAGTCCAGTCATTTGGTAGTTTTACCTGTTTGACATTTATTTTGACAGGTTTTTGGGTGTTTTTAAAATTGATGATTTTATTAATTTCAACGTGCTTTTTTCCAATTTTCACTTAGCCACCTTGTTTTTTTGCCGCTGGCGTCCACATTGGAAAAATGGCGCCCAAATAAGAAAAGTTTTTTGAAAATAACTCGAGCGGCAAGGATACTAGGTGGCCAATTGAAAAGTCAAACGTGACGTACGTTTGACTTTTCAATTTGCCACCATCAACAATTTTCCAAACTCCCGGAAAACTTTCTAGATAACCCCCTTTTTGAGCACCAAATGACTATACTATAGAGATACCACAACACCGGTCGGAGGGTCCTCCCTTTTCTATGGAGGATGAGGAACTCCACACAATGTTCCTCATACCTCTATATTACCATGGGCGGGTTCTGCTCATCACTATTTTCATATTTTGACAATTTGGAGAACAATCAATCTGCCTAGCCTTTTCCCAACTATGTTAGGGTCGGCTTCCAGTCTAACCGGATGCAGCTGAATACCAGTATTTCACATGGAGTGACTGACAATTTGGAAAACCACCACCGCCACCTTCGCCAATTCCTATTCAGTGTAGGAAAGAGATGAAGCTCTACAGGCCGTATAGCTCCATCTCTTTCCCGCACGAAGTAAGGTTAAAATAATACTGCTGCTGTAAGCGGTGGTGGTAGACCCCCCCTGTTCAGAAAAAAGACACAGAGATGTGTTGTTGAAGACAGGGAAGTATGTTACAGCGCGCGCCGTTTTTCAGCAGATTTTACAATAGGAAGTGGAGAAAGGCTGGAAATTGTCGTAAGTGGCCTGAAACGCAGGCCTCAGGCCTCATATATATCCACCAGCAGGCCCACTGTGGATTGGTGGTTATGTCCTCTTCCTTCTACGACTTATCAGTGATATCAGTCAGATTCCTCATGATGGTTTCCTTCACCGTTTTTAGTACAGTTTAAATTCGCATTAAGCCTATGTCGAATATCCATATCCATACTAATATTATAAATTCGAAAGTAGCTCTGTCTGTCTGTACGTTACCTTTTCACGCCTAAACCACTGAACGGATTTCGATAAAATTTGGCAAGGAGATAGATGGCATCCCAGGGATGGACATAGGCTACTTTTTTATCGATATAGCACGTTAACAAGCGTAAACAAGCTAGTTGTATTATATTTTAAGGTTACGTATGTACTGGTGTCTACCTATGTCCCACAAGTAGCCGGGTGAGGTGATATGAGCAGCGTGGGCTTGGCTATTGCGCCACCTGGCGGTCACCTAGCATTTGTGTTGCAACGACTATTCGAGTATGTGTCGCCTGGAAGCATTCGCGGCTAGGGATGTGCTTAAGAATATCGATATTTTACTGAGGATTGTTTTTTTATGATAGAAATATTTTAAATTTAAGTAATTTCGACCTAATATTGTAAAAGGAGCCTCGATATTATAGGTACCCAATTTTACAAAAATATATATTTTATGATTATGATGAACAACCACTGATTTTTTTGCATGAATAGTTTACGGCCAGAATCAAGCTATCGAATTACTTTTTATATATTATAATATTGGTGTTCCCAGCTCGAAATTTTGTTGTTCCTAGTCTGTGTCTTCGCGCATTTGAGGCTGGTGTCTGTAATTGAACATACAGTACAGTAAAAATGGGTAACGTTTAAGAACCAACAATTTTATAGAATATATATATCGATAAGTACCCATGTAGTCACAACACTATCGACCTGCTCATGTGCAGGGCGCGGTCGCTCGCCTTGTGCATATGTGCGAGTAACGCCAGTACCGACAGCAACATGAATAACTAAATGATGTACTGTCAGCTAAATAGTTTGGCTTAATAAAAATCTTAAATTCATTCATTCATTCACTGACAGATAAACCACAGCCTAAACCGCTGGCATGCAATTTTGCACAAGGGTCCAAAATTCAATACCAACTCCACAAATGTATGGGACAGCTGATTATTTTTCCGCAATTACTTAGTTGGTCCCATAGAGAAAGTTGTTAAGTTGGATGGTCTTTACCACGCCCTTAAATAAGACCACACCTTTCTGTTAAATGCTGTTATTTTTAAATATGTTAACTAAGTAGTAATTTTATTTTATCTTCAAATGGAATAGCTTTTTAGTTAAAAAAAATTAGGTTCTTTAAATGCATGGGCAGAAACCTTGAGATCTCGAAGTATGGTATCATACATTCTTGCGGGCGGATTCAGAAACGCCTTTGATTTCAATATTTTTTAAAGGAAATTATAAAAATGAATTGTGTCCAAAAACTGATTTTGCCAACGCTACTCAAAACCAACAATAATAATTTATCAAAATATAAGATAATTCGGCTCCGATAGGCCGCCGATAACCCGACCGATACAGCCGCCTGTTTTGCTGACCGTATGCATATATTAACCCTAATTGATTTACATACATATTGGACTATTATTTTTGCGCACCGTACGTGTTGCAGTAATGGTCGATTTAATTTCATCTAAAGCCAGCCAGGTGCTAAGAATTAATTTAGCAATTATTAATGTCGGGGATAAAAAACTTGGAACACGAACAGTGCGAAAAGTAGTCGATTACTGCTTAACTTGTAGAATACTTATTAATTATCCGAATATTGAATTGGTTTGAAAAAAATAGTAGGTGAAAAAGTTATGAACTCAAATAGTCGTTTGAAATGATACCTTACATTATTGTTTCATGAAATCATGCATGACTGACAGACAACGTATATTATTAGCCACTGAAGAAATAAGCATGAATTTGACAGCTATATATTTAGAGAATCGACAAACGTAAGGTAGGACGCCCTCAGGCTAGGTGGAGCGACGATCTTCGCAGGGTAGCTGGTAGTAGCTGGATGAGAGTTGCCGAGAACCGCGTTGAATGGTATGCAATTGGAGCGGCCTTTGTCCAGAAGTGGTCTGCTGTATAGGCTGATGAGGGTATATAGTAGCCTTATTAGGTTACTCGTTTATACGCAGAACGCAGTTACATGCAAGTACAATAATAATCCCTTGTAATGTAAGGTTTCTTCCTAGTGACCATCAGTGCGGTTATGTTCTAATCTTATTGTGCATGCGCCGAGGTTTAGCTCAAACGTGCGGCGTATTTTATCATACCTGGAAAAGTAAACAACATAATCATAAGAGAGGGTGGTTTATGAAAATGGCTTCAGGGCGAAGTCTGAAACTGTGTGAAGTAGAGCAAAGTTGAGGATGAAGAAAACTAAAACGCCTATAGCTTGACAGAATTGAATTCCAGAATTTCAGCGAAAAGTCAGTCTGTTGTCTATAAAACATGTGCACACTATAGCTATACTTGTGCTTGCAATGTCAAGGGTGGAAACGGAGCCTCGACACTGACGATACTTAAATACTTCCGGAACACAATGTGCAGTCAGCCCCGCCCCGTCACCAACCTTGCTGACCGGATAATCTTTCGCACCACGGCATTAACTATTCACGTATACCTATTCATGGCCAGCTCCAACAGGGTTAATTATGCAAAGATAGCTGACAGAGTTGAGTCCTTATATATAATTCACTGCTGTCATTTGTCATCGTATTGTGTTATTTACTAACTCGTCGTTTTAAGGACAATGTTACTTAGCCTCATATAGGGCTAAGTAACATCTTAGCATCGCACTATCGTCCAACAATCCAACATGACTCCTGTCTTTTCTTTTTTTTTGTTCCGTGTTGGAAAATCCTCATGGATGTTCTCCGCCCTGGGGCGGGCGGAGGGGTCTGTCAGACTCCTGTAAGTGTAAGACTCTCCTCCGCGATGTCTAATAGGATGTTGTGGAGGGGAGTCTGGGGAGTCTGGGGGGCGCGCGTGAAACACTAAGCGCCGCCGCCTCATGTCCTGCTGGATAGGGGGCAGGGGACGTCCCCGAGTCCGCCGTCCCTCCGGAATTGTTTACGGGAACATAACTGCAGTCTCTCCCAACTCACTAATGATCAAAACAGACTGTACACACATATCAATATGCACGTTTCAACCTCATTCACTATGGAGGACGTTGAAGTGATGGGTGCTTCTGCGCTATACCTTTTGAATGCTTAGAATTATTACCATACTGATGTGTGGAGGGTCTGTTCATGTGAGTTGGCTAACTTCTTTGATCTGGGTACGATCGGAGTGATCCCGCGCCATCACGATCCAAGTTCGTCAAACATGCACGGTATCTCTCTACACGTGGAAGGTTGGACGAACATTTGGACTGTTGGACGTATTTATAATCAAATCAAAAACTATATTTAATTAAATAAAGTTTTTGATTTGATTTGATTTTATAGGCTAACTTCATGAAGACCTTCATACGTACGTCTTCGGATTTAGGCGTTTGATACTCAGTCTATTAGTCTATGCCAAGCATGGAACGCTCCATGGCTCTCCTTGAAGTAGGTACTGGTACTGTACCAACTAATATCACAGAAGAAATTAAAGTGTTTCTCTATGTAACTGTTCGACAAGTTTGATTAACAGCGTGATTTTACGAGCGTACATAATTACGTACTGCCACAGTAACGTATCTACATAAGTATAGACTTGGTTAAATAAATTTAAACGTATGTAACACTTATAAATCTAATTCTGGGCGTGGGCAATACTTGCTAAAGATCAATGTCAGTTGGAATTGAATTAATTAAGTTATTTTATAGTTATTGCCATGTAATTGTAAGTACATTATCTATGTATTTTGTTTTGGTTGATTTGTTTTGGATGTGAACGTTGAGTGTGGCAAAAGAGGCATGAAAGTATGTGCGAGATGTGCGAGGATGCGTAGCGAGGGATGTGTTTGTAAAGAACCAAAAGAATCGCTTCATTTACCTCGCCTCGGTCAGCACAGCTCTGGTGGAAACGGCTCAGCGGAGCTAGATTCTTGCGCATACAAAACAAGCGATGGATGTGTGCGAGGGATGTGTACGAGGGATGTGTGCGAGGGATGTGTTGCGAGGAATGTGTGTTGAGAAGGATGTGTAGCGAGGTTTGCGCATACTGTACCAGCCAGTCCATCCATCCTCGCACCACACATTAATGCGCATTTTGACAGCTCCGCTACACATCCTCGTAGGCATATTTTCATCGCACAGCTTTGGTGGAAACCCCCACACATTTTCACAGCACAGCTAGACATCCTCGCACGACACATTTCCATCGCACATCTCTGGTGGAAACGCAGCCTAATGCTGTGGAAATGCGATCCTTGTGAAGCATGTGTGGATGTTAAACTGAGGAATAATGCGATAAGGCAATGTTTCCGTTTAAATAAAAGAAGATGTAGACAAAAGTTGAAAAGAGTATGGATGGTTTATGACCATGTTTTACAAATTTATTCTTTTTAATGTTCTTTAATAATTATCATGACATTTTTAAATAATTAGACTCGGATTGACATTATAACTTATTTTATATGCCATTGTTTAAGGCAAACATGATGATCTGTTTTTTAACTTTACTTTTAACATCTCTTGCATGCTGACAATGTGTGTTGTAAGTATCTATTGTACTCATGTTTGAGCAAATAAATGATTATCTTATCTTATCTTTGGTCACGATGAGAGGATGAATGAAAAGCGACTAACAAAAGGTATTTACAGGGCAGATGTGAGAAGCCGCGAGGGGATGTCTGAGAATGACATAGAGTGACCTTATTGGTGATGAGAAAGATCAGGCGCGTAGTACTCGCAACAGGTGTACGTGTATGACCAGAGGGCCTAGACAAGTGACAATCGCTTCGAAAGCGTTTCGTATTTCTACTACGACTTTCAGCAAGATTGACATAAGGTTTTCGATAGCTTATGTCAGTCCTATACATTTTTGCCTTTTCCATCATCGATAACGCTGATAGAATGTCACTTTGTCTAGGGCCTCAGATGTATGAACGTACCCGAAGCAAAAGAAGAATGGAAGGATCGTAGAAGGTGGCGTTCTGTATTTTTTAACACATACTAGACCAATTATAAATAAAATACAGAAAGCTTACCCAAATATGTTTTCGTATGATCTTTTAAAGATTCTGACGCCAAATATGAAGAGTATTTGGCGTCAGAATCTTTGCGACTGAAATAAACACGTCCTCTCGTCGTCGTCTTCTCTGCGTCCAGCGATCGGTGTGGCAACACGTCGCGTTCTGCTTTGCGACTGGTCAATCGTCATCCTGAGGATGCCTCGTTGAGCGGTGAAACCCGTGTCGATTTCTTACAGGGTTTTTTATGACTCTTTCTTGAAGAATAGTTAAGCGGAATAGGTTACAAAATATATCTACGTCTATTGTATTGTTTTTTTTTTTTAAACAAATAAATATTTGATAGAACTCTACAAGATTGTTTATCTTGTCAAATTCGGTTCCCAGAGTATGTCAGTCAGTACAGTACTAAGCTGTCACAAGTCAAACAATCTGTGCACTGTCAATATTTAATGCTAATAAGCTCGGCTTTTATCTGCACATGTGTGAACGGGGTTAGGGCTGTCGCGGCACAAAGTTGATTGTCATTTACCGAGTACCTACCAAGCAGTTCATAAATAAATGATGGTAGATAATTGGAAATGTGAATGCCAAAACAAGAGAATTCTCTGGTCTATCAGCACCTGTTTAGTTCTCCCTCCAGGATCTCATACTGCATATGAACAGCCGTACTTATTATATTTACACTAGTTGATGCCGGCTTCGCCCGCGTGGATGTCGATTATTATTTACTAAAACCTTTCTCGAGAACCACTCTTTCCATTGGTGAAAACAGCATAAAAATCGGTGCTGTAGTTTTTGAGTTTGTCGCGAACAGGACGACAGACAGACGCGGCGGAGGACTTTGTTTTATAACATGTAAGGATTACAATAAAACAGTCGACTGACAATGCTTACGCCACAAATGCTTACACTCAAATATTTTGGACACCATTTATCACGCGTTACGGCTTGGCTTCCTTTTCTTATAAAGAAGTTCGGCAACTTTTTCTTTCTTTCGTAGTATTGGTTGTTTACTTTTGGTGCCATTATCATAAGCTCATTTTCTACAACTTTTCATATATGGGCTGTTCAAAAAGTATCTGATGTAAATGTAAACAAATGGATCAGAAAACGTACTTGTAGATTCCAATTTGTAGTGCCACTTACAAATTCAGTGCTTTCAGTGTTCAGTGCTATAATTTGATTATTTGAAAACCTTAATCAGAGATTTTTATTTAAAATCGCCATAAAGATGTTTTTCATTTGACTATTGAGGTTAATTTGATTGCAACCTCAATATTTATCGATGATATTTCAATAACAATTTATTAATTTGATTAAAACAATATTCTTTTGGAAAAAGAGAGATATATAAGTAGAAACCTTCTAAATATAGATGAATGTGTTAATAATTCCCTGTAATGAGTGTTTTCGAAAGGATTTAAGCTGAACAGGTTTACACTTTCATTGGATGCTTTTGGAACAAGCATTAGCTACTCTCGCGCGCCACCCCTGTGCTCACATGTCGTTTGACGACAACGCACTGCATCTCGGTCAAGGCCGCCAACTGATTTTTATACAACCTGTCAAGTGCGAGCTGTTCCTTAAGTGCTTGTAATGTTGCCAGCTTTTTATTTTTGCCCAGTTTTGACCTTGTGAGGCCTACCTTTGACATTACATATAAGATAAATAGTGAATATATGAATATTCATGTATTCGTTTGGAAATTAAATTGATCCCATTAAAATGCGGCTAATTATGATTTGAACTTGAAGGATTAGCTAAACCAAGTTCCTTCGTATAAATCAGTTAAGTTTTTTTTCCCTGGTATTTATATTATTATAGTATTTATTAAATATACGCTAACAAACTTAAAATAATATTATTAATAATTACTTACAAGTAGAGTACTAAAAAGGAGGGGAAAGAATCATCACCAAAGGGCATCAAAATTTTCGTCTGCATCGCTGTCAACAGGAAAAGTGCCCAAAAAAAGTGCCCAAAAAGCTGACAGCATTGCAACGTTGTATGGCAATGCTGATTCTTCAAAAAATTGGCCAGTCCTCTGGTCACATGAAGAGTCGATCAATCGCTTTGCGATGTCTTGATATAATAAGTGAGCACTCGGGCCCCATGGCCATGGGTTTCAACCCCAAACGGCTCAAACATATACGACCCAATAAGATTGGAGTATTTGCACCGTTTGAGGTTTTCCGCACCTGCAGCAGCAGCCCCAGCACAGCCCGCCGTACTAGGAAGATGGGATGGCGCAAGGGTGTCGACACACGTTGCAACTGCAAAATCACAAACATTCTTTGTTCTTGGGATAAATCATCCCATCCACGGAACCCTTCATTGTGCGTGGTCCGACACGCACCTGGTCGTTTTATTTCTATTATATTTTATTGTATGCTTAATTAACTCTCTGTTAGGAACATCCACTTGAAGTCAGTTTTTAAAATATCTGAATAAATTCAGAAAATTGGGAAAATTCATCGAAAAATTCTCACTCATTCAAAGTTATATTGACAGCTGTCAAACTAAACAACTTCATAAAATACGATGTCTTAGCCTAATCCAGCGTGCAGTGGACTGGAACTGACTGGAACTAACTAGAACGTTCAAATTATGTGAACACGTAACGACGCAAATTATTATAAAAACCCCGTCTTTTTGTGTATGAACAGCTTAATTTGGTAATACCAGAAATGTACCGAGTTTAAAAAAGTGTGAAGATCATGTGATTTCTTTGCACAGTTTCTATGTTTCCTAGACTAAGATTATTAGGGTAATTTGCTACGGTGCAGCGCTTAAGTTTTTTAAGAGCATTTTAAATATTTTGCTGGAAATGCTTTTCATGATGTGCGTTCGTATCACTATATTTTAATAAAGAAGGACTTTGATGCATTGTTGAGAAAAATAAAGCCGTTTGGTGTATTTTTAAATAAATAAATTTAGACCTGGGACTTGGGGGAGGCCTATGTCCAGCAGTGGACGTCTTTCAGCTGAAATTATGATGATGGATGAAACCAAGTACTGACAGATAAGAAGTAAAGCATCTCTGAAGGATAATGGCCAGTGTTTTAAGCACATGGGACCGACCATCAATATATTCGTCAGTCCTCAGCTGATGGTACTGAGCCACTTACCACCAGATTGGATACCGGTCTGTTTGCCAGCCATATTATAAAAACTTTACATTCGAAAAGAATCTCGCGATAACATGTCAATCAATCAATATGCCTAGCCTTTTCCCAACTATGTTGGGGTCGGCTCCAGTCTAACCGGATGCAGCTGAATACGAGTATTTTACATGGAGCGACTGCCTATCTGACCTCCACAACCCAGTAACTGGGTAATACAATACCCCTTGGTAAGACTGGTTGTCCGACTTTCGAGCTTCTGACGACCCGTTACGACAGTCAAAGATCCTCGAATGACAGCCGGGACCAACGGCTTAACGTGCTTTTCGAGGCACGGAGGAGTCTCGATATGTAAAGATGGTCACCCATCTTTACATATCGAGACGGACCAACGGACCAACCCTGGCAAGCGTAGCTTAACCTGATGGATCGACCCGTGCGGCTGTTATTACTTAGCCACGAGCTCCTCTCGCGATAACATGTATTACTTATTAAAAACCCGATGGTAATTATTTACGTTTGGTTTCGATTACGCATCATTGGCTATGTTACAATTACTTAGCGGCTTTGTTTGTGAAATGTAACCCACATCTATTTAAATAATTATCAGAGGTCAGGAAAAATCCAATACGGACTGAATACATCAATCAAATATGTCGAGGAAAATGTAAAACCGCGCTAAGGCAAAAATTTTTTTTTGGTATCTCCTCACTATAAAAAATATGAGTAGGACACTAAACGAAATTTTAATTATGAAAACTTTTTACATACAGTGTAAGTAATAAGTTACTGAAAATCTTACACGATTGACGATGTTAACTAACTGATTGACATAACTTTATTATAAAAACATCTAGTACTTTATCTATGTTTGCAAAGAAATAAATGATTTGATTTAATTTGATAAGTTCGTAAGTCGTATTTGTTTGTCAAAAGTCGTTAAAGTTTTTATCGTTCAATATTAATGTAGATGCGGATATCATTAGCACCAGCCCACGTGTTTTCCGACTTCATATTACCATTGTAAATTATTTGTGATGAACTACCGTACCGTGTTAATATGGAGATTTTTATCTTCGTTTTGGGCATAATATTGTTTATAAGTAATTAATCTATACTTATAATAATGTAAAGAGGTAGGTAATAAACTGTGAAACATTTATATAATACTAGCTTCCACCCGCGGCTTCGCCCGCGTGGTATGTTGATCAAAAGTTGTCTATGTCCTTCCCTGGGATGCCATCTATCTCCTTGCCAAATTTTATCGAAATCCGTTCAGTGGTTTAGGCGTGAAAGGTAACATACAGACAGACAGACAGATAGATAGACAGACAGAGTTACTTTCGAATTTATAAAATTAGTATGGACTAGTATGGATGTAGGAGATAATCTTCGGAACTACTGATCTGATTACGAAAATTCTTGTACTATTGGGAAGTTACAGTATTGCTGTCATCCTAACTTAATAAATAATAAACTTAACTTGGCACAGGGTTAGACCATGACCTGGAGAAGGACATATGATTTTTTATCCCGATATTCCCACGGGATCGAGATTTATGTGGGTGAAACCGCGGGGCGCGGCTAGTAGGATATATTTTATGTTAAATCAAGTAATTCCACGTGGACGAAGTCGCAGGCGGAAGCAAGTTTAATATAAGATAGGTACCTACTGCCTCGTTGGTCTAGTGGTCGCAAGCGCGACTGTTAATCGTGAGGTCCTAGGCTCGATCTCCAGATTAGGCAAAGTGTTATTGCGTTTTTCCATTAGGAATTTCTCAGTAGTATCCCAAAACGGAATGATTGTCGAATGTTGGCACCTACGGCCAGTACTGACTTACTTTTTTTTTGAGGGTGTGAAATAATCAAATGACTTCTCCCGCTCTGCGCGGAGCGGGACGGCGTGTCATACTTTTACTGACTAAAACCCACCCGTGTTCCTTCAGTTGCCAATTGCCAAGGGCTCCGGTATCCCTTTCGGACTTTCCCGCAACCCTGGCAGGAGGTACTTACCTACTTTATGGCGCAGTAAGTGGCGCCGGCGCCGGCGCGGCCATTAGAAGGCCAATCGACAGTTGAGCGGTTAATTATACTTCAATACATAGCTCATTGCATTGAGTGGAGACTGCGAATCGGCAAAAGTAAGGTAGGACGCTCTCAGGCTAGGTGGAGCGACGATCTTCGCAGGGTGGCTGGTAGCAGCTGGATGAGAGCTGCCGAGAATCGAGCTGAATGGCGTGCAATTGGAGAGGCCTATGTCCAGCAGTGAACTGCTATAGGCTGATGATGATGATGATGATGACATATGTAGCTCATGCTTTAGTAAAGTGAATTAATTTAAGCGTCTTCTCGCCGTGTCAATAAGACGTAAAGATTAAAGTTAAGAAGTATAAATTAAACACATCGTCATCGTTTAGAAATTAAACTTGAGTGTAAAAGTTACTTTCTCTTTAACCGCTGCTTACGTTACTAGTGAGTGTAATGAGAATGACTCACTGTGATACTTAAATATCGCCATAATTGAGACTTGAATATTAGTTCTGTGAGTCAATGTTTATTCATGTTACCGTTTCTTCCGTTTTCTTAGTCTATGGTAAGGGAGTATTTCACTGCTATCACATTGATATCAATGACCGAATTGTAGCACTTTAATTGTGGGAAATGAAATTGTTTAAATAGGATATTGGAATCACTTTTACACGTCATATTAAAAAGTTGTAAAAATAAGCTAGATGAGGTCGGCGTTTCCTATCTGACTACTCTGAGAAGAAAGGCCGAAACAAACTCAGAAGTCACCGTCTCCTTTAAAGTCCAGACATAATCTTGGTCAGGCCATATGAGGACCATGTAGATTAGAGTCTGAAATGGTCTTTTGAGTAAAGAACCACACAGATTTGAGCGGACCTGTCCGGTCAGTGCAAGCATTTGTCAGTAATAGTGGAGCTCAACTCAGAACTTAAGGAGCACAACGACTCGACGAACAATACCAAAGAAAGGACATTTGGGTAGGTCGCATAAAGTTCTCAAATTGCCAGACCTTCGCTAAAATTAACAGAACGAATAATAAATATCTAAAAATATTTGACTTAATTTGACTTTGATCGCCCCTGTTTTTGATTCTGGAGGAGTTGCAGTGATTGGCAATAAAGAGATGGGTTTGCCCCAATATTAGCAATGCTTTGTACCAGGGGGGCTAAAACGGCCACATTAGCAAAAATTCCTCTAAAAGCAACTCATTTCCTGAATTCCCGGCTGTCATTAGCAATTCCTCTAATTTGACACAAAAAAATTGTGGACCATTTTACGAATCTCGATAGAAAACTGTCATACACGTAAATTATTTCGTAATATGAATTGCACGCAGATCATTATTATGAATTGTCAGTTTGTGACATTTTTACGATGATTCACAATATGTTCCTATAATGATTCTGCCAAAGTGGTTTTAAGCCGCCAGTTAGAGTAACAGCAAAAGTTGAAGCAATTGGGATTTTGTTTTGTCTCCGTGTACACATGTGTATACACAATGCAATGAAACTTTGACAGATGGGTATAAACTGCGAGGTGTTGCAGTTGAATGGTCACAGTTCAGCGAGAATTTTTGTTATTTTTTAACTGATTTCTGCAAGGAGGTTCTCAATTCGTCAGTATGTTTTTTTTTATTGTGTATTTATTACGCCAATACTCCGCCAATTATTCATCTCAAAAACTACGCAAGCAAAGTTAATAAAATTTATATGGGACCACATCAGCTGAAGTATGACCTACCAAACAAAAAAAAAGATTATTTTTTTGTACAAAAATCATTACGCTACGTGAAAAATGATTACGATACGATAAATGAGTACGATAACATGATTATTTTTTTGTACAAAAAAATAATCATCAGTATCAGTATTTTCCCACTTAATTTATCTAGATGATGTTTTAAGTGACTCCGTCACTGTTATTTACATAACAGGTAGTGGTATTCGAATTTGTGTGGGGTAGGTACCAGAACTAAAATGCAGTGGCAGTAGTTACGGCTACTCAGAAGCCTGGAAGTCTGACAACCAGTCTTACTAAGGGTTACCGTATTACTCAATAACAGGGTTGTGGAGGTCAGATAGGTATTCGCTCCTTGTAAAATACTGGTGTTCAGCTGCATCTGGTTAGACTGGAAGCCGACCCCAACATAGTTGGGAAAAGGTAGGCAGATGATGAGTTCTGTCTCGCATTAACTACTACTAACTTTGAGCGCCACAGATACAATTCTAAAAAACTACCATGCAATACAAAACATGTTTTGGTGGCAACATTACTTGGTAGCTTATTTTATTACACACAAAAATCCTTGCAATGAGAAGGACAAATACCTTTCTTTCTTTCTTAGAACTGTGTGTGAACTGTATGAGTGACAGATAATTTCACAACTCCTAAGAGTTAGACCGGTTCTAGTCAGACTTGTGGACTAAAATATTAGTAATCGTCGTAAGGGATAGTGGTTCTCAACATTCAAGCAGAGATTTTGAACCTCGATCCTGGTAAGCCTGAGGATGAATTTAAGGATTTTGGATGAATTTGAATCATTGAGAAAGGAAATCCTAACTAATCCATACTACTACTACCATACGTAACTGTCTGTCTGTATGTTACCTTTTCACGACTAAACCTCTGAACGGATATCGACAAAATTTGGCAAGGAGATAGATGGCATCCTGGTGAAGGACATAGGCTACTTTTTATAGACATACCACGCGGGCGAAGCCGCAGGCGGAAGCTAGTATTATAAATGCAAAAGTGAGTTTATTTGTTTATTACGCTCTCACACTAAAAGGGCTGGACGGATTTGTATGAAATGTGGCATACGGGTAGACCATGACCCGGAAAAGGACATAGCCTACTTTTCATCCTGGATCTCAGACGAAGTCGCGGGAAATAGCTAGTCATCAATAAATCAGATTTTTTGAAATTCAGATTTAATTCAGGGACTGCCCTTTCCTGTCCAATTTTGATCACACTCGGGATAGTTTCCTTATCTCGTTGTTAGTTAGTAGTAGATAATATTATTATAAAAACCTTAAAAAGTGGTTACTTTTTAAGGTTTTTATAATAATATTATCTTCGTGTATGTATACTGTATCTCTAGCACCACCTAAGCAGCTACATAGGTACTAGTGAAGGCAATAAAGTTGATGATTGGTTGTGGAATTATGTGATACTAGCTCCCGACCGCAGCTTAGCCCACGTGGTATGTAGATAAAAAGTAGCCTATGTCGTTCCCTGGGATGCCATCTATCTCCTTGCTAAATTTTACCAAAATCCGTTCAGTTGTTTAGGCGTGAAAAGGTAACATACAGACAGACAGATAGACAGACAGACAGAGTTACTTTCGAATTTATAATATTAGTATGGATGCCGACGGCGCGGTTTGAAGGAAGATGTAGTGGCAAAAGTTTAAAAGAGTATGCTTGGATGGTATAGTCATGTTGAGAGGACAAATGAAAAGCGACTAACAAAAGGTATAATAAATTACAAGGCAGATACTGTGAATGGAAATACGGGGAGGGGACGCCCTAGAAGAACACTACAGTGACCTTATTGGTGATGTTCTTTAGAAAAGTCAGGTGCGTAGTACTCGCAACCGGCGTGCGTGTATGACCAGATGTATGAAGCAAAAGGAGTATGTAAGGATCGTGGCAGATGGCGTTCTTCACTTTCTGCCTACCCCCATGGGAAGAAGACGTGAGTTTATGTATGTAGGTACTATCGCGGTCTAAAAATGTTTATTCCTTTTCAAATTAGATTCTTTACCACACTGTGTGCAGTAAAGTCTAAAATGCTATATCTATATTTTAAAGTTGACACATTACCATAATGAAAAACAAAGAAAATAGGTTTGAATTTTGAATCAGTGACATAGATGTGTGCATGCAATAAGCCTAAGCTTGATACACACATCAGTGAAGCAACCGTTCCGACACAGTTCCGGCACAGTGCAAAATATTCTTTCATACATTCTCATGCGCGTGTCGGCACTGACACTGAGACACTGACTCTGACAAGTGGGGATAAAGGAATATTTTGTACTGTGCTGGGACTGTGGTGGAACTGTGTTGGAACGGTGGATTCACTGATATGTGTGAATCGACCTTTAAGGTGGTAAGCATTCTCAGAACGCGGCCGTATGTACTCTTGCTTCTCCGTGACATTTAATAAATCTCTTTCTCTTTACACCTCTCTTTTGTACAACTCACCTGTGCAGCTTTTGCAAAAGTTTGACCACCTTTGTCAGTAGATTAGGTGCCAGAATATGTGTTGTATGAGATTATGTGCCATATATTACGTAACTAGTGTAGTGCCCTCATAACCGCACGTGTGTGCCGCGCTTAATGTATTTAGACCACATTAAAATAGGGCTGTACTTGTTGGATATTTTGTCGATATCATTTTTATAGAAGTGCAGTAGCTAGCTGGACTCCTTCAATAAAGATTGGTCCTTGGCAGCTTTGGACAGAGAGAGGTGGAAAGAGTAATGTAAAATAAAAAAGTAGCCTTCAGCTGTGACGACACCTACTAGTAAACGCTGCGCTGGGGCAGAAAGCCCCGCTAGTTACCTTGACGGAATGGAATTTTCGTAGATACAGCTACAGTTTTTCCTAAGCTTAATAGTAGTACATCTATAATAATAAATGTATTTGGGCGTGGAATGCAGTTCTGCTGCAGTAAGAGCGTTTCTACCGGCTGGTTGGTATATTTGCTAGCTGATATATGGCTAATATTTTGATTTATGTTTTATGTTGCGTAATGTAAATGATTTTGCATACATGATGTTGTATAGAATCAATTTTTTCCTAACTGACCACACAGCTGTGCTACTGGAGAGTTTGTTGTGCCACTTCATGTTCCCAGCTTTAGGAAGTGGTGAAGAGTGAGCGTTTTCGGGGACTGTCTTATGTAATTTTGACGTCCGAAAAGAGCTGATTTTCAGCCTATTTTGAATAAATGACTTTTGATTTTGATTTTATCAGTTCAATCATCAATCACATTTTCACAGCTTTCTTTCCCGTGATGTCTGTTTGGGAGTTGTTACAACGATTATCCAGGGGGCCAAGTCTACTAATTTAGAAACGTGTCAGTGGTCTCACAATGATCAGTTTTTAACAGATTTTGTATGGCATATCTGTCAAAAACTGATCATTGTGAGACCATTGACACGTTTGTAAATTAGTAGACTTGGCCCCCTGCTCTTGTGAACATTAGGTACAATTTCACTGAGGTAAGAGGTTGGCGCAGCTTCTTCAACTTCCACGCAACGCATTCAACTTTACACAAATACATATACTCACGCCATCTTCCCATGAGGGTAGGCAGAAAATACAGAACGCCACCTGCTACGATCCTTGCATGATTCGTTTTCCTGATCTTAATAATAATGATATAAGTTACCAAGATTTTCGTATTCAGATCTTAAATATTTTCATATCAGCACATCCCTAGAAACCAGTTCGCCAGACATTAGCATACAATAGTGTGTTCACAGCGTTACTTATTTAGTTCTGTCTCGAATTAGTCACAACCTCATCTAGTAAGACTAATTAGTTTATAGTAGGTAACTACTGCTTGTCGTAGTTTTTTGGGGAATTCCTATTCAACATTTGTAGTTCTAATATTATCTTTTATTAATTGAGTTGGTACGGCCATATTTATATTTTACTTTATTTTGGTTTGTAATTTTTTCTGGGTTATAAGTGATTCTGTGTTCATAATAACCATCTATACTCCATTTGAAATAAGATTAGACGTTTAAATAAACCTTTTTTACAGTCCGTTCAACCGATTTTGACTTCTATTGCGTTGGTCGCATGACAAATGGCAGCTGCAGTAGACAGTTGGTATTGTGTAACCTTTTTTGCTTTTAATGCCATCCTTATGCCTACGGTATAGAAGTCAAAATCGGTTGAACGGACTGTATAAAGGTTTGTTTCAATGTCTAATCTTATTTCAAACGGGGTATAGGTATAGTAAAGAGATAATTATTAGTTCCATATACAGGGCTATTGGTAAAACACCAACAACCTCTTAAGGAGTCATTGTACTCATCATTATGAACAACTTTTAATATGGGAACAAATATGAAATCGCGAAAAAAAAACAGCTGTTCCGTACATTTTGACGAGTTATGCGAACATAAATGTACGGAACAGCTGTTTTTTTTTGTCTCAGTATTATTCTTGCAATTTGCATCACTGGTTAAAATTAAGCTGAATGTTTTAAAAAAAAAACCTGAGGTACGGAACTGAATTTGCCAATAGTAAGGTAGCAAATTCCTACACTATCAGGAGGACTACTGTCCCTCAGTTTGTAGGATTAGTATTTGTAGGCTTTTGGTACCAATTGTATTCTGATGTATGATGTGGCGAGCATAACAAGGTGTGCCATAAAACAAATAAAGCATTTAGTAAGATCACAGCCTGCCCTTGAACAAAAGCTCGTGTCATCTGAACGTGAGCGTCCCTTGTTGAATTGAGGTGCATCTGTCACGTATTTTGTGCGCAAGATCATCGCTATGTGTATTGTTAGATAAAGTGCTTGTACTTATGTATGTAAGGCTGTATGGTAAAGCGGCATAAGCGTAGGGTCTTCGTGGCGTCTACGAGAGGTCCACGAGGGGTTTACGAGGGGTCTACGAGGGGTCTACGAGTGGTCTACGACTGGTCTACGAGGGGTCTACGAGGGCTCTACAAGGGCACTACGAGGGGTCTACGAGAGGTCTACGAGGGGTCTACGAGGGTTCTACGAGCGGTCTACGAAGGTCTACGAATTCTAACAGTGGCTTACGAGGAGTCTACGAACGGGGTATCGGGAGCCTAGGAGTGGTCTACGAGGGATCTACGACTGGTTTACAGGGGGTTTACGAGTGTTCCACGATGGGGGTACGAGGGTTCAACGGAGCGACTACACTGTTCGTGCTCATACTCAGGTAAGTCTCGAGTCACTGACAAAGGCCCAATACAAAAAAAAATCAACTTCTTAAATCAAAAAGCCTTCAATATATCTATATGGGTTTACGAGGGGTCTACGAGGGGTCTACGAGTGGTCTACGACTGGTTTACGACTGCTCTACGAGGGGTCTACGAGGGCTCTACAAGGGCACTACGAGGGTTCTACGAGAGGTCTACGAGGGGTCTACGAGGGTTCTACGAGCGGTCTACGAGGGGTCTACGAATTCTAACAGTGGCTTACGAGGAGTCTACGAACGGGGTATCGGGAGCCTAGAGTGGTCTACGAGGGATCTACGACTGGTTTACAGGGGGTTTACGAGTGTTCCACGATGGGGGTACGAGGGTTCAACGGAGCGACTACACTGTTCGTGCTCATACACAGGTAAGTCTCGAGTCACTGACAAAGGCCCAATACAAAAAAAAATCAACTTCTTAAATCAAAAAGCCTTCAATATATCTATTATGTAACATTACAAACTCATACATTAACATCAATGTCATAGGTCCTACATAGATTGAGCCTTAAGCTTTATAAAAAAACCCGCAGCAAGTCACGGCCAAGCACTAGTCTATGAAACCAGTCGTGCACTGTGCGTACAATCATATTGACATGTGGTCACAATTTACCTGTATGTATGTATGTGTGTGTGTGTCAGACATGTTGTGCAATAAAGGAGTGGGTTCATTTCATGCGTCATGAGAGCATTTTGAGTTTGTTTGACTGATTTGTTTTGTAATGGATATTTTATATTTAGTTTGTCAAGCAGCAAAGATTGGGCTTGAATATGCTGTGCTATGAAACCCTATCAAGTCACAACAGTAAAATCTCATGCTAGACTGTCTTTTGTTACTTACGAAAACTTCTCGTGTAAATATCGAAAATAAAAAACTTTGACAATTCATTTGACAATGTAGTCAAAAAGAAAAAAGGCGAAGGGTCTTATAGGATAAAGCCGCTATCCAGACAAAAATGGCAAAAATAATTCAATTCTTTAACTAAAGACATAATAAAAAGTAAATGGTTACAAATGTGGTCATTTTATAACGACAACAATATTATTTTTTGTTTATTAAGCTTGAAAACAACAAAATATGTAAACCGGCAATCGAGACCGGACTATATCGTCAGGCCTCATTCGTTCAATAATATGGTCCATGAATCCAAAATCAATAGGCAGTAGGGAACAGACTTGATTTTCGTTTCCGGACGTCGGACGGGCTTAGGGAGTAGACCCCCTGATTTCACTTAGAACCAGCCTTCCCGGGACACTCGAAGATTTTTAAGAGCCGTTACCGATAGTCAGAAGCCTGAAAGTCAGACCACCAGTCTTACCAAGGTCTATCGTGTTACCCAACAGTCACTGGCAGCAGTCGCTCCATGTAAGTGCTGGTATTTAGCTGCATCCGGTTAGAATGGAAGCTGACCCCAACATAGCTAGGAAAATATAGGTAGATGCTGATGTTGATAAATAGGTATCATATGAAATCCAGTGTTCGTAGTTTCCTCTTGATTGAAGAGGAACGCGGCATCTGTTACATCCTTACATACTATAAAACCAAGTCCTCCGCCGCGTCTGTCTGTCTGTCTGTTTGCGATAAACTCAAAAACTACTGCACCGATTTTCATGCTGTTTTCACCAATGGATAGAGTGGTTCTCGAGGAAGGTTTTAGTATATCACATCCACGCGGGCGAAGCCGCCGGCATCAGCATGTATAAATATACTGACCATAGACGAACTTCTTACAACTTGTACTGTAAGTACACCTCTGCCTAACACTTCGGTGATTACAGGCGGGATGTTATGAATTATGTAGACCAACTTCATAGGCCAAGTTCTTCTAGATACGAATACATAAATCGAAACAAATCTATCAAACTCACAGCCACAGCCTAACTACACTCCCAAAACAAACACGACATATCTCACATCGTGACAAACACTAATAATATCTCTCAATCTTAATGAGTGTTACGACACGATTACCCGTGTCACGGGATAACATCACAGAGTAGTTGAAACTGAGGGCTGAGCCTTGTTGTACTGCGATTGTATCGACTGATATGTACTGATTGTAAACTTGTTCTTAATTCGGTGATCGGAGATATTGTTAAGGGTGGGCTGCATTCAGCAATTAATTTTTTTCAAGACCTGATTTCTAAGTTTTCTATCTTTTGCAAGTAGCTAAGTAGGTATCATACGGAAGAAGCAAAGATCTGTATTGTTGTATCACGTGGAAAAGGTTTTACAGAAGGTTTTACATTTCGTTACATTACAAGCGCGTCGTGGCACCGCTCGCTTCGCTCGCTCGGCTCGCGTACGATTGGTCGCAGTTCGAACCTAACCTACCCGGTCGGTTCATAGGGGTAAAGGAACTTAGTTACTGCGAACAACTATGAGAAAAGGTGGTTAAAAAGAAGCTCAATTATTTAAAAAACTGTGCATAATTAGAATCGCAAAAAGTTTTTAAAGGTTCATTCAATTAAAAAACTCGCCATCTTTAGGCGGTCAATTAGTTTTTAGAGGATCAGATAAATATTTCCTTATTATAAATAAGTATTACTGCCTGGTTGTCCCTGAGTACGAGGGCGGCACTGAAAATTTCGGGAATCAAGGAAGTGACACAACATTACTATTTAAAAATATATTTATTGCTTTTCGAAGTTTTCTCCGCGAAATTTGACACATTTTTCCATACGATGGAACCAATCGTTGAAGCAACCATTCCATTCGGAAGTTGGGGTCTCCAAAATGGCCGTTTTGTGTCCACGCAATTTATTCTTTATTTTAGGGAAAGTATAGAAATCATTAGGGCTTAGGTCGGGGCTGTACGGCGGATGGTCTAATAATGCTATGTTTTCTTGCTCTAAAAACTCTTTTGTTCTGTGCGCGGTGTGAGAACTCGCATTGTCGTGATGGAGGATGATGCGGCGGTTGCAGTTCTCTTTACGGAGTTCAGAAACGACCTGTGGCAAACAAATGCTAGCATACCATTCTGCATTAACCATTCTTTGTCCCTCAAGAGGAATAGTCGTAACATGGCGGGTTTTGGAGACAAACGTGGCCACCATATTTATTGCAACACTCCGTGAACGAACAATTTTTGTTGGCTTTAACTCATTTTCGAACACCCAAACTCGTGACTGGTTTTTTGTTTCGGGATCGTACGCGTATATCCAGGATTCGTCACCTGATAAAATGTTGTATACAGCATTTGAGGATCCTGCGTGGAATCTTTCGAGAGTTCTGACGCACCAAGTAACGCGAGCCGCGTTTTGCTCTTCACAGAGCGAATGCGGTATCCATCGGGAAAACAACTTTTGTACACCTAATTGTTCATGCAAGATTATTTGTATTTGCCTGAATTTCGCGGTATGTCACATGTCGATCTTCCTCAATCAGCTTACGCACAGCATCATCGTTTTCTTGGGTGACTGCAGTTTTTGGACGACCTTGACGGGGATCATCACTGAGCTTGACACGTCCACGTTGAAATTCAGCAAACCAGCGATAAATTGTGGTTTTGGATGGGGCTTCATCACCAAATGCAGAAATAATCCGGTCAACACACTGTTTTTGTGTTAACCCCTTTTCGAAAGTCATAATAAATCATCGCTCTTGAATTTTCTCGAGTCAATTCCATTTTCTCAACGACTAAACAAGTTTGACAAAACCTTGTGACAAGACCGAGAATCTTTTTTTAAACAAATAAATGGTATTCGATTTTTAACACCAAGGAGTTTTAATTAAAAAGATTTTAATATGACAGGAGCAGTGGAAATATTCCATTCCCGATACTTTTAGTGCAGCCCTCGTAAACGTAATTTTTTTTAAAGTTAATTAATGTATTATATAAAGTGTGTGACAGTGCCTTAACTGATTATCATGTTTTGCTAACAAAATTATTGTTATACCAACGTCGTAATTATGAATGATCATAATAAGGCTCGAAAATATGCACTACTGTTTATACAGTTGATTCAATGAAAATTCAACCTTAACACGAACGGAATAAAATCTAAAACTTGCGTGGGAGTCTCGGAAAATGGAGTACCATTGTATTTTGCGGTAGAATCATGGGATATTAGGTCTTATGTGTTAAAGATAATGGTATTAGTAATGTGTTTAAGGTTGTGTGATTGTGAAAGGTGCAATGTCGCTATTGTTACTAGAGCGACATTGGGGAAGGTCGGTTTAATGCGGGATTTAGAGTCGGCAGAAAAACCAACACTATTAAAATAAAAATATTTTTCTTGATGCTGAAAAATGTAACCCCTCTTTTAAATAAATTCAGACAGCATTTATTGGGCGTTAGAATTTCCGAAGCGTCCTTCTTGGTTTAAAAAAAAAACTAGATGTACCAATTTTGTAATTTTTGGCACACCTCTTTCAAAAGTGACAGGAGATAAGATTATCATGTGGTAACAGTACAACATCCTCTGCTGTCAGCTATCTAAGACAAAGGCCAGCCGGTCGTTGTGGCAGTGCTAAGGAGAAGCCTTTATCCAGCCGTGGACGTTTTTCAGCTGTGATGACGAAGGCAACGATCACTTTATTCCGTACTAGCTTCCGCCCGCGGATTCACCCGCGTTATATGTCGATAAAAAGTAGCCTTCGTCTTCCGCGGGATGCCATCTATCTCCTTGCCAAATTTTTATCGAAATCCGTTCAGTCGTTTAGGCGTAAAAAGGTAACATCCAGGCCGGCCGACAGAGTTACTTTCGAATTTATAATATTAGTATGGATTTTAGATCGCTCACATATCCCGGTATTTCTTTCCACGCCGCCTATGCACAACATAAATGAAACATTCACACTATAGGCCCACTTCTCTTGCTGTCTGTACCGGTTATCTTTCACCGGTAGTAAGCAGAGGTCGCGTCGTGCGTTCGCGCACTTACTGTGTCAATGACGCTCTTATCTGTCCCAAGCGAAGTTCGATATTTTACCAACTTGTTACCAACTGATAGATTGACATTAGCCAATATCTTTCTGGATTTTTAGCAAGTAAGCAGGAATTGTCCAGAAGGAGATGGCGAGATGAAATGGGCTTCTATCTAAAGGATTAGGTTCAGATTGCAAAAGGTAGAGAAAAATGGGAAGAAGAAAGGCCTTTGCCCGGCATTGAGATCCAAAAAGTTCACAATAATATTGGGTCCCCACCTATGAAACTGGCGTTTTTTTCTCACAAATAGAGAAACCTCGTCACTTCTATGATATTAAATATTCATTAATTGCTTGGTATTATATCGAATAATGACTATTATGGACAACTACCAATAGTAAAAAAACCTTATTACTTATAGTTTAGTAGCTGTTCGAGCCATTTACAACCTAGGCCCAAAAGATTCCCTTCGAGAAAAATTCAGAGAAAGATATTCTGACTGTAGCCTCACAATATATATTTGAAAACCTATTGTACGTACACAAAAACATATCAAAGTTTAAGAAAATGTCCGATATTCATAGTTTAAATACCAGGAATAAACACAATCTTGCTGTACATCGCACTCGTCTCCACAGAGTAGGCAACTCGTTCATGGGTCAATGTATACGCTTTTATAACAAACTTCCCATTGACATTCGAAACTTACCCATTAAACGATTTAAAAGCTGTATTAAAACCAAACTTTGTAAAAAAGATTATTTAGAAGACAAAAATGCATGGGATTGAGCTGCTCGCTCTGCTAAGCATTGTGACCTTCTTTCTATACTCCGTGATTGTGACATTTTGAATATTATGGAAAACCATACAAATATAACTACCAGTTGTATATACAAATTGACATTATTGAATATTATATACAAAATGACATGATGATTACTAGTAAAGTATTGTTTTATTGTGAATGTGAGAACTATGTGGATATTTATTTTTCGTTCTGTTTGTTTTAGCGAAGGTCTGGCAATTTGAGAACTTTTTGCGACCTACCCAAATGTCCTTTCTTTGGTATTGTTAGTCGAGTCGTTGAGCTCCTTAAGTTCTGAGTTGAGCTCCACTATTACTGACAAATGCTTGCACTGACTGGACAGGTCCACTCAAATCTGTGTGCTTCTTTCCTCAAAAGACCATTTCAGACGCTAATCTACATGGTCCTCATATGGCCTGACCAAGATTATGTCTGGACTTTAAAGGAGACGGTGACCTGTGAGTTTGTTTCGGCCTTTCTTCTCAGAGTAGTCAGATAGGAAACGCCGACCTCATCTAGCTTATTTTTACAACTTTTTAATATGACGTGTAAAAGTGATTCCAATATCCTATTTACAGAATAAACAATTTCATTTCATTTCATTTCATTTCTAAACATAAAAATACCTTAAAATTACTCCACATTTTTTTAGCAGAAATGACCACTATTTTTTTTGAACTTAGCCTATACTTATTTTTGTCGCTTAATCTAAGTGGCATACGTTATTTTAGTTTTTATACATAAGTGCATAAAAGTTAAAAAAAAATAGTATTTAAATTGCAATTTCTTTAAAATTCCCCATACAAAACGCTGATTTCATAGGTACAGTCACGGACTTTAATTGATGAGCCACCTTCAAACTTTTCAATTTTGCAGTTTCATACATTCACGAGATTACACGATTAAACACGAACTCAAATCGCACGCTCGTAAACAAGATGACAAATAAATTACTTTTAATCGGAAATATAGAGGTTGACTAATAAGTTCTCAATGATAAAAATAAATACAATGTTGCATTAAGTTTATCCAATCTATTTGATACCGACCTCCTTTGAATCATAGCTCATTAACTCGATAATTATGAAAACATAACTGAAGACAGTGACAGTTGAAATATCAAGATGACAAATAAATTACTTTTAATCGGAAATATCCATAGAGGTTGACTAATAAGTTCTCAATGATAAAAATAAATACAATGTTGCATTAAGTTTATCCAATCTATTTGATACTGACCTCCTTTGAATCATAGCTCATTAACTCAATAATTCTGAAAACTTAACTGAAGACAGTGACAGTTGAAATATCGATATCAGAGAATTTCTCCGTACACTAACGTTACTATGCAGCAGTAACCTAGCAACAATTGTTTATCGTTGCTAGGTTACTGTTGCTAAACCTGCAATTGGTTGACTTTGAGTAGTCACTGCTGTCAAGTTTGTAGTTCTGCTCTCAGGTTAGCCAACCGGTGAAGATATGAAATATAATTTTCTTCTTCTAATACGAAGACATATGACTTTGCGTGTCGGGAACCGAATAAACCCGATTTGCATTACACGGCTAAAATGCGAACAGTACCAGGTGGCTCATCAATTAAAGTCCGTGACTGTACCTAATAATAATAAAATTTTTTTTTTTTGCTGGAGTCGTCTGGATGCGGGATGCACAGGACCTATTTGTGGCGATGCTTGGGAAAGGCCTATGTCCAACATTGGCCGTCTTTCGGCTGAATGATGGGCTTGGGAGGTACCTATATTGGGGCCTGTGGTAGTTCGTTTTATGAAAGTTGATGTGATGATCACTCACTCTCACTGTACACTTAGCAATGCTTAGATGGTGCTAGCATTTCACTACTCACTTTGTATGTTTGTTTCTGCTGCATATTGTATGGTTATTAAATTGTAAATCCGTAATTGGCTGTAAGACTAGTTTATATATTCTAAGTTATTATCTCAAAGAGCTGTGGATTTTGTAATAATAAATAAATAAATAAATAAATAAATAAATAAATAAATAAATAAATAAATAAATAAATAAATAAATAAATAAATAAATAAATAAATAAATAAATAAATAAATAAATAAATAAATAAATAAATAAATAAATAAATAAATAAATAAATAAATGATGACGGCTGGTCATCAAATTAACTTGACTTTAAAGTTCTGGGTTGTTTCTGTTCTGTTAAAAAAAATACCAGTGCATGAAGTCCTGCTGATCTACCGATTCTGTAAAAATATCACCGTGAAAACTTAGGTTACGTCAGCTTACAGCGAGATTGACTGTACAGTCTAGGATTCAGGTCCTTTTTCGGGCAACTATCTGATTTTTAGGGCGTCCAGAATTCACTGCATGTGCTTAGTACTTCATGAATGATACATTTTTTTTTGTTCATGGCTTACGTCCTCTAGAGGCCGCCATATTCAATTTCATTTGACATCACATAGCCTATAACCAGCGGACGATCAAGACGCTTCCAACGATACCTAACGATACCTAATTTGTCCAATAAAATTGTGACGAGTAGTTTAGAAGATATGAGGGAACATGAACATACATACATACCGGTCAAAATTATAACCCTCCTTTTTGCTTCCACGTAGTCGCGTAAAAATAAATTGTGTAACATTATGCTAGATTTATAATTATGTTTGATAGTGACATTATGTTATTGTATTATCTTATTATTATATTATATTATGAGACGGTTATCTTGTTTTGTTTTGGCGGAGCGGCCGTGAATTTGTTTATCTTTCGGTCATGGTTAGTTCCTTTCCTTCCGGCCTACAAGTGATCGGCGTAAATGTTGATAGGCTTGAGCTGATTTATAATAATGTATTGTCACACTGTTTATTTGTATTTGTGATCACAATAATCTCGAAAAAGTTGTAAAAAAAAACTCGAGTTTTCGGAAGTTAAGTATTTGAAAAACCGTAGTGTGGACTCCCAAACTACGGTTTTTCAAATAACAGACTACACATAAGTACACAGACTACATATACACCTGCAAGGGTTGCGGGTTAGTCCGAAAGGGATACCGGGACCTTGGCAACAGGCAACTGAAGGAACACGGGTGGGTTTTAGTCAGTAAAAGTCTGACAGGAGAAGGCATTGGATGATTTCCCACGCTCAAAAAAAAAAAAGACTACATATACAAGGCTTTATCCATACATTACCTATTATAAATTCGAAAGTAACTCAGTCTGTCTGTATATTACCTTTTCACGCCTAAACCAGGGAACGGATTTCGATAAAATTTGGCAAGGAGATAGATGGTATCCCGGGGAAGGACATAGGCTACTTTTTATCGACATACCACGCGGGCGAAGCCGCGGGCGGTAGCTAGTACCTATACTATATACTAGGGCCTTTTACCTTACTACTACTTTACTTTTTTCTTTCTTTCTTCTTTCTTTTTTTCTTTTTTCTTTCTTTTTTTTTTGCTGTTTCTTTTTATTTTAAACTTTTTTTACTACTTTAGATCTTACTTGTATCATGAGTTCTCAAGAAATAAGAATCTGTCCCCTTTTCGAACAGGTTTGCTCAAGAGTTGATGCCCAAGAAGATGGGTAGCAGCAGCTTAACTTCAGCTAATAATGGTCACACTGCGATCACCAATCAGAATGCCAAACTTGGTGATAATGGCAATTTAATTGTTGTAGCTATCGACCTATAATTCAGGGGGTGTTATATTTAATAAATAAAGCAGGTGAAAATAATTTGCAACGTTCTATATTTGAGAGATTACCACAGACTACAGAGTTTATAATACCGTTACTAGTGAAGTACATTTAGTAATATTCTATGGTAGTGATGTAGAAGAAAGGTCTTTAATTTATACCTACAACACTCTTACCAAATTCGAGCCTTTCTTCATATTATCATAACTAGAAACATGAAAAGAACTTGAAGTTAACATTATGCAACCTACACTTCACTTGCACTCATTATTACGACAAACAAAGTTACTCTCTTACCTAAAGACAACTTTCTTACATTTGCAAACAAAAATACAATTTATACTAACAGAAATGTAAACTTTTATTAATTATGTTACTTTTATAACGCCTATCTTATCTCTAAGATACATAAACCTATCTTTAGGTAAAGCCTTTGTAAATAAGTCAGCATATTGCTCTTTTGTACAAACATATTTCAAATCAATTTCTTTCTCTATATATTTTTCTTTGATAAAGTTATACTTGACATCTATATATGTTTGCAGCGTTTATGGTAGTCTACATTTTTTATCAAACATATTGCACTCTGATTGTCTATATTTAAACACACTGAATCTTGTTTAAATGCACGTATATCAAATAAAAGTTTCTTTAACCACAAAGCTTCTTTAGTCGCAGCACAGGCAGCCATAAATTCTGCCTCCGTAGTTGACAAAGCAACACTCTGCTGATGTTTCGTTGCCCATGTTATGGCAGCTCCATTTTTAGTATATACATAACCAGTCAGAGACCGACGTGTGCATGTGTCTTTGGCATAGTCAGCGTCGCAATAAGCTTGTACTATGTTAAGCTTAGATGACATATAACATAAACCAAAACTTTTAGTTTCTTTTAGGTACCTCATTATTTTCTTGACCGCATTCCAATGTGTGTGATCATAGCTATTGAGAAATCTACTCACCAGACTGACTGCATACATAATATCAGGTCTGCTTACTATGGCCAGGTGCATTAGGGATCCAACAGCCTCTCTGTAGGGAACGTTGTAGTCCTGGACTGCAGAGCATTTCTCAAGTGTGGTATGAGGATCAGCTGGAATATTACTGCCATTAGCATTATGCATATTGAATTTATGTAATAGTCGCTCAATATATTTCGTCTGGTGAATGAAAATACATCCTTTGGACTTCTCTATCTGCAGTCCAACATAATTCTTTGGTTCACATATTTTCATTTCAAAATTATTTCTCAATTCACACAAGACAACATCTAATGAACTTTTGTATGGAGATGTAAAAGAAACCATATATATGACAACACCAGAGGGTCTGGAAGCTTCATCAAATCTGGTATGTAAACTTAACCGTTCACTTTAATTTGGAAGATTGATCGAACCTGTTATATTTAATAAATAAAGCAAGTGAAAATATTTTTTTTCTATATTTGAGAGATTACCACAGACGACAGAGTTTATAATACCGTTACTAGTGAAGTACATTTAGTAATATTCTATGGTAGTGATGTAGAAGAAAGGTCTTTAATTTATACCTACAACAGGGGGCCTAAACCGGCTACATTAGCAATTCCTCTAAAAGCAGTTCATTTCCTGAATCCCAGCTGTTGCAATTCCTCTTATTAGCAATTCCTCTAATTTGACATAAAAGCAATTCATAATTTGTGGACCATTTTACGAATCTCCATAGAAAACTGTCAAACAGATGAATTATTTCGTAATACGAATTACACGCATATTATGAATTGTCAGTTTGTGACATTTTACGATTATTCATAAAACACGCATATTATGAATTGCTAGTTTGTGACATTTTACGATGATTCATAATATTTTCTTATTATGATTCTGCTAAAATGGCTGTATTAAGCCCCCAGAATAACCTAGTGTCACAGTTTTAAAGCCGCCCAAGGGCCTCTGTCTTGGCTTCACATCCCGGCGAGAAATATCTCTCAGGCATGCCGGTTTCCTCACGATGCTTTCCTTCACCGTTTTTTAAGCAAGTGTTTATTATACAATACGCACATCAATCCGAAACGAGAAGGATGCCAGAGGTGCGTGCCTTATATTCAGCAATATGGTAAAAGTCCTAAGAAATAAATAGTTAAATTTAAAGAAAGAAAAATGGGTATGTGATGAGGAGGGAAAAAACGTATGTGACTGAAAGAGTGATGAATATATAAATGTTGATGGAGCGGGAGAGGAGGCCAAAGAAAAGATGGATGGATTGTGTTAGGAATGATGAAAGAGAAGGGAGTGAATGATAGCGTGACGGTTGACAGGGGAGAGTGGAAAAAGAAAACGTGTTGCGCCGACCACAGGTAACATGGGACAGGGGCAGGAAGATGATTAAAAGAAAGAAAAAGACATGAAATGGTTACGACAAGGCGCCACATATACGTAACCATATGCAATTAACATCTATAATAAAACCTCTTCAACCCATAATTAACATCTTTAAAGCCATCAATACTATAAATAACACCGTTTTATCCTTACCAGAGATAATTCTAGACTTACTTCCTCTACACTTTCGCAATGTTGTTGTTATCTGCACTTCCTGCGTGCGCAGGGTCGCGTATTATTAGCAACAGATGCTGGTGTTTGTTTTATTAAGTGTTTCTATGTACTGTGTGATATCAAGGGTATTATGGAAGGAATATATAGAAGACGAGAACAGTTCTAGAAAAATAAAAAACCTGAATATTTACGGATGACAAAATATTCATCATTCATAACCCATAACCTTTAAATTATTTGGGGTCAGCGCAACATGTCTTCCATACTTCTTTATTAGTCATCATATTTATTTCTGTAAATAGGTTTTGGACATCTTTGTAAGTCCAGAAATAATCTTGGTCAGATCATAATGACCATGCAGATTTGTCTGAGACGGTCTTTTAAGGAAAGAACCACACAGATTTGAGTGGACCTGTCCAGTCAGTGCACGCATTTGTCAGTAATCGTATTGCTCGACTCAGAGGTTGGCTAGGATTCGAAACAGCATATTGCAGAGCCTCTTGGTTGTAAACTTTAAAAAGGTGGATAGAATAATCTCCATCTAAAATAAACGACACTTGGAAATTTCTTGTAAGCTAATAACCAGTAGTAAACTGCGACTAAATTGGTTGGTGTTTATCTACGACAAGACTCACATTCCTAGTCGGCATTACATTTGCATGTTGTTTATTTAAAACCTACTAGATTGTTGAGGGATATTACCCTAGCTTTCTATTGTCTTTCTAAGTATAAACCTACGAAAGGGACCAAATCTGACAGATGTCAATTGTTGTTTGACAGTTCACAGTTGTTGGTTTACAGTTCTTTAAAAACTGCAAAAACTGCCTGTTCTACGGCAGTCTACTGTCAATACTGTGACTACTAATTTTTTTAGTGTCATATCTGTAGCCTCTGATAACATGAGAGAATAAGAAGATTTAAGTTATGTCTTAATGAACCGCCAGTTCGCAAAATTGGAAGCAGTACTGAATGCAAAGGGTTCACCGGACGTATCATCGCTTCTGAAGTATTTTATCATCATGATTATCATCATCTGACTACCTCGTTGGTCTAGTGGTCATAAGCGCTACTGCTACGCATATATCATGAGGTCCTCGGGTTGGTTCCCAAGTCGGGAAAAATGTTATAGGGTTTTTCTATCTAGAATTTCTCAGTAGCAGCCCGGAGTTTGGATCTGTGCCCGGTTGATGGTAACAGGCTCGCCCTCTATTACAAACGACGTACACGACATAACTGGCAAAATGTTGGTGTACTAGGCTATAGGTGCACCTCTGCCCAATCTTTCAGGAAACAAGGTATGATGACCATTATCATATCAGCTAAAAGGCGTCTCTTGCTGGACATAGACCTCCCCAAGCATCGCCGCAGTGTCCGGTCCTGTATAGCTTTTCAACTCAAACGTATTCTGTTTTGATTGATCTTTTTTGTTACATCTATGCACTCCTAGCTCTTCATTCGTCAATTATTACTACTTAATAGTTTGAGTTACTTTATAAGAATATTGATGTAAATAATTGCGGAGTCGTATGCAACTGCAGTCATCCCTACAGACCTTGTCGGTAATGTTATGTTTGCTTCCGTGTTGCATTTCCTGCTTCTAACACGCTTCTTGTCCACCGGGTTACGTGGAATAAGGTCTTATGTCCTTAAAGGGCAATTCTAGAGTTATGACCCTTGAGTGAAGTGTGGAGTCATCAAGTTCCTTTAAATCCTTTGTTCTATGTTAGGTAAGATGAATAGATCAATCTAAAATTATCTCCTGCTAAGTATTCGATCTACCAATAAATCGTTATAACTACTTAGTTTGCACTAGGTGCGTTCGAGTGCTCTTGAGGAAATCTTAACCTAATGCCTAGAGTGATGACTCAGAATTTCCTCTAACGAACGGTATATTCAGTGTAAGTCTGAGATGGACAGTATCCTCTAAGGACCTGTGGTTGACATCTGGGATCAGATTATTTTAAATAACAGCCGACACTCTTTTTTTTAAAGGATAGGCTTTATACCGAAGCCCCTACCGAAGCCACTATTTTTTTTTTTTCCTAGCCTACGCTTTCCCACTCCTGGGCAAAGGCCTCCCTCCACTCCTTCCATCTTTCGCGAGCCCGCGCGTCCTCTTTCCAGTTTTGATTGAACCTATCCAGCTCGTCCCGCCATCTCCTACGTGGTCTGCCGCGACCCCGTCTCACTGTCCCAGGGCACCAGTTCTGCGCTATTTGAGCCCACAGTTTGTCGATGCGGCTGACATGTCCTGCCCAGTCCCATTTAAGTTGGGCAGCCTTTTGAGCCACGTCAGCTATCTTTGTTTTGGAGCGCAGTATTGTGTTACGAACACGATCCGTTAATTTAACGCCTAGTATATAGCCACTATTAAAAGGGCTAAATACGATGAGCATGGTTTTATAAGGAGTGATATTTTATATCAAAGGTAGTATGCATTGCATTCCAATTTACGAACATTTTAATCTCTGGAAGGCGATACCTTTCTACTGATGATGGTACCTATAATAATTATACAAATGACCATGACCATGCAACAGAAGTTTATGTCAGTGAGAAAACGGAATTGCAACTAAACACAATATTTATAGCATTGCGGCAGGTCAGGACTCCCGGGCTATTATAGCGCATCTATTAATAGTAGCGTGTCGTGCGTACGCGCATCGCGGAGCTATTGTTGTATTGGACGAGTATTTTTGGAATTGGTGACAATGAACGGACTAATTAGGGGAACAGTGGGGGAGAAAGTTTTAGTAATTTTGTAACGAAAAGCCTGAAAGTTGGTAACAAAAGCCTAAGATTATTTCTAAAGTGGGACCTAGTGAAGAAATTAGCCGCGTTGTAAGAGGAGGGTTTAACCCTTTTATATACAGAATAGAAAAGTTCATAAAAGCTACCAACAACATTAGGGTCACCCAGGGGTCAGTAACCGTTCGAGGTTTTTGGAGAAATAAAACTGTTTCACAACTTTCATATAATAATTAATCTAGAAAAAAAGTTCTAAATACATCTCACTTCAAGTGTGTTTTTCTTCAGACTGATTCTTGACCGCAGCGTAACGCATTGCAAAATCGTCCTAATTTGCGCTAACCTTAAATCTTCAGTAATAATATCTATTTTTTTCCTCGATTCCCGCATAAATAAATCAGAGGTCATAGTGTTTACAGTGAAATGAGTTACACATGACATAAAGCAGTTCACTTTTAGGCGGAGGTCACACGACCACCCTGTATGTATGTCAATCGATTTCGAGAAAAAAATAACTGGTTTTTCCGCAACTAAGATAGGTTAAAATATGTAATGTGATCATTTTAATTTGTATGTAATACCTAGGTGATAATAATTGCATTTAAAAATTGTCCAGACATCATAACATGACGCCTATAATTCCCGAAGGGTTAGACAGAGGTGTAGCTGTAATACATAGTTCCCAATGGTCTCCGAATTACACTTTGTTTAACCCGAGGATCGAACCTAGCTCGGCTACCACTAAACCAACGAGGCAGTCCTGGTATTGTCCCACTGCTGGGCAAAAGCCTCTTCTCATACTGAGAAGGCACGAGCATTGATCACCACGCTTGATCAAGACGGGGTGGCCATTTCAGATTAATATCCTAATCCTAACTAATATTATAAATGCAAAAGTGAGTTTGTTTGTTTGCTACGCTTTCACGCTAAAACGGCTGAACGGATTTGGCTGAAATTTGGCACATGGGTAGACCATGACCTGGAACAGGACATAGGATACTTTTTATCCCGATATTCTCACGGGATCGAGACTTACGCGGGTGAAACCCCGGGGCGCAGCTAGTTAACTATAAGTCCAGGTTTCCTCACGATGTTTTTCCTTCATCGATGTCCGTAATGTCCAAGATAAACTATTTTAATAAACTGTAGATGTAGATGAGCATTTTTTTGGAAATAGGTGACGATGATATTGTTTAAGATTTCTAAAAATTCCACCTACTTTAAATTAAATACTCCAAGGCCTAAACAATTAATAGTATTATTATTAAAATCACGAGTATAATTGCGTAGAAAAACAGCTGATACATGACAAGATATCGCTATTAATAATTAAGTTTCCTATTAATTAGAATAAAAGAATCAACAAACAACTGAACGAGCTAAAAATATAAACAAAATATTAGCAGTAGACCTTGTGGGGACAAGTTTATGTTTACTGAAGGAGCTTACGTTTTTAATCGTTTTATGAGGATGTACATACACATGTCAACTATGAAAATGACAAAAAATAATAAATTGCTGTTTAGTTCCTCTTGAAGCTTTATTTTGTGCAAAAAATACTCCTAGGTCTCCTACATTTTGCGGGTTAGTCCGAAAGGGATACCGGGACCTTGGCAACAGGCAACTGAAGGAACACGGGTGGGTCAGTAAAAGTCTGACACGCCCTTCCGGTCCGCCCAGAGCGGGAGAAGTAATTGGATGATATCCCACACTCAAAAAAAAGAAAAGGTCTCCTACGTTACCAAACATAGGCGGTCAATGACAAACTAACCCATTTTAACCGACTGGCGACTTCACAAAGGAGGAGGTTCTCAATTCGTCTTTATGTTTTTTTTTTGTGTTTTTTACTCGTCAAATTCAATCATCAAAATCAATCGTTTTAATCATCAAAATCAATCCATAATTGGCGGAGTAATCTCCGCCAATTATGGATTGATTTTGATGATTCTTTTTTATTTGGTGGGTCATGCTTCAGAGGTCCCATATAAATATTAACTTTGCTTACGTAAACTCAAAAACTGAGTTTTTTTCCTATTCCGTATTTTTCCCACTAAGGGCTGATTTTACCAAAGTCAGATATCTTTTATCCATGGAATAAAAATGGCGTCTGACAGTTTTTGTTTGGAAAAACTGTCAAATATTCAAAATTTATTCGCAGGATAAGACTTATACTCGGTATAAAAGTTTGGTGAAATTCGCCCTTAGTCTATATTATGGACTATGTTTAAAGTTACTCCGTATTCGAATTTGTGTGGGGTAGGTAACACAAAACAAAAAAGTGAAAACTAAAAACTTTTTCCAAAAATAGTTTTTAGTTGAAAAAAGGTTTTAGTAGTTTTTTCCATATGGAAATATCGTCATAGATACCCTTAATTTGGGCAAGTCAGTGTCCACGAGGTGCTGATTCAATGTTGCAACGGCAAACATCGATCTTCAATCTATGTTATTCTTTTGGCACATTCTGGAGAAAACAAAATGGTTTCCTTCTAGGGCACAGGTAGCTGACAGTTAGCAACCGAAGTGCCAAAATATGATGTCAATTTTTCGTTTAGAAGTTGCAAAACATATTGGCGCGTTTAATGGAGAGCAAGAGGTGATACAGTTCATGTAATAATGATGTACCTAATAAAAAAATCTCGTAATATATTTACCATAAAGCAAGCAAAAGTAGTCTTTAAAACACAAGTTGAATGTCCAAAATATATCTCACTTCAATGAAGCAAATAACCATATATGTTCCAAATGTCAATTGACAATTTGTTAATTGTTGAAATCCTTCAGTTCAACGGGTGACTTTTAGCAGCCATTTTAAGCTCTAGCATACGAGCAGCCTATGGCACATACACTTGATCACCTACGGCGACCAGTGCCAGCGAAAACTTTAAGCCTTTCATTAATTTGTTGATTTTAAGTCATGAGCGATAGCGGGAAGGAACTTCTTGATCTGTCGATGTATTCTGTAAAATTCACACGGTGAAAACTTGGGTGAAGTGAATTTAAAGTGAAGTGAGCTTGAAGTGAGCTGTCAATAGTGCCAATCCAGCATCAGTTGGAATGATACAATAAGTTTTCACGATACGATTTTTATACAATAGCACTACTGTTCTGTAGCTGTAATTGCATAGATCTATACCTAGATCGAAAATTACGTATACGCATTAGCTCCAATCATCCAGTTTTTGGTGATCCACACTTTATTTTCAGTCTTCGTCACTGTCTCGCTCATTTTATATATTGCAACCTTAGATTAGAAAACATTTACAAGCCCTTGATTTCTTTCTTTATTTAAAAACATAACACCCGCGCTTGAAAAATAGATTGCTGACGTACATTTTAAGTGTTATCAAAATAGCACCATAAAAGGAGGATCCTTGGCATCTGATTGCTGTTCCTTTAGCATAAGTCCTTGCCTTTCTTGATACCTACATAATAGTCCTGCCAATGTTATTTCGAGAGCAGTGGTGGCCCAGTGGTAACGGCCGCGACTTACGAGTTGTAGGTCGTAGGTTCGAACCCTGACAGGGGCTTTACTTTGTGTAAATAATTTCATCACCACTGCTCTCAAAACGGTGAAGGAAAACATCGTGAGGAATCTTAGAACCAGAAATTCAAAGACATGAACAACCCGCAGTGAGCCCGCGTGGTGGATTACGGCCCACACGCTCTCACAGAGAGGAGGCCTGTGTCCCAGCAGTGGGAACATTATAGGCTGATTATGTATGTTATTTCTTAGCTCCGCCACAGCTCTTACCTAACACCACACCGCAATCCTTTACATTACCAACATAAGTACACACACGAGATCTTGACCCTATTATATTTTGGCATTGAAAGTATCGTGAGTGACACATCAGGTCGCCCCCCTGTCCCCCCTCGATACCCCTCGCCGCCGGTGATCCCTGCACCTGATGGATGACATATAAGCAGGGATGGCAAACCTTTTCAAATGATTTACGTAGGGGGTTGAAGGTGAAGATCGCGGGAATAGGCTGGTTTCGAGAAGCACGATGTGGTGACGCTTGCAGGAGGTATATGTCCAGCAGTGGACGTCTGAATTGATGATGATGATGAGAGAGTTAAGTTGGAGGTCGCGGGAATCCACTGTACCGGTCGATGTGGCGATGCTTAACGATGGAAGGGATCTAGCAGTAAATGTCTTCAGCGTGAATAATGATAATGATGACAGTGTCCATAATTTGACGTCAAGTGTCACCAGTGTTGTGCTGCCATATGTTTGCCATCTCTGACATTTAGTGTGTTAAAGTGTGCTCTAAGCCTTTCAGAGGATGATGAATGGTGGATGAAGAAGGCAATTATTTTGTATTGTGTTTGCTTGTTTCTTGTAATGTGTTCGTTGATTTATGTATGCGATTGTAGACTGATTGGGTTGGATTAGGCGGTGACTGCTAGATATTCTAGTTCAGTTAAGTTTTTTGTAGGTAAGTTTAATTATGTTTACCCATGTAAAATACTCCTGCTTGTAGATAACCATTGCCTTTCAGTGGGTGAACATGAAGAAGGTTCAGTTGAAAACCAGGGTCAGGCACTTACAGTTGTCCGGAAATTTCGCTGAACAGGGGGCTGACTAAAGTGCCATCATTATTCCACTGCGAAAAAAGGATGGTGCTAGCGGCCTTGTATAGCTCCGTCTCTCACTAACACTGGAAAAATGGTGGCATTAATACGACGTAGTATAGGTGCTGGGCCTATTTGGCGCAACCGTGAGACTCACTTTCCTGCTAATTTCTTACAACGCACTTTACAATTTTTTTTTTTTTTATCTGCTGTATTTTACATTGTGTGCCTTTTAGTCTATGCTAAATAAATGTATTTTCTTTCTTGCAAAGAGTGAAGTATTACTTTGAAATTAGGGCTAATAAAGTCTCTTTTTTAATCTCGTAGAATAATTTGACATTTCAAGTGATTGTTGTTTTTTTTTTCAATATGGAGTTTGACATTTGCACCTGTCAAATTAGTTTAAGAGATTAAATAATAGACTTTAGAACATGTTTTTTTTTGACATGCTTGTCAATTGGTCAACGACCGACTAGATGCAAAGTGGGTAAATGCAGCTTATAGATATTTGCCAAATTAAATAGGAGGTTTTGTATACGCTCGCTCGAATAAGGCTTATCCAAATCAACCCTTTAAACCAGAAAACAGAATAGAATCAGAACAGAAAAAGAACTTCTGTTTAGTGGTATAATTATCTATGGTCACAGTACTTCCCCATTCCCCAGAAGACCTCTCCTACGACAAAACTTCAATTTAGAGAAACAGAAATATGTAAACTTCAAAAGTAAATATTGGAGAAGTCACGTACGCGCCTGACTCAGTGACCTCTGGTTAAAACAAATGTACAGGGGAACTTGGAAATACCCGACAACTACTTAGAAAGTGAAGCACTTTAGCTTAAGTTGTTAAAGGATCGGAAAACATGGGGTATTAGGACAGTGAGCTCACTTAAAAGCGTAAAGAAATGTCAGCAGTCGAAGATAAGATAATAGTCGAGGATCGAGTGACTGGACAGGCCTGTGTCCAGCAGTGGACTGCTACAGGCTGGTGATGATTATAATGATCATTATGATTATGATGATGATGATGATGATCATTATGATCATAATGATGATTATGATTATGATGATGATGATCATTATGATGATTATAATGATGATTATGATTATAATGATGATTATGATGGTATTTAAGAAATGAGTACATAAGAGAAAGTCTGAAAGTGGCACCAGTGATTGAAAAATTGTGCGGACATCGGTTGTCATAGTATGAGCACGTGATGCGAAGGAATGAGGAAAATGTTGTGAGGAAAATTTTGGGTATGAATGTCGACTATAAGAGTAGGGGAAGACCAAAGAAACGATGGAAGGACTGTGTGAATGATGATATGGCTAAAAAGGGGGTGACTACCGAGATGGCGGCTAATAGAGAAGTATGGAAGAAAGGGACATGTTGCGCCGACCCCAAATAAATTGGGATAAGGGTAGGAGAATGATGAAATTAATGATTTAAGGTTGTGAAAAATACAATTTTGTTAACTATTTAAATGTTATTTATTTATTTATTTAGATGTCCTACAGAGGCCACACAATTTCACACAGAGGGACAAAAGTGTGCACTTCCAATCATAGGACAGCACATCATTCTCTTGTAATCTAGGTTATGTTTGTGTGTGCGTGTGTGTGTCTTTAAGGGTGAATTTCACCAATGAAACTGGACGCAATCATCACATCTTAACCACGTTTAAGGGCTGTCAGTATCAATATTCCACAGAAAATAATATCACTGACAGCCCTTAAACGTGGTTTATGTGCTGATTACGTTCAGTTTCTTTGGTGAAATTCACCCTTAATGTATGTGTAAATAATTTCATCACCACTGCTCTCAAAACGGTGAAGGAAAATATCGTGAGGAAACCAAAGATTCGAACCAAAAATTCGAAGACATGTGACATCTACCAACCCGCACTGGGCCCGCGTGGTGGATTACAGCCCACTCCCTCTCACAGAGAGGAGGCCTGTTTCCCAGCAGTGGGAACATTATAGGCTGATTATGTATGTATGTGTGAGTGTTTTAATGTGGGTGTGCCTAAACCTTCGGGATAACAGGCGTGTTTTTGTTATGTTGTCGTTTTTGAACGCCCAAATTATTATCAAATACTGTTATGTATTCGGTTCCCATCCACAATTATTTTTTGACTGGCTTTCCTTATCACTTTTCCGTCAACAACCAGTCCGATTCCAATCACGTACCTACCGCTAAATTCTAGATGCATCTATGACTTACTAGCTGCGCCCCGCGGTTTAACCCGCGTAAGTCTCGATCCCGTGGGAATTTCGGGATAAAAAGTATACTATGGGTTAATCCAGGTCATAAACTATCTGTTTGCCAAATTTCATCCAAATCCATTCAGTAGTTTTTACGTGAAAGAGTGACAAACATCCATCCATTCATACTTACAAACTTTCGCGTTTATAATATTAAGTAAGATGAGATGTGAACGACCTTACACTCATCATTTGTCTCTTTTCCCAACTATGTTAGGATCGGCTTCCAGTGTAACCAGATGCAGTTGAATACCAGGATTTTACTTAGAGCTACTGCTTATCTGACCTCTACAACCCAGTTACTGGGTAACACGATACCCCTTGGTTTGACTGTTAATTCATGAAAACAGTATAGGTATTTTGTATTAGCATTAGCAGACAGGATACTTTTGCCAATACTCTTTGCATCCTTTTAGAATGACCACATGTGCGACTGGGCGATTAAATACGCCAAACAAATCATTTTTCTTGAACGAATCCATACTAATATTGTAAATTGGAAAGTAACTCTGTCCGTCTGTCTGTACAGTGTATGTTACCTTTTCACGCCTAAACCACTGAACGGATTTCGATAAAAAGCAAGGAGATAGATGGCATCCCGGGGAAGGACATAGGCTACTTTTTATTGACATACAACGCGGGTGAAGCCGCGGACGGAAGCTAGTAATATTATAAATTCGAAAGTAACTCTGTCTGTCTGTCTATAAGTTATCTTTTCACGCCTAAACCACAGAACGGATTTCGATAAAATTTGGCAAGGAGATATAATATGGCATCCTGGGGCAGGACATAGAGTACTTTTTATCGACATAACACGCGGGCGAAGCCGCAAGCGGAAGCTAGTTCACCATTTCTTTTATTTATTTTTATTTTAGCCTATACTGTCCCAGCCCACTGCTGAGCAAAGGCCTCCCCCAAATCCTTCCAAACGTCCTTTTCTAAGGCCACCTCGATCCAATCCTTGCGGTACGCATCCAGATCGTCCCTCCATCTCTTACTGGGCCGGCCTCGGCGGCGCCGTCCATCCTCAGACACCCACCGTGTGGAGACTGTTGCCCAGCGGTCGCTATGCATGCGGCTGACATGATTCTTTTCTCCATAATTACTCAATAAATAATTATCCAAAATAGTATTCCTTACATTACCCATGATCTCACCTCTTCAATGTCGCGATAAAGTATGCTGACATTGCCCGGGCACACCATGCCGCACAGAAACATGACGATACTACCATTGTGACCTTATTTCCTTCCGCTGTGGCCTGTGACCATCAGAAATGGCACTGTACTGAATTACCAACATACATTTTCAATTACCAAACGAAAAATTACCGAAATTTAACTTTAATCGGTTGTGTTAAGGTTGGTTATCAGTTGTTACGAGTGAATTAAATTCTGTCGATATATCGCTTACCGCTAAGCGATAGTGTTTACAGGATGTTTGTAAGTCAATTAATTCGGTAACTAATATAAAACGTTTTATTACGAAAATAATGATCAATAAGGAATTAATATAATCTGATACGCGTACGGTCATGTGTCATGTTTGATTCTCGACCTTGTGTGAGAATATTTATTGATCTAGTTCTGAATACCATGGGCAGAGAATAATTATTGCTTCTTATTAAATATCCGTTTAGGATTTCGAAACAGTTTATTTTGAGTTGACTTATAGGTAGGATAAACTTTAGATTAAGTACTCAAAAGCTGCAACTTTCGTAACTTATTTTCGTAACCGATTAAGTTTGACAGTTCAACAACATTGCGTTATTTACGTTGTTGTTGAGCAAATGTTTTTCGAACTTATGAAGTAATGGATTAGACATGTGTTTCAAACCGATTCCAATTATAATTGATCGTGTATTACGCAATTAGGGTGCAGATTAAACTCAGCAATGATGAGAATTGCCCTATTTATAAAAGAGTTTCCTTCCCATTCTTCTCCATTTTTTTTTTGTTTCCTTTGGCAATAACTTTGCCAGTTCCACGGCGTTGTGGTTGGCAGCACAGAGGTTACTTTGACCGCATGTTTTGGGACACCGAGGGCAGGATAGGAGGTGCAGCACACAGTTCCACAACCACACCCTACTACCGTCGAGGCAAGTCCCACTTTACCAGGTTGGAGTTACATCTTCCCAGTTACGTCCGGAGACGACTTGCCCGGATAAATACCTATTAAACATACATTTACATAGCAAGGGCTTCACCCAAATATAGCGTTCAGATCGTTGGGCAATTCGGTTGGTGTGCGTCAATGTGTCATAAGAACTTATTTTTTCAATGAATCAATTAAATCCATTCAAACAAAATCCATATACGTAAGTCGCATAACCATTCAATTAATGAAAATCTTAAATTCATTCATTCACATATTCAATCACTGACACTGGGTCTAGAAGCATGAAATTTTGCTCAAGAGTTCCTTTTATAACGAAGGTGGGGAATTAGGAATGATTTTTGAAAATTCATCCCTTGAAGGGGTTAAATAGGGGATAAAAGTTTATATGGATTAATTCTTTTACACTATGGAAAATCCCATCGGACTTGTTCATTATAATTCTCATTTTACAAAGAAACATTTTTGAAAAAGATTTTTTTTTCTATTTCTTTATCCTCTACGCGGAATCTCTTGGCCTGCATCTCACCTGATGTTAAATGATGATCAGGCTGAAGGTGGAAGCGATCTTCACCCGGAATCCTCAACCACAGAGGAACTGGCCATCTTACCTCTAACTGCCGAAACACAACAATGGTGTTAACATTGTTGTTATGGCGACAGACTTCGATAAAATGGTGGTAGCTAGCCAGGCAGACTTTTTGCGCCATTGGGAATCTAAAATAGACTACAGAGGCGGTTAAAATTAATGTTGAATGAAAATTAGACAGTAATTTTAACACTACGGCATGCAATAATTCATTTAAAATTATTATGAAACTGTATAATGTTATTATGCATACCTTACTTATACCTATAATTAGTATAATTATATTATAACATAAGTACATACTTTCAGAAAGGCTTGCATTGATTGATAGATTGATAAAATGATTACAATTATTGGCCGTTTGATTGACAATGATTTACCTATCTGATTTATTAATCAACGCACACTTAATTTAATGTAAATGGTTTAATGAATGAATACCTAAGGGTTATTAACACTGTAATTTGAAAACATTGTAAAAGGCATTTATTTTTAAAAGAGTAAACGTGGAGATTCTTGCCGGCTCTTCTACATAGGAAACAATCCAATTGGGACCGTGCACCTAGCTTCTGACGTTTCATAATTATGTGCCCATGTAGGTGAAATAAAATATTTGATTTTTAACCGACTTCTTCAAAAAGTAGGAGGGTCTATGTTCGTCTGTCTGTATTTTTTTTTTGTGTATGTTCGTCGATATTTTCACCAATTGTGAACCGATTTAAAAAAATCATTTTTAGTTCGAAAGGGTATATTTCCGAGGTGGTCCCGTATAAATTTTATTAACTTTGCTTGCGTAGTTTTTGAGTTAGCTTCAATATTACGTATTTTTCCCACCTAGTCTATGTAGACGATATAATTATTTGACTCCGTCACTGTTATTTACATAGCAGGTAGTGGTATTCGAATTTGTGTGGGGTAGGTACTACAACTAAAAAGTGAAAAATAAAAACTTTTTACAAAAAAAAAACCGACTTCCAAAAAAAACAAAAAAAGTTAAAAATAACTTTAATTTCGGAAGTCGGTGGCCAAAAACGAAAATTGAAAAGCAAAGACCTTTTTGAGTGTTTTTTTTGGGAAGTCGGTTGTTTTTTTTTTGTAAAAAGTTTTTTGATTACTTTAATCTATGTTTTTAACGAGTTTTGGTGCTTTTCAGAAGAAACGGAGTGACCATCAAAGTTCAAGTGCAACAAATGAGCTATGTAAGTAATATTAGATTTATCCCCACAATTTTTCCTCCAGGCTCATTCAGTCCAGAATTTATATCTACACTAATGTTAGAAAGAGGTAACACAAATGATAGTGTGTTTGGGGTAATCTTCGGAACTACTGATGGGCTTGGTATGTAAAGATGGTCACCCATCCACGGACCAACCCGTGCGGCTGTTATTTCTCAGCCACAAGCCGCACTAAATAGAATCGTCCTGTATATAAATATATGATCACGTCTTTCCCCTGGGCCCGTACTCTTTAGGTCTAGGTCATCTTCAGACCGACTCCGTAGCTCATAAATTATGTACAACAAGTCCGTGTTTACGGAAAACAGTTCCGGTTATTCCGTGGAAGATTTTTTGCGAATCCGAGGTGTCAAAGTTGATGCTTTGGAGTGAAGGACGGAATGAGGAAGACTGTGGTGGTAATGTTATTGTGACTTGGTTTTTGTGTTATTTTTCAATGGTCGAATTAAATGATGATAGAAGTAGTTCTGCGATTTCAGTAGTTTCTTTCTATGAATTTTTTTTCACAATTATTTTTGCTCTGATGTGTTTATTTATTTATTTTGAGAAATCTTAAATACAATATACAATCTAACAATAAAATTATCTATAAGAATATAAAGAAAAAAAAAGGAAGAGCTCATAGGGCATCAAAAATTTGTCCGCATCGCTGTCAGTGGAAAAAATGCCCTAAAGGCTGGCTGCGTTGCCAGTTTGGATGGCATCATGGCAATGCTGATTCTTTGAGTTATATTGACTTCTATTATGTTACCTTTCTATGACTATTTTGGTCACGATAATCGAAAAACGTAGTCAACCAGACTTCTTCAATTAAATTATCATTTCTAATGAGTGTAATATGACTACCATTTCCTTAGAGAAGTGTACCTATACTAATTTGGAAGATTCTTATAGCTTCCCCTGGCTAGCTGGCCTCACTGGATGCTAGCTCGCTTATCCTGGTTACCTCAGCAAAGTGATATTGGGTTTTTTCCATCAGAAATTCCTCATTGTGTCCTATGTATACCTATAGATATCCGGAAGTATCTGCCCATCTTGATATACGTAGATAGATATTCATTATTCGTATTCAAATCTGGAGGTCCTCGTTCGAAGAAAAACTGATGCCATACATTCTATCAATAAACATCGTTATTTCAGCACCATAAAAGCCACTGCTTTCAAACAAAAACTTCAAAAGGTTAGTATCGATCGTTGTCAGCAAATCTCCACGTCGCCGTCGGAACGTTACGCGATTAACCGATTACTGGTAACCTGAGACAGGATTACGAATTGTACTCCTACACGTAATGTTACTGTGTGCTGACAGTAATTACATAACGTTACCTTTATGATGTGTTACTGGGTAATGTGACTGTGTGTTGTAGTCACCATGGAGTCTTACCCGTTCTTCTCCATAGAAACCTACTTTTTTGGCGTTCATTTTCTGACTGACGGTCTCAATATTGGAGTCAGGATTTGTATGGAATACTGATTTTGACTTACGAGTTGGATGGGCGTGGGTTTGAACCCAGTCAGGCGTAAGGAAAACATCGATAGGAAACACATGTCCTAGAAGGCATGTCCTAGAATCAAAAATTCGAAGACGTTTCACCACATTTACCAACCCTCTCTGGGCCCACATGGTGGATTACAGCCCACTCCCTCTGATGGAAGAATGGCCATAAAATTGCGAAAAAGAAATCTGCTGTCCTACATTTATGGTCGCATAGTTCGTGTATAGGGAACAGCTGTTTTTTTCGCGATTTCTGGCTTGATCCCATGGTGAGAACTGTTCATAATGTGCCGATTTTCTCACGATATTTTCTTATACTTACCGTTTTTATAGATATATAGCCGGGAACCACACACAATAATGCAAAGGTATACTATACATTACTGGCGTGCATATAAAAGTATAAAATGTCTGGGTCATAGGCATAGGTCACGAATTGGCTTGTAATAACGAATGTCAAGGAAACAGCTGTTTTGATAGGTATCACGTTATCAGGCACAGATCATAACTCATGGTGGAACTAGCTATCTGTCTTGTAGTGAAATGATTAATGATTGTTGGTAATTGTAAACTAATCGAGTTGATATTGCTAAAAGTCGTGGTCCGTGGTGGCTGACTGTTACAGCTTTGAAAGCGTCGATTTGATTCTGTCTGAAAGTCTGGCAAATGTAATCGAAACTTTTTTAAACTCATTATAATCTACACTAGCTTCCGCCTGCGGCTTCACCCGCGTGGTATGTCGATAAAAAGTTCTCTATGTCCTTCTCCGGGATGCCATCTATCTCCTTGCCAAATTTTATCGAAATCCGTTCAGTGGTTTAGGCGTGAAAAGGTAACATAAAGACAGACAGACAAAGTTACTTTTGAATTAGTATGGAATTTCTAAGTTCATCTTGTAAACTAAAAAGTATTTTGTAACAATATTTTGATTTCAATCAACAGTCAACTCAGTCGATCCCAGTCCACTGCCGGACATAGACCTCTCCCTGGCTGCGCCACAACACCCTGTCCTCCGCCTTCCGCATTCAGTCTGTCCCAGCCAACTTTATAAAAGGTCGTCGGTACATCTAGCTGGGGGGCGGCCCACACTACGCTTGCCGATTGATTTTTGATTTGATTTAAAAGATCTAAAATTCTAAATGGAAACTTTCATTGAGCTTCTTGCCCGTTCTTCTCTATAGAAAGGCACTACGGTTTGGAATAGGCAAGTATGGCTTCATCTTTCCGACTGACCGACTCCTTGACGATTCTAAAGTGCCAGGAAATCGTTTAATTTAAATTAATGCTTTGAGTTTGAATTTAAAACTTTTAAAACTCATATAAAAAGTACACTTTGTAAACAAGCTTATTACAAATTAGAGGATTATATCCAAGATAAGAATGCTTGGAAACATACTGGTCTTGCTCCATAGGACGATTTAGTGTCTGGACAAAATCAAACTGATAGCTAATTTAGTTTTTTTTTATTTTTTATTTATTATTTGTATGTACTACTTGTAACAATGTTAGGACTATTGTAATATCGTATACTTTTACAATCTTTGTGAATATGTGAGCACCATGTATCTGGTAATTAATTTATTCATTATTGCTCCATTTATAATTCTTTTTACCTTTTGTGGTACAGTAATCTTATTATAGATGCATCGTCTTCACATATAATTATATAATTAATGTATACAAAATATTGTAAAACATTTTTAAAAGAGTAACGGTGGAGTTTCTTGCCCATTCTTCTCCATACGAAAACTACCTTTTGGAAGGAGCAACTAGAATCAATTCTATTTCTTTGTTTGACGTTCAAAAGTGCCATATTATGTGCCTATTTGACATAAATTATTTGACTTTGACTTTGACTTTATGTTATTAAATGTTTGGTGGAAGAAGGGAAAAGTCATTTTGTTTTAATAACTAATCTTGACTCCGGCTCCGACTATCATAGAAATATTATCTATGGCTGCAGCCATAGATAATATTTCTACTAATAATTTCTACTACTGCTACTATTTTTTCTGGTTTGCAGAGCGAAAACAGAAAATATTGTAAATCATTATATTATTAGGAAGGTACAAAAGTAAGAGTGTAGAAATGGAGCACAACAGAGCTCTTTCTTGCTTTTGTTTGTACTATTAATTCTGACAGTTTTCTATATCTAGCCAGTAGCCAGCGTTAGTACATGGAGGTGATATATCTTCAACAGTTCTATTACATTCTAGACAGTTTTCTATATCTAGCCAGTAGCCAGCGTTAGTACAGTCACGGACTTTAATTGATGAGCCACCTTCAAACTTTTCAATTTTGCAGTTTAATACATTCACGAGATTACACGATTAAACACGAACTCAAATCGCAAGCTAGTAAACAAGATGACAAATAAATTACTTTTAATCGGAAATATCCATAGAGGTTGACTAATAAGTTCTCTAAGGTAAAAATAAATACAATGTTGCATTAAGTTTATCCAATCTATTTGATACCGACCAACTTTGAATCATAGCTCATTAACTCGATAATTATGAAAACATAACTAAAGACAGTGACAGTTGAAATATCAAGATGACAAATAAATTACTTTTAATCGGAAATAGTCTCATCCATAGAGGTTGACTAATAAGTTTTTAATGATAAAAATAAATACAATGTTGCATTAAGTTTATCCAATCTATTTGATACTGACCTCCTTTGAATCATAGCTCAATAATTCTGAAAACTTAACTGAAGACAGTGACAGTTGAAATATCGATGTCAGAGAATTTCTCCGTACGCTAACGTTACTATGAAACAGTAACCTAGCAACAATTGTTTATCGTTGCTAGGTTGCTGTTGCTAGACCTGCAATTGGTTGACTTTGAGTAGTCACTGCTGTCAAGTTTGTAGTTCTGCTCTCAGGTTAGCCAACCGGTAAAGATATGAAATATAATTTTCTTCTTTTATTACGAAGACATATGACTTTGCGTGTCGGGAACCGAATAAAACCGATTTGCATTACACGGCTAAAATGCGAACAGTGCCCGGTGGCTCATCAATTAAAGTCCGTGACTGTACATGGAGGTGATATATCTTCAACAGTTTCAAATTTTTCTCCTAGTTGTTGTAACAAATAAAATATTATAAAAGTACGTTCTAATTAGGTACATATAAATTACATATTAAGTTATGAGGAAGTGCTTATTACAGGTGAGACTTTACTGCTAAGTAGGCGGCACCTCCCATTGTTGACAAAGCTTTGTATGGTGCCAGATCTTAAGATAATAAAGTTATATTGCTATTATCTAATAGTTAAATAACGTTTGATTTGTATCTATAATTGTTACAGGTTTGAATTTCAGTATTTTTTAGTCATTTATGTTTTTGAAATTACATCATTTCAGGTGAAAGGTGTCTTTGGCAGAATGTTGTGCACACTTGCTTTCGGACGTGTATAGACCTACAAGTAATTAAGATCAGCTGGCTGACTATGAAGTATTAATGCCATCATTATTCCACTGCGAAAAAAGGATGGTGCTAGCGGCCTTGTATAGCTCCGTCTCTCACTAACACTGGAAACATGGTGGCATTAATACGTCGTAGTATAGGTGCTGGTGCCGTATTATGAACTACCTATTAATGCTAGCATTTTTCCAGTGTGAGAGAGAGACGGAGCTATACAAGGCCGCTAGCACCATCCCGTTTTCGCAGTGGGATAATGATGGCATTAATACTTCATAATACTACCCCTGGAAACTGTTTTTAGAAGGAAGAAATGTTTTAGCGGGAATATAAAACTAACGGGTAAGTAGACTTTCCCGAATAACGCACTACGTAGTCGACGTGATTGATTATTTGTGGCTAAACTGACTAGTGCGTGCTTTGTTCAAGATCCTTCTTTTCACTAGATTTCTAGTGCCAATCAGCCTAGCCTTTTCGCAATGGGGTCGGCTTCCAGTCTAACCGGATGCAGCTACTAGATTTCTAGTATCAAAAGTTGTTATATAAATGCATCGTCGCATCTGCATATCTTTTTTCTCACGTTTTTAGTTAACATAAAATATTAATTAATCTGACAAGTCTGACCTTAACAATGAAATTAACATAAAATAACCAAGTTTTTTTTTACCTAGCAACCTATACTGTAAAGTGTCATAGCAGTGTGTGAAGGTTAATTTCGAACGCCACGTCACCAGCCTCGGTAGCGCAGTAGGCAGCGCGTAAGTCTCATAATCTTAAGGTCGTGAGTTCGATCCTCACCCGGGGCATATCTTTTTGCGATTCTTATCTTTTATTTTACTTATGGAAGGTCAGCAACATAAATACTATGTACTTTACGTAATTTATGCTTGAATATTGGTTTGTTATTTCTTGGGTTAAAATTGACGATTTTTTTTTTGAGTGGAAAACAATGTAGGTATGAAAAATTCAGACTTAAAAAAAACACAATCTCAGAAATATACCTTTTTCTTGAAGCATTGAAAAACGGCACAAGAAACAAACAGAAGCATTCTAAGCAAATATAAACTGGCCAAGTGCGTGTCCGACCACGCACAATGTAGGGTTTCGTAGTCGGGATGAATATTTACGCACAAACAATATTAGTAAATAATTACAACAAAAATATGAATATTAGAGATATTATAAACTCACTTCAAAACATCAAAATCTTTTTAATAAACCAAATACGCATAGAGGCTCTGAATTTGACACAACTTATCGTGTAGACCTACGGCAGAAAGCGCTGCATTACGTTGCAGCGCTTTTCTATCCAATCAATCCGGCTAGCCTTTTCCCAACTATGTTGGGTCGGCTTCCAGTGTAACCGGATGCAGCGGAATACCATTATTTTACATGGAGCGACAGCCAACAAGATACTCATTGGTAAATCTGGTTTTCAGACTTTTCGGCGTCTGACTACCTCGACACTACTGTCAAAGATCTACAAATGACAGCCGGGACCAACGGTTTACCGCGCTTTCCGAGGCACGGAGTGGTCTCGATATGTAATGGATGATCACCCATCCCGACCGCGGCAAGTGTAGCTTAACCTTCGATCGACCAGTGCTGCTGTTATTATTAAGCCACGAGCCCCTTTTCTATCCAAAGACATAAACAAACCTTCGCCCATAATCACCATATTAGGTAAACAAATCGCTGTCCCTACCTAGTTGGCAATTATCACACATATAAAATGTTTCCGCATCGGTCGACAAAGAAGGAAAATGCGCTGTAATCATTATTATCAGGCAGGAAGTGTCCAAGGCTCTGTCAATGAACCACGATCATCTGTCATATGGAGTAATTACTGATAATGTAGGACATCATTATAAATAGTTGCTTAGGTATTTGCTAATTATAGATTTGTAAATATATAGTGAAGAAGACGTATTGTTTTGTAACACTACAGTAATAGGAAACGGGTTACAGCATATAAGCGACCACGCGCGCGGACCAAAAAAAAATGGTTCTTTTCACACGTAAATGGTCGATGGAAAGGATATTTTTTTGTTCATCATTATCATTTCAGCCCGCAATCACCCAGTAATGGGTTTGTGCTATAGTTCCCGGTTACGTGCGCCCCTCATCCAGGTTTTTCCCATGACTTTGGCGATATCATCAACGCACTTTTGAACGGCCCTGGTTTCTGTGGTCTAGCCTTGGCCAACATTCGGTCGGTCTTGTTCTTCTTCAAAAATATCCTTTGCCATAATCAACGCATTTGGCCGACCGACCACTAATGAAACTATTCACTGATGGTCTTCTTTTCTCGGATTGGTACGAACTGTACGAATAGTGGTGAAAGAAAAGAAAGAAAGAAAGAAAATACGTTTATTTGCGGCAAACATGACGCCAAAAAAGGACTGGTGGCCGAGCAGAAAGGGCTACGACTTACGAGTTGTTTGTCGCAGCCAGGCACTTTGTGTAAATTATTTCATCATCACTGCTCTCAAAACGGAAGGAAAACATCGTGAGAAAACCGTTCTAGACCAAAAAATTCGAAGAAACCACCAACCCGCACTGTGCCCGCGTGGTGGATTACGACCCACTCCCTCTCATAGAGAGGAGGCCTGAGTCCCAGCAGTGGGCATATTATACGTTGATTATAGGTACTACTAAGAGAATATTAATGCTATCGTAAAAATAGAAATGTGGTAACAAAACAAGGTGTACCGGACGCGCATTTATTACACCAATCATAACTTTGTGGGATATAAGCTATAATGCACCCCTTCAGGGTTGGTGATAAAAAACCACCATGGTGGTCATTAGAAGCTAATAAATTCATTATGGAGATGACAGCGTACTAAAATAGGTTTGCGTAGTTTGGAAACTGGATAAATAGTATACATATATATTTAAATTAACCCACAATATATTCCCTACATCTCCTTGAAACATTCCCACGTCACCTTTATCATGTTGACTCATTAATAGTCCGTAGTTCAGTTGACTTCTTCATCCGTAACCTGGCGTTCTGCCAGGGTCCCTCTTTGTTTGAAAGGATTATAATATTATTGTATCCGTTCCTTAGCAACTCTTCGTTTTTGTCTTTCATTCATCATTTTGCTAGCTAGCCGTAAGTTCAGTCTGATTCCGACCGCGGTTCCGAATTTGCTTGTCGTAAAGAATCTATAATCAGATGCTCATTTGTTTGAAATCGGTTATTGCCTTTTGCGATGTCTAAACCTTCTACTGACGCAATAAACGTGTACGCATAGCCCTCCATTTCTCTCATCATCACCTTCCTGCCCTTGTCTCATATATTATTACTTATAGTCGGCGCAACACGTTTTCTTCTTCCACTCTCCCCTGTCAACCGTCACGCTATCATTCACTCCCTTCTCTTTCATATCATTCCTCACACAATCCATCCATCTTTTCTTCGGCTTTCCTATCCTTCTCAAATATTCTCAATCCTTCAACATTTATATTCATCACTCTTTTATTCAAATGCGTTTCCTCCTCATCACCAGCCCATTCCAAACCAAACGAACCTTTCAACTTTGCTCACTGGCGCCACTTTCAAAGGTCCTCCATTTTTAACCGACTTCTCCAAAAAGGAGGAGGTTCTCAATTCGTCTTTATGTTTTTTTTTTTTTTTTTGTGTATTTTACCCGATTACTCCGCCAATTATGAATCGATTTTGATGATTATTTTTTTGTTTGGTAGGTCATGCTTCAGAGATGGTCCCATATAAATTTTATTAATTTTGCTTGCATAGTTTTTGAGTTAGCTTCAATAATTACGTACTTTTCACACTTTGCTTATGATGACATGTTAATTGACTCCGTCACATGGCAGATAACGGTATACGAATTTATGTGGGGTAGTTATCACAAATAAAAAGTGAAAAATAAAAACTTTTTACAAAAAAAAAACAACCGACTTCCAAAAAAAACTAAAATAGTGAAAAGTCGGTGGCAAAAAACGAAAATTGAAAAGCAAAGACACCGACTTCCGAAATTAAAGTTATTTTTCACTTTTTTAGTGTTTTTTTTGGAAGTCGGTTGTTTTTTTTCTCATAATGGGAACATTGAAATAAAACCTACGTAATGTTTTATTTATGTTCAGGTAAAATGTTCGCCAAAAACTAGGTAGGAGCGAACACTGCACGAATAGAAGCAGTTAGAAAGGAAATTAATTATACGTACTTTTACATTTTTGTCACGCAACGCATGATGCTAAAAAGTACCTACACATCGAAGTTCGCATAGCAACATCGAATGTCCCGTGCTGGCACTACTGCTACAGTACTTCATAACATCATGTCTGTATCCTCTGAACGGGTAGGCAGAGGTTTAATAGTATGAGTACAATCCCTTTTCACCAGATATTTTTAAGTCCCATGTAATAAGGAGCGAGTTCATTGTCCATACACCGGGCAAAAGTTCAGACTCCATGACATTCAAACTGGCGTTTTTCACCGCACTTGTCTAACGGATGGGTGATCGCGATTAAATAATCGTTAATGATGGTATGTAGTGGTTTATCAAATATTAGATAATGAAAATTGTGATTTTTTTTTAATTTTCCCAGTAGCAGACCTTTACGCCCGGCAAATGGCAATAGGATCGCCCTCTATTACAGGGACTTAAACATAACTGCCGAAATGGGGTTGTCCTGCAACCTATTACTCAGCCATATTGCTTGGCAGAAGTAGGTATTCTGGGTCTTCTGAGGACCTAAAATTGATGCCGTGAATTGGCGTGACCACCTACTGGGTGACAACTCTATAACAATTTGCCATCGACTCGAAAAGAAGCAGCAGTAGCAAACAGTAGGCTGTATGTAAAATAATATTGGGCAACCTATAGCAATTGGCGTTTTTTTCTCACAAATAGAGAACCTCGTCACTTCTATGATTTAAAATATTCATCAATTGCTTGGTATTATATCGAATAATGACCATCATAGACAGCTACCAATAAATAAAAAACCTTATTACTTATAGTTTTCTAAACATAAAAAATTGACTCCTCATTTTGTTAGCAGAAATGACTACTATTTTTTTTTTAACTTATCCTAATCTTATTTTTGTCGCTTAGGTAATAGTGGCATACCTTAAATTAGTTTTTAAACATTAGTGCTTAAAAGTTTAAAAACATAAGTGTTCATGGTTGTTATATAAATTAAGAAAATTTTAGTATGAAAAATGCAACTTCTTTTAAATTCCCCCCCATACAAAACGCTGATTTCATAGGTCACCTAATACAATTTTCTATCGACGTTGTAAAATCTTTTCAACTTCCAGAGGTTGGGCACTAACGTTCTCCTGTCTGATAATAACTACCATCCACGTCTGCTTAACTTCCTCGGTCTCAGGAATTACGTTTTTATAAAAGTTTCCATTAAATCCTTTTTTGTTTGAACGATTTACTCAAGCATGAAGCCTTGATAATGTTAGTACGATGTTCTTAATCGTTTAGTCGCCTTTAGTGATGCAGACATACCGGACTTGGCTAAATGGACCGTGATACATCGAGCTGAGGTTAAGCTGCGATTGGTGAGGTCAATATACGGATTAATGACGAGTGGTCTTCACACATCGACTGCACTCCGAGTTTCTTTTAGCTGTTGGTGGTCCTGTACGATATTGGTAATTGAACTTCATAGGGATCACCGCTTTCGCCGTGTTAAACTATTATGTAAGACTGTATTCTGACTCTTACAGGTTAATAAGGAGATGTGGAAATAACAATTAAATACAGTAGACGTAGATATATTTAGTAAGCTACTCTGCAGCGCACGGCGTGGCAACACGTCGTGTTCTGGTTTGCGACTGGTCAATCGTCATCCTGAGGATGCATCGTTGAGAGAGAAACACGTGTCGATTTCTTATCGGGTTTTTTTATGAATCTTGAGGAATAATTAGCGGATTAAATATATCTACGTCTATTGTATTTTATAATGGATTTACGCAAAGTCACGCCTGAATCAATTAACTATCTTGAAATCATAGTGGTCATTCAGAAAATATCTCCTCTCCTCTCCATTCTTCTCCGCTTTGGTGGAAAACGGGCCTTATCCTGTTTGAGTAAGAATCCAGTATTACTGGATAGATAGATAGGCTAGGCTGATGATGGCCTATGACTTTTCAGAATGGAAAGAACTGTCTCGTTGCTATTTGAAACGAAAGACATCTCCAACACCAATATATCTTTCTACAGGGACTCCATAACTAAACCTTGCGACCCAAATCCTATTTCCCGCCAAAGTCATCCACCCTGACATAATTACCGGTCCAAAAGAACTAGGTTACATAATACGGCTTCCTCAAACCACACCTAACGCCTTATATTGATTTATTCGTTAACTATAGCAGTAGGTTTCTTCCGCAACGTTTGAATATAAGCGATTATTGTCCATCCGTGAGTTTATGGCGTAAAATTAAGTGTTAGTATAAACCCAAGGACTGTTTACTTGTGATTTTTTGGTCTGATTAATTATTATTGGTTGAAAAGTCACGAAGTTTTGATTTAGATCCTGTTGTGTTATCATCAATAATCGTTGAGTTCCTTAAGCTCTGAGTTGAGCTCCTCGGTTACTGACAAACGCTTGCACTGACTGGACAGGTCTAATCAAATCTGTGTGGTTCTTTCCACAAAAGACCATTTCAGACGCTAATCTATATGGTCCTCATATGGCGTGACCAAGATTATTACTGGACCTTAAAAGAGACTGCGACCTCTGAGTTTGTTTCGGCCTTTCTTCTCAGAGTAGTCAGATAGGAAACGCCGACCTCTTCTAGCTTATTTTTATTTTATTTTAATATGACGTGTAAAAGTGATTCCGTTATCCTATTTACAGAATAAACAATTTCATTTCAATAAAGTGGCGAACAGTCTAAGAAAAGGCTAAAGCTGTAGCGAGACAGTGCTTCCCTTCCCAACCCTGTTCCACCTGCTGAAAATCGCAATTGGATAAACGCAGGTGAATGAATATGATTTTGAAGAAAGTGCAATTAAGTTTGATAGGATCTACTGATTGTACGTATTCGATATTAGACTAACTTAAAAATAGGAACCTACTTATCACCATTTTTTGGAAAATGCTTGTCTGATAAACTCATGTTAATTTACCTTGCAAATGAGATAATCCATCCCTTGATCTCTAAAAACCAAATTGAAAAGATTCAATTAAACTCTTAGGTATGATTAGCTGTTATTATTTTGAACAACCGTGCAATTAAAACACCCAACTCGTCATTTGTCCAGCAACTTTACTAACAAAAACATTCAAGACCCCAGATCAAATAATTCCAACATCATAATAATAGAAGAAGCTTCAAAAATAATGCAAATGTTCGCACAATGCGTTTAGTATGCTCCCGACGCGCCTCGGAGGTCATGTACCAAGATCTTGGCCACGACAGTGTGAGCGAGCGACCTCGACACTTACCGCGTTACTGTGCAGAATATCAGCGGTTGAAAGTTTAGAGATGGAAAGTATTGTGTTTCAATTGTGATGTTGTTTTGTTTCGGGAGTGATGAACCTGCAAGTCTACTAATTTACAAACGTGTCAGTGGTCTCGCAATGATGAGTTTTTGACAGATTTTGTATGGCATATCTGTCAAAAACTGATCATTGTGAGACCACTGATACGTTTGTAAATTAGTAGACTTGGCCCCCTGTGCGTGGTCAACACTGGCACATCAATGGTTATGGGTATCGTCTATCGTCAGAAGATTAATGCTTTTGCGGACACTGAACAAGAAACAATAGAAGTTTTATTGTTGTGACGTCGTGCGTTTACCGTCCGCGAAAGCGTTTATCATAACATAACATATCATACCATCAAGTATGTAATCCCCGCAGTTCACTGCTGGACATAGGCCTCTCCCAAGCTGTTCCACAACACCCTATCCTCCGCCTTCCGCATCCACTCTGTCCCAGCCGCTTCCTTGAGGTCGTCGATCCGTCTAGCTGGCGGGCGTCTCACACTACGCTTGCCGATACGTGGTCTCCACTCTAGAGGGTCTAGACAAGTGACAATCGCTTGGAAAGCGTTTCGTATTTCTACAACGACTTTCAACAGAATTGACATAAGCTTTTCGATAGCTGTGTCAGTCCTATCGCTATCGCATCATCGTTAACGCTGATAGAATGTCACGTTGTTTAGGGCCTCAGGACTCGTCTGCTCCACCGGCCATCGGTCCTTCGACAAACATGGCCAGTTGGTGATATCTTACTACTTCTTATTAACCCTTATGACAAACTTATACGCAACAATTGGCTAATTATGTACGGTCTACTTATTTACTGATTACGTAATCTGGCTGTGCTGACAACGACTCATAATCCTCCCTTAACTTAATTAGATGATGACACAATATGGAGTGACCGCCGTAATCTTGTTATATTGTTGTAGACCAATGAAATTCTGCCATCTGGGTGACGTGGACTGACGTGGCGATTGAGTGGAAGTTCGTCTTTTTTACGTTTTCTAGGTGGGCGGGAGATTTGTTTAATGTTATTTACTTTGTATACTATTGTATAGAATCAACGTCTTCTAACTGAACAGATAGCTGCGCTGTTAAGGAGTTTGATGTGCCACGTAAAGCACTAGGAAGTGTTGAAGGGCGAGCGTTTTGGGGGACTGTCATATGTAATGTTGACGTTCAAGAAGTGTCAATTCTCAGCCTAATTTGAATAAATGACTTTTGATTTTGAGTTTCTTTTGTAACAGACGTCAGCAAAGATTGATGAGGTAAATAAGAAGGAAGTGAATTCCAAGATGACGACTAATGGAGATGTATGGAAGGGAAATATATTCTGAACGACAAAATAAATTGGGATGAGAGCAAGAAGGTGATGGAGTGATTTGAGATTCTGAGACTAAGAAAATGTATACTGATAAACATGACATGTGTATGATCGTTACTATGGTAACCTTATTGAGGAACATAAATCGCCAAGCTGATGGTGATTGCAGTATATTGTTATTAGCAGACACTGCTGCTGCTGCTCATGTGTCGGTACCTTGAACATGGAGGAAAAAATAACTATGTTCTTATATCCATCAAGATTTGAGGCCAGTAAATCATGGGGTGGGTTTTCAAAGTCATCCCATGATTTGCTGGCCTCAAATCTTTTAATAAAAGGGCATCTCCTAGTGGATTTTAACGACCCCCCATAGGTCTGTAACGAAGGTGCAGATTACTTATGTAGGTAATTTAATATAACATTACGCCTGTATTCCCCGAAGGGTTAGATAGAGGTACCTATAGTATACTCACTTATTTATTTATTATTTATTTATTTATTATTTATTTAATCCACAGCTCTTTGAGATAATAACTTAGAATATATTATTATAAACTAGTCTTACAGCCAATTACGGATTTACAATTTAATAACCATACAATATGCAGCAGAAACAAACATACAAAGTGAGTAGTGAAATGCTAGCACCATCTAAGCATTGCTAAGTGTACAGTGAGAGTGAGTGTGTGGGAGTGTGCATGAGGAGTGGTGAAAGGTGTGTGGATATGTCACAGTGGTAGTGGTATTTTTTTTTTATTTAGGTTTATTAGGCAGTTCATCACATACCGATGTTATTAATTGTTTCTTGAATGTACCTTTTTTGGTATTAAAAAGGTCAAGGTGAGAGAATCTTTTGTTAAAATGACTTAGCGTCCTACCAATGGTTGAGTTATCAGTAGTTATGTTTAATTCCCATGTAATAGGGGGCAAAAAGCTAGATTCCGGGCTGCTACCTGCCTGCTGCTGCCTGTGTATGTATAAGTAACACACTACACTTATATTTTTTTCTTTTTAATTGTTTTTTTATTTTTATTTGTAGCTACATTGTGTTGTGTGCCCTACCTGTGATAAATAAATGAATTTTCTTTCTGTTTCTTTTTCTTATAACACCCACATCTCGCAAAAGGGGGCGAGCCTATTGCCATCAACCGGGCACAAATCCAGTCTCCAGGCTGCTACTAAGAAGTTCCAGATGGTAACTAATTCAACTAAAAATCAAAATAAAAAGAGAATTGTTTCACTTCCCGATCGGAATGCAAAAAAAACTATAATACTCGTGTAAATTACTTAAATAAAACAATAAGTTTATGACGTAACTCCTACGCAACTTGTTCGTAAGATTGTAGCGATGTAAGAATGATCACAAACGGTTGAGTAGTTTTTGAGATCAATGCGATTAATAAATCCATGGCACTCAGAGATTTTCGATTACATGTAATGAATTTGGAAGGGGCTCGTGACTGAATAAAAACGGCCGCACGGTTTAATAATACTCGTGTATTAGGACGCCTCGTTGAGATATGAAACACGCCGATTTCCTAAAGGGTTTTTAGGGTTCCGTAGTCAACAAGGAACCCCTTATCCTTACCTTATCCGTTACCCCTTTCTTATTTTTTTCTTTATGTTTATTTTCTTTTTTGCGTCATTTTTATCGCAAATAAACGTATTTTCTTTCTTTCTTTCTTATAATTACGACATATCTGTCTGTCTGTCTGACAAAAACGATTTCAGGTTTGGTCCCATAGTAAAAGTTGTTCATAATGATGAGTTTAAGTCACGTGTTTAAAATATCGGTCACTTATTACCAGTTGTATAAGTATGTATGTATTTCCCTTCCGTAATTTCAAACTATAGAAATATTATTATGTACACCATATTTAATTATATTTTTTTAAGTTATGAGAGGAACCTTGCCTAGTAGTAGGATGCTACCGGCTAGAAAATAATAGAAACTTATGAATGATCGGCGGTTAAGGGTCAGTTAACTTTAACTTTAGATTTCTACATCAACTTTCATAGCTCGTTCTTCCACTATCGATTCATAGACATGCATCTATTAACATAACATCACGCTAGAATTCCCTGGAGGGGTAATCAGAGTTTACCAGTTATGTTTTAGTCCCATATAATAGGGGAGGCAAACTCCTAGATGTTATTGAGAATTCAAACAATTAGCACCTATTTTGATAATAGAACCTGGGTCCCCGACGTTCTACAACCGACCTACGAACCACTACACCACTGTCATCATCTGCCTAGCCTTTTCCCAAATAAGTTGGGGTCGGTTTCCAGTCTAATCGGATGCAGCTGAAAACCAGTATTTTACATGGAGCGACTGCCTATCTGACCTCCACAACCCAGTAACTGGGTAATACGATACCACTTGGTAAGACTGTTTGTGAGACTTTCGGGCTTCTGACGACCCGTAACGACTGTCAAAGATCCACAAATGACAGCCGGGACCAACGGCTTAACGTGCTTTCCGAGGCACGGAGGAGTCTGAAGATGGTTACCTATCTACGGGTGGACCCCGGCAAGCGTAGCTTAACCTGATGGATCGACCCGTGCGCCTGTGGCCACTACACCACTGTACTGTGAAAGCTATCAATTACAAACTCCGCGATTACAATGTAAAACACCATAATAAAGCCCATGTCAATGAACATTTATTTGTTCTTCGATTACATTAGAAGGTGACTGTATTGTAAACATTAATTTGATTACAATCTAATAATGCTAGTATTCCGTATGAAGCAATGCAAAGCCTTTATTGGTGTGAAATTAAATATTGTCACTTTTCCATTTTAATTAAAAAAAAAACAGCTGTTCCTTAGATTTATGTTCGCATAACTCGTCAAAATGTAGGGTACAGCATTATTTTTTCGCGATTTCAGGGTTCGTCCCATAGTGAAAGTTATTCATAATGATGAGTATTGACTGACCCCTTAAGAGATTTCGTGTATTAATAGAATAGATACACCCTGTATTGACTCTTGGAGCGGATTTTGCCAGTGAAACGCGATCAGAGGGCCTAGACAAGTGACAATCGCTTCCAAAGCGTTTCGTATTTCTACAACGACTTTCAACAGGATTGACATAAGCTTTTCGATAGCTTATGTCAGTTCTATACATTTTTGCCTTTTCCATCATCGTTATCGCTGATAGAATGTCACTTTGTCTAGGCCCTCTGGGGGCTTAAAACAGTCACTTTGGCAGAATCATAATTATTAGGAAAATAATATGAATCATCGTAAACTGACAATTTATAATATGATCTACGTGCGATTCATATTACGAAATAATTCATCTGTTTGACAGTTTTCTATGGAGATACGTAAAATGATCTACACATTATGAATTGCTTTTGTGTCAAATTAGAGGAATTGCTAATGACAGCTGGAAATTCAGGAAATGAAATGCTTATAAAGGAATTGCTTTATTTTTAGAGGAATTAGCCCCACTGCACATCTAAAACACGTTCAAGAGTTATTAGTGTCAATATTCCATAGAAAATAATGACACTGACAGCCCATAAGGGCGAACGTCACCAATGAAACTGAACGCAATCGGCACATAGACTACTTTCAATAACTTGACACGTCTAGTTAAATCGCTGAAGCCTGAAATCTAGCAGCTAGAAACTGTAACTGAAACAATGTATTCACAATCTGTCTGAAAACGTAGTACTATCTTAAACGCCGACATTTCAATAAGGATAAATAACTATGTGTCCCATATTATTCAATTTCCGCAAACCGAAGGTTATCAACCTGAATTCAATTTAATGATTAAACAAAGTAATAAAAACACGATGTTAATTATGTGCCAAAAACAAAACAAGAACGTTTAAAGTTAAATCGTATCGTTAAGTTATTTAACAAAACATGTTCATTTGAGACCTTGCTCATACGCATCATTTGCGATCACATCATACAACGATATTCCCCGATTTCCACAAAGGAGGCAAAATATAATTATCGAATATATTACAACTCGTTCAAACGCATCAGCAATAATTGGGAACAATTATCTACAGAATTAGAATGCCGATTGTTGTGCTTGTGCTGTAACACACAATTGGCATGCGTCAATCGCGTGCGGCACTCCCAAACAGTGATAAACTTGCGTGTGCTTCAGCCTAACATTAATAGATACAGCTCCTAACCTCTTTCCATAATATCCCTCATTAAAACACATGTATGTGCACTATATAGCGTCGCGTAGTCTGGCAATGTCATCTCGTATCATTTCCGAATGCTTCGCCTCTTACCGGCACATCCCCCCGATATTATAAAAGAGTGTAGTGTGCGCCGCGCGCCCGCAGTCACTCCGCGCCTCCGAGCGAGCAACGTCGCCTGTAATGCAATAGTGTGTCTAGTGTGCCAGTTATCGACATGGAGGGAGCGACCCCTCCCAGCCACGGAGTGCCTGAGGACGAGGGCATCGCCTCTGACCGCCGCCCGTCCACCGACGACCACGCCGACCTCTCCGATAGTGCCTCAGATACCGGCTCCGGTGGCGGCAAGGACTCCGGCTGCGAAGTCGCGCCTGATGCACAGGAACCTCCCTACACACCCCCGGACGATGAGCTAGCGCACAGGATCGTGTCACAAGTTGAGTTCTACTTCTCAGACGCCAACATCACGAAGGACGCCTTCCTACTGAAACACGTCCGAAGAAACAAGGAGGGGTACGTGTCACTGAAGCTGATCTCCAGCTTCAAGCGCGTGAAGCACTTGACGAAGGACTGGAGGGTGGTCGCTGAAGCACTCAAGCGGTCTACCAAGTTAGAAATTAATGAATTAGGAACTAAATTGCGCAGGATCGAACCGCTCCCCGCGTACGATGAGACGACTCCGTCCAGGACCGTGGTGGCTGTGAGGATGCCCATCGATCGTCCGTCCGTAGAGAATGTGTCGCGACTGTTCGCTGGATGTGGCGAGATCGCGCTCGTCAGGGTGCTCCGACCTGGCAACCCAGTGCCCGCAGACGTGCGCCAGTTCCTCAACAAGAACCCTACTTTGGTTAATTGTGTGTGTGCGTTAGTTGAGTTTACTGAGTCTGAGTCTGCGAGAGAAGCGCTGCGATTACAGACACCTGAAGATGATGGAATGCGAGTGTATGAGTTGAACGGAGTTCCTAGGGAGCCTAAGAGGAAGGCACCCATCCGTCGAGCACCACCGAGGCGTCATGAATGCGAGTACTCGTCCTGCTGTAGTGGGTCTGAGCCTGAATACGATTACAGATACGGGACGCCGTTTTATAGGAGGAATTCGAGTGGTTTCTTCGCGCCGCGGTCTCCTGAGATCCAGACGTGGGTTCCGCGCCGTCCGTCGACGTGTTCACACAGTTCGGACTCGGGCGTGTCGTTCTACTGCAGCAGCAGCCGGCGGACGTCACAAGCCAGCACGGGCAGCGCCGGCAGCGCGGACGGCTGGCTGTCCCGCCGGCTGTCCGGCTGTTCGGTGTCCGGGCCGGAGTGCGGCGGGCGCCGCCTGTCCTGCGCGCCGCGCTTCGAGCCGCGCGCGCCGCTGGTGCCGGACGGCACGCGCGGTTTCCACGCCGCGGCTCGACAGCGCCGCATCTCGGACCTCGCACTCTACTCGCGCTAGAAAGCGCCCGCCAACCGTGACACCTTTCTAATCACGTTGGATAACCGCCTTTCACGTTCTGGCCGCTGGTTTTTTAATCTATTTCGCACGAGGAAGCGTCGTGTGTGTTCCGCGATAGTTTTCCTTCCAGAACAAACTGAGTTACCTTCTTGAACAATGTGATCATGCTCATTTAGTTTTAAGCCACGGAACGCTGTGTCTAGTTTCGTAAATCACTTAAACATGTAATTTATTAGTACATTGTATTTATGAATCTCGTAATTTATTGCGAATGCGCGCGCGTCGCGGTCGAGTTTTCATTTCGAGTTATGTCAGAGTTGTGGGCACAAAATGATCACGCAAAATCGACATTCAGGCGATTGTAGACTCTGAGAGCGATACATGTTCAGACCAGACAGATGTTTATTAGGGCGACGTTGCACTGCACCGAAGCGAGTAATTCTAGCTTGTCTGACCGCTTTGCGAAGTGAGATACACAGAACATTCTCCGCCTTGTAAGGCGAGTGCAGGCATCGATCTACCAGCTGTGTGGAGCGCTATCTCCGCCTCGCCCGCGGTGCAACATCGTCTTAACTCGGAGTAACAGAGCGCGTACAGTTGTAGAATGTATTACATAATGTAATTGCACACATTCTAAATGCGAACGATTTCCTGTAAAAGTAACAGCCTCTCTTACTCCGGCTGGTAAGAGCCGCGACGCGTTATGGCTAACATTTTTTTTCATTTTTTTTTACAATTAAGTCATTTTTAACTTAAGTCAGTCGCCATTTCATGTTAACTGTCGTTTTTAATTAAGTCTTGTCGATGTAAGTACATTGTGATGATTATGTAGATATTGGGTTGCGCAACCCACTACTGTCTTGTGCGTTTTTTTAATTTATTTTTTTATTGAGCAGAGGAACGTTACATGCTTGTAACGGCACAACTATTTCGCTTTTTATTTTAAGTGACGTTGTGACTTTTTGATGAAACCTTCGCGCTGAATCTAAACAAAATAGTTTCTAATTGCTTATTTTACGTATTATTAGATTTGGTGCGTCGTCAAAATAATTTAAAGTCACACAACCTCTGCATATTGTAAGTTGAGATGATTTATTTTAAAGATATAATTATAAGATTTTTGGAGAAACTTGCCTGTTTTAATTGACCTTCGTCGTGGAAAGTTGGCTCATGATCCGTTTGCCTTGACTGATTGATTCTCACGCTGACAGCTAAGTGTTGTAACAGGTGAAGTTGACGAGAATATCAGAGTCGATCGATTCAATGTTAATAACATTTAATGTTATGTAAATTAAAACGATAGCTGAGATAATAACGGTTATTAATGTCAGTTATATTTTGATATTTGTGTAAAAGATTTGTCGGAGTTATTGTGAGAAGTGTTGATTGATTTGTTTTATAATAGTTTTACCTTCCTGATGATGTTTATTGAATTAGGATTCTAATTGAATATTTGTGAGACAATAATTATGCTGATTTACGAGTCTGTAGCGACTACGTAAACACTTCCTTTTGATTCAAGGGCCGTCAGGGTTTCGCATCTATACTTCCTTGAGAAGAAGAATAAATTATACAGTAATTAAATAAATAAGAATAATACCTTTAAATAGTCAAGAAACCAAATTAATTAATTGAAAAAATATCAAATTTACCTACTTTCTGAGTTTATCTTCTACATCTTGAGAAGAGTCATATCAGAGACATCTATGAGTAAGACTCATATGAGTGTACATCTTGAGGAAACCTGGGCAATGGACATATATCAAAATTAAATTAAATAATACTTTATTTCAGACTAAGTCCATAATTTTGTTAGTATTTTGGTGTTAGTAACAATGGTGCTTAAAAGTAGGTTAATATTGTTAGTTTCCACAGATTATTCATTTATTTATGTAGACCTAGGACTGTCTCCATCCAGTGTACAAAGCGACAGTCCGGTCTGGCAGCGATCATTTCCAGAATGCTGTTGTCACGACCATGCAAGCGCTGAGAAGAAAAAAGCAAAATATAAGATAAGAGAGAGAGATAACATGAGTTATTAAGATAAGTCTTGTCTAAAATCGCCAACCCGCCTTGCGCAAGAGTAGTGGAACAATGCTCGTGCCTTCTGTGTGTGAGAAGATGCATTTGTCCTGCCATTAATAGGCTAGTATTAAAACATCTAACAGAATTGAGTTTGCAAATAAATAATGACGAGCTTTTCCACTTGAATTCGAAATTCGACTACATTCGCGACAATCTAACAAGTCCCTTTTGACAGCTTTAAAAATGCTTTATGTAGCGATGAAAAAAGAATTGGTTTCTTTTAAACTGATTCTCGAGACATATCGATTGAACATACTTAGAGAGTTTGTAATCGAAGACATATCTACATTGCTTAAAACTGATTCTCAAGGCTTATCGTTTTATTATATGTACGAGAACGAAACGCCAAAACGGACTTCTTAGATTGTCGCGAGTTTAGGTCCCAATATTTGGTCATCAAATTTTTTCTTCACTTCCTGTCTTCCGATTGAATAGGTTCGTTATTGCACACGATACGAGTATCGTGCAGTTCTGATGACAATGACCTTTACCACGGACGATACCCGGCAATCTTCACTCATAGCGATCGTTAGTAGCCTCGTAGGGAAACAGAATGAAACCGAGTTTTTGCTGACTACATAAGTATAATATTTTAGAAGCAGATAAGTAGTTAAATATAGTTAGTCTAACCTTGGTGGTGAGCTGCGCAAAGTTACCTCGGTAACAAGAAGCTACATCTTACTTAAACGGAATTATACCTAACAAAACATCACGTTAGTAGGTACTTATTCCATGAAGGTATGAGCAGAGGGTATCTAAAGTACATCCGTACTACCCTACATATTTTGAGTTAATGGTATTATTATCTGAAGCAATTTAATAATCATATGTTTTTGTATACAATCTAACACTAAAATTATATACAAAGCGAAATAAAAATTATTATAGAAAGTAGGGCTCATAGGGCGTCAAAAAATTCTTCCGCATCGCTGTCAGTGGGAAAAGTGCCCAAAAGGCTGCCAGCATTGCCACGTTGGATGGCAATGCTGATTCTTTGACCTAGAAATTGACCAGCCCTCTGGTCACGTGAAGAGTCGACCAACCGCTTGGCGATGTCCCGAAATATTCGATGAGCACTCGGACCCCACGGCCCTAGTGTTTCAACCCCAAACGGCTCAGAAATATAGCTACCAATAAGGTTGTTATATTTGCCTACATATTATTATGTATAATAAGGGATCGTGCGCACTAGACGGCCACAACTCGGGCCAGTCGTGGGTCGTAGCCGAGCCCGGTCTGCGGCTAGTTGGCAGGTTGGCCGATGCGACCAAGTGCGCGAATCGTATCAATTTCAATAGTTTACTTGGTCGTGGTCGTGGCCGTCTAGTGCGCGAGATCACTAAGTTTCATGAGATAAAAGGGCAACCCTTTTTAGGAAAACTTTGCCCGACTCCAAAATTGAACCCAGGACCCAGCGCTGAGCATTCGCGCTTGCGACCACTGAACCAACGAGCCAGTATACCACCATCATTTAAAAAAATAATTTGTTCAACCATAATTACGCCTACCTGCATGCCAGTTAAGATAACCCACATGCAGAGAGACGCCTGCGCTTGTTTCCAATCGTTAGCGACTGCATAACGATTATATTTCTTACGTAAACCAATCATGTTCACGTTGCTTTGATCTACATACAGAGTTTATGGGAGAATTTAGTTTTTGTATGAGACTTTGAACTACATAACATCACGCCTTTTTTAAACAAAGGGTTAGGCAGAGCTGTTCCTATAGTACAGCCAATTTCGCTTCTCATGTAATAGGGGGCGACCCTATTGCTATCAACAGGGCATGAATCCAAACTCCAGGCTGCTACTGAGAAATTCTTGATGGAAAATCCCAATAACACTGCTCGACCTGGGAAACAAACTCAGGACTTCTTGTTTAGCAGTAGCGCTTGCGACCACTAGATCAAGGAAGCCAAATTATCACTAAATATATAAAGTACTAGCTGCGCGTCGAGGTTTCACTCGCGATCCCGTGGGAATATCGGGATAAAAGTATCCTAAGTCCTATTCCAGGTCATGGTCTACCCATGTGCCGAATTTCATCCAAATCCGTTCAGCCGTTTTGGCGTGAAAGTGTAACAAACAAACCCACTTTCGCATTTATAATATTAGTTAGGATTGAGATGTTATGCTTCATTTCCTCTTTCGTAAAGGTTCTTGATTGATTAACTAAATACAGTGTTATTAAGAAATGATGTAATAGGTGTTTTTCAGTGTCATAATAACTTCGTGCAAGAACAGCTTCAGAATACAAAAAGCTGGTAAATGAGCCAGTATTTAATCGACAATTAGATTAACAATGGGTTAAACTGGTTACTGTTAAATAAGTAATCAATTGAACTGTTCAGCAGACTGAAACTTCAAATAGGTAGGTACTTGTGCTTATGCTAAACATATTACACTCGCGACAATCTAAGAAGTCCGTTTTGACGTTTCGTTCTCGTACATGTAATAAAACGTTATGCCTTGAGAATCAGTTTTAAGCAATGTAGACAAGTCGTCGATTACAAACTATAAGTATGTTCAATAGTTATGTCTCGAGAATCAGTTTATAAGAAACCAATTTTTTTTTTCATCGCTACACAAAGCATTTTTATAGCTGTGAAAACGGACTTCTTAGATTGTCGCGAGTTTAGATCAGAGGGCAATTCCCGTTATTTTTAAGAATGTTCGCAATCTGTCAAAAATACAATCAATTTACCAACATTTTTGACAAGTTTGATAGATTGCGACATGAATGTGAACGTTTTTTAACCCTGACGGAAAAAGAGGGGTGTTATAAGTTTAACGTGTGTATCTGTCTGCGCCATCGTAGCTGCCAAACGGCTGAACCAATTTTGTTTTTTTGATAGGTGACTTGATCGAGAGTGCACAAAGCTATAAAAAAAAAATTGTTTATTAGATGCTTTGTTTTCGTCGGGGGTTTTTATATTTTAAATTTAATTAGCTTGTTTAAGTACGAGAATTGGCTTTCAGGTTAATTTGCCTGCCATATACTAAACTTACCTAGGTACACAGTTGATACTCTTCTTCAAATTAACGAACCGATCACATGTTTTTATTGTTTTAAGTTGTGCGGTATCAGAAAGAAAGAAAAGAAAAGAAAGAAAATACGTTTATTTGCGGCAAACATGACAAAACAAACGACAAATACACGAAAAATAACAAATTGGGGGAAAATAAGCGTCACATTCATGCAAAACGGTCATCGCTCAGCATAATGCTGCGACCCTATGCGAGACAGAGCCACAGCGCTGACAGCCCGCGTTGCCGTGATGACGTCAATCGGTGCAGCATATAGTAAAATAACAATAACAAAAAAATCTATCTGTTTAGCACTAAAGAACGCGGCGATGGATGAATTCTCCATACAACCGTAATAACTAAATCTTTTGCTATTTCACTAAGCAATTTGAGAATATTTTCACCATAATATGTTGCTATTCGGATTGGGACAATATTTATTTAGGTTCCTACATCTTCAATGAAAATGTGTGCGTAGTCGTACAGTTCACGGTAGCTGTGTGTATCGGTACGACAGGCACACTAGCGCAACATTTGTAGCACTCGATTCGTAGTTGGGATCGATGCTCCGCCGGCCCCTTAACACCAACCGCCCAACAACAACCAACGCCACTGTGATGGGTGGTTGTTGGGATTGTGGAAATATTAAAAGAAGAATGGATGAAAAAAACAAAGCGGAAAGGTCTGCCTTTGTTTTTTATCCGACTACGGTGAAGCAAAAAGGAGGGTTATGATTTTGACCGGTATGTATGTAACTGACATGAGACAAGACGGCCCACCTTTAGAATTCCCACGATCCGAAACAAATGATACAAAAACGGTACGTTTTAAATCATTTGTTTTATAATGTTTATAAAACCACATTTAGACAAGATAAAGTACTTACATTAAAAAAAGCTTGTAAAAAGAAGACATCAAAGAAGCTTCCTCAATTAGAACTAAGTTTACAATTGAGTTAAAGATTGTTATAGCTGACATACTGGTCCAGTGATCGTAAGCGCTATTGCTGAGCATGACGTCCTGGTTCACGGGCAATGTGATAATGGGTTTCAGCGTCTGGAATTTCTTAGTAGCAGCCCGGATTCCGGATTTGTGCCCAGTTTATGGCAATAGGCTCGCTATTACATTGGCGAAATGTGGGTGCACTATAATAGGTGCACCTCTGCCTAACGCTTCAGAGTATAGAGGCGTGATGTTATGTTATTGTTATAATAAATAACTAATTGTACCTCTAATTACATTTCCTACTTAGAGAAGCGATCTAGTTTTTTGTTAGCAGTTAAAAATAGCAGTTCTTTTATAACCGTTATTAGTTATTAGATAATCGTTACGGACCGATGCGTTATTGAAGCTATGTGGAGCAGATTAGGGTTCCGTCAAAGAGATGGTTCGAAATATGAAGGTTTAATCAACTAAACGAATGCTACACAATTTGTCTATGGACAATATTATTACACAATTAACTATTACACTAGATACCAAATTGAATGAATAACTAGATACATATACATAAACAAAAGGACACTTAGGCGTCGAAGTACTCGGCCACATCTCTGTCATCCGGAAAGGTGCCCAGAAGACTGGCAGCATTGCCACGTTGAAATGAATGCCAATATTGCCGTGTGCTAACTGATATAAATGGCTAATAATTAGATTTACGTTTTATGTTGCGTAATATAAATGATTTTGCAAACTTTTGTATAGAATCAAATTTTCTAACTGATCAGACAGCTGTGCTGCTGGGGAGTTTGTTGCGCCACTTCTTCTTCCCAGCGAAAGCACTAGGAAGTGGTGAAGGGTGGGCGTTTTGGCGGTCTGTCTTATGTAATTTTGACGTTCGAAAAGTGCTGATTCTCAGCCTAGTTTGAATAAATGACTTTTGATTTTGATTTCAATTCCTGGGCCAAAGAACAACCCAGCTTTGGTCACGTGAAGTATCAACCAGTCGGCGCGAAATAAATCGCAAGGAAATCGCATGGAAAATGTTTAGTTGTAAGATTTTAATATTATGTATTGATTGAACAGAGCTTGATACTATGGATGCTTGCAAAATTAAAGGAATACCTGTTTCTAAATATCAAACTATCATAGCATCATTAAATATTATGAAACTATCTTTCAGACCACAGATTTGAGTTCACTTTAGGAAATTGTACAATAATTTGTTCTGTGATATCAACTAGTATTGGCAGTCCCCTGTGTTACCGTTACTGTTAGCCTGTATCATCCCACTGTTGGGTAAAGGCCTCTCCCCATGTCTTCCAGTGCTTGCGATCCAGTGCTAACGTGAACTCCTGGTCAAACATCTTCCACGGGGTCTGCCGCGATTCCTTCTAGCTGCCTCAGGGCTTGGGGCTCCAGCTGTGTGAAATATTTATAATACTTAGGTTCTTAAAATTATAATTATGGTGCCTTTTTGGCCCAGGTCTAGTACTTTATATGTTCTTTTTTTATTGTTGTATGTTATTTTATTTAATTTTAATTTTATTGTTCTTTTTTATTTTTGTATTTCCGGGGCGTATCCCAAATATTTTATTTTTCTTTCTTTCCTTAAGTACAAGATAAATAATAGGTAATTGATATAATTGGCGATTCTCGTGGTCACCCACTGGGCCCAAAACACCTAACTTAACATTTTTACCTCACAATAATTACATTATATTTATAATTACTGACTCGAAAAAAAGAAAAAAAAAAGATAGTTTTTTCGAGTCTTTTAAATAGACTACGGACATTTCCCTCCTACTCACACACATTGACACAGTTTAAAAACAATTCGTGCACTCAGCCTAATTTCAATGCCTGCGTAGGAGTCTTCTCAATGGGCCATACAGTTGCAACCATCAATCTTATTACAAAAGAGGCATAAGCAGTGCTGCAGGCGACATTGACATTAATCTTCATGCAATAGTAGATAGATAATTAAATGTTTTTTCGTTCTTAATTAGCAGTAGGTAGGCTTGTTTGTGGGTGCCTGAGATCTAACGGTGTTATACAGCAGCAATGCCGACCTTATCATAATAAAGTAGGTAGGAACTGTAAATAACAGAATAAAACGATAATGTATGATTACCACCATATTGTGGAACTGCGGTTTTATTCTGTAAAAAGCTCACCGTAAAAACTTTGGTGAAGTGAGCTTGAAAAGAGCTGTCATTCCACCCAGTGTGAGTCTTTATAATGTGCACATACCGAAGTAATCTATTATTATAAACTTAAAAAAATATTTAGATTTTTTTTAATATTTTTTCCGTCGGTAAAATTAAGCATAGATTACATTTCGATATGTGCAGATTATAAAGATTCAAACTGTATTGGCACTTTGGCAGTTCACTTCAAGCTAACTTCACCTAAGTTTTCACGATGAGATTGTTTAGATCGGCTGTAGTCGTTGGAAACATTAATTTTAATGAAAATTTTCATTGAATTTCATTTCAATGAAGACAAAAGTACAGCTTGATTTTTGTTTTTATTTCTGTAGGAACCCCAAACGGTGGTCTTATAGATAAGGCTACACAGCCAACCACCCTGTACCCTTTCTTTTTCGTCAGATTGCCTGAAATGCAAAAGTTCGTTCTTCGGTTTTCAGACCGATATCGTTACCTACTTCCTCTGCAGCATGTCAATCATCTGCCTGTCTTTTCCCAACTATGCTGGGGTCGGCTTCCAGTCAAACCGGATGAAACTGAATACCAGTATTTTACATGGAGCGACTGCCTATCTGACCTCCACAAACCAGTCACTGGGTAACACGATTACCCCTTGGTAAAACTGTTGTCAGACTGGCTACCTGTAACGACTACCAAACATCTATAAATTGCAGCAGGCACGAAGGAGTCTCGGTATGTAATGGGTGGGGATCCATTGACGCCGTCGTCTGTCGGCTTGTTAGACCTTGAAGATCCACCCGTGCCGCTGTTATTATTTAGCCACGATCCCTACACTTCTTCAGCGTGTCAACGGCAATCTGAATTCTTCCAGAACTTAGCTTATCTTACAGTATCTTATTAACGTTCATCTAAGTTCCTCGCAATGTGCAGATGACGGACAATTTGGAATCGTATGGAAATGTAACGCGCACGTGGACATACTGCCGGCAATTTCAAATTGTCCGCCGTCTGCTGGAGTGCTTTAAGCCGGTTTTTAAACCCGGAACAAAGCAGAAAAAACATTATAGTTAACACAAAATTATACATTAGTTAAGTACAATAATAAAACAAACAGAATACGGATGAAAACATTACCAAGGTTAATATTTACTACGATACGAATTGTAAACAAAATGTCGTACTTTGGTGCGAATAACTAACTGTACTATAGGGTTGCCATAACAATTTTTTATTGGAAGTTCGTGTTTTTAACCGACGCAAAAAGGAGGTTCTCAATTCATCTGTATGTTATTTTTTTGGGATTTTATTACGCGATTTTGTTTGGTAGGTCATACTTCAGAGGTGGTCCCATTATTAATTGTTTAAATAGACGCCTTCACGTGTGACGACTGTTGAATACGACTGAGTCAACAGTGACTCCCGCTACCAAACCAGCTGAAATAAAAATCTTTTCACCACAATATGACAAATTATTCTCTGGTTCTGGGTTGTGGAGGTCCAATAGGCAGTCACTCCATGTAAAATACTGTTATTCAGAGCTGAAGCCAGTTAGACTGGTAGCCGACTCCAACATACCTATCTTCCCTTCTTCTCTTATCTACTTTCCTATCGCAGGTGTGCTGGAAGAGATTTCTTTAGAAATAAGCATCACCTTTGTACGTTTTTTTCTGTTCTTTTCTTCTTGTCTGTTTATTATGTGTGTACATAAATAGTTAAATAAATAAATAAATAATAAATACCTTGCTGGGAAAAGGCTAGGCAGATGGTGAAGACAAAATGATCTTCACAGCTTGTGTGATCACTACACAAGACGAGCAGATCAGCCTGCCAACCTCTACTGCTAGATGCAGTCTTCCTTCTGATTGCGTTAGGAACTGTCATAGCTAAGAAATTCTTGTTTTCGCTAATCTTTGTAATGTTTGCGTTTACGTTTGATTGTCAAGTACCTGAACCATTGCTGTCTTTTTAATGACATGTTTTTCATTTTATTTGTACTTCCTATGATATCCTTAGTTGGACGATATAAACATATATTATTAGTATTAGCTTCCGCCCGCGGCTTCGCCTGCGCGGTATGTCGATAAAAAGTAGCCTACGTCCAGCCACGTAAAGCGTGAAAAGGTAGGACAGACAGACAGAGTTACTTTCGAATTTATAATATTAGCATGGATTAACAATACTGTACCTATCTTACGCCCTATCTACCGAAGCGTTGTACGGTGACCGGTTTTAGCACCGTTCATAGTGACGAATCACGTAGTAACTTGTAATAAAGCGTAATCAATTAGTGTTATAATGATGAGTCAGCTTCCTTGTTGAACACTTCAACTTGTTTGTAAACAAAGTGGAACCGGTCTCCAAACGTGTAGACTTTAACAATTTACAGCTTGTGACAGAAGTTCGGAGTGTGGTCAGTTAATCAAATGGTTTCTGAGATGGTCAATATATTTGTTTTGGTAAAGTAAACAAGTGTTGTTGATCAAAATCGGTCAAATAATCGGCCTTTCCTAAACCGCAGCTGGGATAGGTTGTCCTTAACTAAGGAAATTCTTCTCAAATATAAGTGAAATAAGACTTCCTGGGGCGAATCCCACTTTTCGGGACCAACAATGAACTTATTTAAACTTCAAAAGGTTTTTGATCACATTAATGTTATACCTTCTACCTGCACTGCACCCGTAGCATGACAGGTTTTTTCGACAGAAGAATAGACAAAATGACAGATAAACAATCACAATCTGTCATTTTGTCTATTCTTCCGTCGACAAAACCCGTTTCTACGCTGGTCATGGTACGCGTGCTGGCGGCTGCTTAGTGAAAATCCTAAACCGGCATTCGAAAACTTCCGAGTCAGTCACCAAGTTATGATCGTGCACGAAAAACAAAAGAAGCTGAAGCTTCGGTTTCCAAAAAGGGGAGCGTTTTTTGACACTTTAATGTCAAATACTGGTGAAAATGATAGAACTACTCTTAAGGAAACGGCGCCTTTTTTGTGGCAGCCCTAATGCTTACAATGGTCGTCATTATATAACATGCGCTGAGTGAGTTTTACGAGACATTACATAACGAAACACTGCATTTACATTAAAATTATTGTTAATATACCGTATTGTACTTCTTTAATGGACACTGTGTAGATAAAATTGACTTTTATTTGGAATGTGGGCAGCTGGCAGATTGCTCAATATTGAATTAACTTTAGTTGGTGTCGAAAGATAATGTCGCTACGAACGTTACGTTGATGGTGAATTCGTTACAAAACTGTGCTCGATATATAGGTTTTTTTAGATTCCAGTAGCTGACAATGGAACTCGTAACAACTGAACGAAAAACGGTTTCGCCAACTCCAACGTCGTCATCTTCACGTTTGTCTCTCATAGTCCGTTTGACCCCTCTTTCATAATACTTCCTCTTCTTTGACTCCACAAGGTGCACCGCCAGTTTTCCCCGATTTCTCTCTCCGATTCTCCCTGATTCTCACATATAGGTAAGGACAAACTCACGTCACAGAATTTATAAATTTGTTTTGAATAGGTACTTTTGGCTTATACCGACAGACGTTGCCTTGTCTAAATTCCATTACCATGGAAAAAGCACTTTTGATTTTCCCATGTTTTCCAATAAACCCGGCTATTTTTCGAATTTTACTTTCCGTAAAAGCTGATTCGGATTACATTTTAAACATTTAAAACAAAAACTTGCCAAATCGATCCATCCGTTCTGAAGTGATGCGCCAACGAACAGCAATTCAGTTATTTACGAACTTTAAAAAAAGGATTAGGTTCTCAGTTCTTCGGTACTGTTTTTTTTAAATTAATGTAAGTTCCCCGATTTCTTCGTCAATTGTGAACCGATATTGAAAATTCTATTTACATTTGGTAGAAGAAGCTTATGCGGTGGTCCCAAATAAATATTAACTTTGCTTGAGTAGTTTTTGAGTTATTATTATATAGATTGCGGGAGGGTTTATGGCTCTTGTACTTTAATTTCGAATTCATTTGCGTGTTGATAAGATCCTTAAATCTCATGAGAATTATTGAATTGGAATCCTATTATTTGCATCTACGACAGCACCATTTTATGTCCAGGCAAATCACTGTCCATTCCAAGGTTGCCTGGAAGAGATCGCAGAAAGCGATAAGGCCGCCCATTGTATATATTGTAGTGTTTGTTTTTTCCTTTCGTTATATATTTTTGTGGTGTACAATAAAGTATATATAAATATAAATAAATAAATAAATCCCAGCCTGGTTTGTCTGTTACTGTGCTAATAAATTATCGTTAGTTATTCATTCCAAAGAATGAAAAGATCAACATTGCATCATAATTCAAACAAATTATTCACACAGCGGCCAACAAAAAATCTAAGTGAATGCAGACATTATAGTATTTATGTATTCAGGATAATTTGTGAGACCGGTGACTCAGTGACACGATACAAAACGATCAATCAGATGGATCGCTGTAAATTAAAGACGAGTTTAATTTATTTATTGAAGTAAATTACGAAGCAGTTGACAATATGTTTAAATTTATCGAGCTGCAGCAATAAAACAATATAGGAAGAGGGATTCACTCGGTGGTTTTCGCAAAATTTTGACTATGTGAGTATTCATCTAATCAAGTCAGCCTATCGCAGTCCACTGCTGGAGACAGGCCTCTCCCAAGCTGCGCCACAACACTCTGTTCTCCGCCTTCCGCATTCAGTCTATCCCAGCCACCATTTTAGGGTCGTAGACGCCTCCACAGCTAGATGGACCGACGAAGTTAGTATTAGAATAATTATATAAATTAGTTGCAGAGCACAACATTGTGAAAGGGCTCACTCAAGAAAAATTACTGCAGCTACGCCTATTATCTCCCGAGCAGCATTGCGGTGTTTCGCTATGATAATAAAGTCCTACCAAGGCGTATCATGTTACCCAGTAACTGGGTGGTGAAGGTCAGATAGGCAGTCGCTCCAAGTAAAACACTGGTATTCAGCTACATACAGTTATACTGGTAGTAGACCCAATATGTTGGGGTCTACTACCAGATAGGTAGATTGATTTTGAGGCAGCTACAGATAAAGTTGTGCGACCAAACCCACCTTTGTACCATCACAGACACTATCCTATACGGATAACGAAAGACGGTTATTACATACCTAACGAAGTCGTAAAAATTAATGTTTAATTTTAAACGTAAACTAAGATTACTGTTTGATCGTAAAACTCAATCGAGGGTAACAGCTGACTATTATGGCGTATGACCATCTGCCCATTACAAGCTTGAAGTATAAACCAGTGCGCATACCAATGACAAAGCCTTTTCTGCCATAGACAGAATAATTTGTGGCGAGACTGGGTACTGTGACGGTGAAGCTGAGGAGCGACCGATGGTCGTAGTAAGTGTCAAAGGAGCTAAATAAGATGGTTATAAGAAAAGAGGTGGACCAAAGAAAAATTATATAGATTATGTAAAAGATGAACCGGCCAGGAAAGGAAGTGAACTCTGAGATGAAGGCTTTTAAAGAAATATGGGAGACAACGCGCCAACCGTAAATAAATTGAGACAAGGGCAGGCGGTGGTCATACATGAGAAAAATATAGAAGTTTCTTTCAGTAAAATTTGGACAAATGGGACTATAAGATACCTACTGTTCGCGAGTGTGCGCGCCATCATTGTTTTCATAAAGCAATATTCGATCCACGCATATTTATAATGTAGGTTGTTCAAATCCGGGCACGTACCAATGTGACTTTTTCAATTCATAATTATGTACTTTCTTGAGTTTATCTTGGACATTACTGACATCAGTGAAGAAAATACATCGTGACGAAACCAAAACTTATAATTACCATAAATAAGTCTCGTGCCTTCTTTGTATAAGAAGAGGCCTTTGCCCTGCAGTTGGCTATCTTCTTCTACTTTTCGTGTCCTTGGTACTCATCAGTCATCTCTGTTTTTATAAATATATATTTTTTATTTTATTGTATGAGCCCAGTAGGTGGCCACTTTGATTGCGACATCAGTGGCATTCTTGCTGGGCCGTTATAAGCTGGTATTATAATATGTAGTCAATTTTAATATAGTATTGACTCAGGTCTGTGCACAGCCTTAATTCACCTTCGATGATTATGCGCTGGCGACCTTTTTACTTGAGTTGTCGATACAATAGCATCTTATATGGTGTGGATCTCTTGTGTCGCTTAGCTTCGTTATGAACAACTATTAATAGACGGATTAACAAGATGTCTTAAGTCACATATAGATGTCTTTTATGAATGTCCAGTGACAGAAAAATTGAAAGGAAATCATTTGGCTTAATAGGAGCATGTGATGAGTAAGGAGGAAACACATGTGATTTTAAGAGGGATGAATATAAATGTTCATGGATGGAGCGGGAGAGGAGGCCAAAGAAAAGATGGATGGATTGTGTGAGGAATGATATGAAAGAGAAGGGAGTGAAAGATGGCGTGACGGTTGACAGGGGAGAGTGGAAAAAGAAAACGTGTTGCGCCGACCACAAGTAACATGGGACAAGGGCAGGAAGATACTGATAGATGTCTGATATAAAATCGAGTTGAAATCGAAAAGTAGTCTCTCTAGTTACAAATAGAGATAAAAATTAAGGAAGACCTGTGCATAATTTGGTATAGTTTATGTAAGTTCTTGTATTTAGATCTTTGGAAGGTTTCGGATTACCTATGTTATGTAGGTACTTCATTTCAAAAGTGGTTTTCCAAGGAGTTTATTGATTAGGGAAATGGGTTGTACTGTATATGGACAATAGGAGCTTTGTATTTTTTATTTTACCTGTGCCCGGATAATGGCAGTAGGCTCGCCCCTATTACATGGGCTGGCGAAATGTGGATGTAGTATAATGTACACCTCTGCTTAACCCTTCGGGTATTTCAGGCGAGTTGTTATGTTTTCAATAACACATTGCCATCCGAAACATAGCTGTGCTGCCTGGTAGAAAGGAAATAGTGTATATTTGTAGTACGGCTTACCTAGACGATTCAATTCTATAACAATAGCCGATAACGTTCCTCTAAAAGCTTTCACTTCTATTGTATCAACATAAGCCTACCTATAAATAGCTATCTATCCACTGCTGAACGTAGCGTAGGCGTCTGCAATAACGGGCAACTAATTTCTGCCTGCGACTTTCTTCACGTGAAATTTTGTTGTTTTACACATTAAGACGACACTCGGCAATACTGTAGCCTGGGTCCCCTTTTTGATTTCGAAAGTTGATGATTCGATTTTTATTTTATCGAACACGGTGTGTCGATAATTTTGTTACATTGTACATGATTTATTCCATCGATGCCTATACGCACTAGTGAATGAATTTCCGGAAAAGAATGAAGTTCCTAAGATTAGCTCATATATTGCATAATCAGCCTATTATGTTCCTACTGCTGGGACACAGGGCTCCTCTCTGTGAGAGGGAGCGGGCTGTAATCCACCACGCGAGCCCAGTGCATCATAATGCACTGGATTACGGCCCGCTGATGCTGAGGGGTCGGCTTCCAGTCTAACCGGATGCAGCTGAATACCAGTTTTTTACATGGAGCGACTGCCTATCTGACCTCCACAACCGTTATTGGGTAACACGATACCCCTAGCCCTTGGTAAGACTGGTTGTCAGACTTTCGGGCTTCTGACGACCCGTACCAACTGTCAAAGATCTATAAATGACAGCCGGGACCAACGGCTTAACATGCTTTCCGAGGCACGGAGGAGCTCGGTATTTAAAGATCCATCCATCCACGGACCAACCCCGGCAAGCGTAGCTTAACCTGATCGATCGATCCGTGCGGCTGTTATTACTTAGCCACAAGCCCCTGTGCGAATCACATGTCTTCGAATTTTTGTTTCTAGGACATGCCGGTTTCCTCATGATGTTTTCCTTCACCGTTTTGAGAGCAGTGGAGATGCGCATGTCAGAGTTCCAACCTACGACCTAGAACTCGTAAGTCGCGGCCGTTACCAATGGGCCACCACTACAATATTTAAACTATTCCTGCTATATACAAAGTTTACCTGTTTATAAATTACTAGCTGATGCCGGCGGCTTCCCCCGCATGGATGTCGGTTATTATATACTATAACCTTCCTCGAGAACCCCTCTATCCATTGGTGAAAACAGCATGAAATTCGGTGCAGTCGTTTTTGAGTTTATAGCGAACAGACAGACAGACAGACGCGGTGGAGGACTTTGTTTTATAATATGTAAGGACAATAATTATATAAGTACCTATATAATATTCACTGGTCTTTCGAACTTATATCATAGCTAAGTACTTCCTCTATTATTGTATTTATAAAAAAAACCTAACATAGCTCCTACAAATTAATGGAAACTTCCTATTAAAATCAAAACACTTTTAATTACATGGTAGACATCATAACCTCACAATATTGAAAAAAAATCTCCCTGACTACAATAAAAACATTATTCAAGTATTATTCGGCTGACAAAAGATGGCGGCTATCTTCGGAGCTTCATTAGCAATAATATAAGAGTTATATTAAACTGCCAGTTAAGGCATGTGGCGAGGGGTCAAGGTGACCCGGTCAGGGTTCCTCCGAGGTCGGAACTGAGGAAATCGGCAAGTGAAAGAGTTTAATCGAAGTGTTAAATATGCCGTGTAATTTATTGAGGTGTCAAATCTATGGTTTTTTGTTGGCCATTGATTTTATCTTCTATGGACGAATTCCTTAAGCGAATATTAGTCCCTTCTTTTTCGTGTGGTTAGTGACTAACCAGAGAGCCTAGACAAGGGACAATCGCTTCGAAAGCGTTTCGTATTTCTACAATGACTTTCAACAGGATTGACATACCTAAGCTTTTCGATAGCTTGTGTCAGTTCTATATATTTTTGCCTTAGTTCTCCATCATCGTTATCGCTGATAGAATGCCACTTTGTCTAGGGCCTATGGTGTCAAAGTTTTTATGCCGCCCATGGGGTTCACATGCCGTCGAGAAATGTCTCAGGCATGCCTGTTTCCTCACAATGTTTTCCTTCACCGTTTTGTAAGCAAGTGTTAATTATACAATACGCATATGAGTCCGAAAAGTCAGCGGATGTAGTAGGTATTATTATTGAATGGTCGAATTCCCTATATTGGGAAGACGACCATAATTCTATGATGTTATGGAAAATATTAAATGTACTAATATTTGGAAGGCTTTTTTTATGTCAATCCACTCACGGTTGGTAAAATAAAGATGATCGACAGAAGTTTGATATATAAACTAAATTACTAATAATAATAAGATGTAATATTTATCAGTTTGTATGTAGGAGGTAATCTTCGGTAGTTTCTGCCTACCCCCATGGAACGAAGGCAGGAGTTTATAATGTAGTGTAAATAAGACCTTTCCGCAAACGCGCTAGGGATTACCTCTGATATCACACTTCCTCAAGCAGATTGCCCTTACATGTACCATCTTACTATGCGACTCATTAGAGGACAACATTGTAATACAAGCAACTACGGAGTCCCAAGGTTGGCATATGTTGGCAATAGGAAAAGATCGGAAGGTCGTGCGCAGGATAACGTATGGGAAGTGAAATTAGTATGTTATAAACGAAGCTAAGTTGATGTGTGACGTCTCGAAGATGTACTGGTATTGGCATGTTATTTAGACTCGCAACAATCTAAGAAGTCCATTTTGACAGCTATAAAAATGCTTAGTAAAGCGACGAAAAAAAAAATTGGTTTCTTATAAACTGATTCTCGAGAAATATCGATTAAACATACTTAGAGAGTTTGTAATCGACGACTTATCTACATTGCTTAAAACTGATTCTCAAGGCATAACGTTTTATTACATGTACGAGAACGAAACGTCAAAACGGACTTCTTAGATTGTCGCGAGTGTACGTGATTTTTGGACTGAGAATAAAGCTCATTTCAGATTACGCAATAATATATAATAGCATAAAGTTCATAGCACAACAATATCGCTCGCCATACATTTATTTAGAACATGTTCACACTTTGATATACTACTTATATATTATTGGAATGTATAGTCTAAAATGTAGTTAAGGCAAAAAGGTAGACTTTGAAGGCTATAATACAGTTAGGTATATTATAATAGATAGAGAGAAGAAATGGTCTCTATTTTATGAAGAACTACCCCACGCTTCATAAACTCCTTCCCCTTTTCTAATCAAATAGCTATTCAATCCTCAATCGACCGAGCCTTTTCCCAACTATGTGGGGGTCGACTTCCAGACAAGCCGGATGCAGCTGAATACCAGTATTTTACATGGAGCGACTGCCTATCTGACCTCCACAACCCAGTAACTGGGTAATACGATACCCCTTGGCAAGATTGGTTGTCAGACTTTCGGGCTTCTGACTGACGACCCGTACCTAACGACTGTCAAAGATCCACGAATGACAGCCGGGACCAACAGCATATAACGTGCTTTCCGAGGTAATCAAATTGCTATTACATCTACATAATATCGATCAGGTAGCCGTTCGTTTGTTTGTGAGTGTTAATTACACATTAACTCTGTTACGTCAGGGTTCATTGAACTGTTTAAACGGAACCACTGCTGCTACCGTTGCGGGTTTTTTCTGACACAAAATTCGGTCACATTATTTGTATCGATCTTTTACTTGTTAAGGCGAAGTGCTAATGTTTGGGAGTTTTATTTGTTTAATAGTACTTAATTCATGTGTGTGTATTTATTTATATATTATTTAACCATTTATGTACACACATAAATACAGACGAGGAGAAAGAGGAGGAGGTGTATGTTTGTGTACCGAATCAAAGTTAAGAATGGATAATTGGGACTCTTGCAATTAATTTATATGGCCTTTTGAAGTTGCCTACTGGACTTTAAGAGTTAGCAACCGCAAACATCGGTTAGGGTAAGTATGTTGGCTATTGACTAATGGTTAACACCCACTCGAAAATCCGGAGCTAAATATAATGTAAGTTAACAAATGGACGATATTTGAGGTTCCAATTGGAATACAGTTCAGGGAAAACTGTGTGCCGTTGCAGCAGATTGCAACTTTTAAAACTTTTTGCTGTAAACTTTCTTTATTAAAATAAGCTGTAGAGAGCTACCTACTTTTAAACACACCTACCATCACTTCTAGATGTCTATATAAGAGGCCCTCAATTATGAGCCAAATTATACCTAGATACCAATTACAGCGCTTTTAACTCGCAATTTACATAAACAAAAATAAAAACAAAATGGCCGACTGAACGTCGCCTTAACGGATAACATGCAAGCAACGATTGGTACATTTTTTACATAACTTTACTTTCACTCTCTGAACAAAGGGACGGACGGTTAGTGGCTGGAGAGATGGTGTTGCTAGATTAAAATTTACTAATTAGGTCAATAGACTATGTGGTTGGAAGAGTGGAACTTAGGTTGGAAATAACGCACGAAATGTCGACTCCATCTATAGATAGAAGATAAATAAAATACTTTTAATTCTGTACACACCATAAAAATTACAGACGTAAGTAAAAGTTCTTTCTTTTAGCTTATTATAACACATCTCATCATCCATCTGCCATCCATGGCGCATCTTTGTTACGCTGTGTTCGCGCCAGCCCCACCATCATTCTTAGAGCGTTGGCTGATAGGTGGGACTCTCCGATCTTAGGGCGATGGATACGACTGCACGCAGTCAAGTAGACATTCCCCAGGATCGGCGTGCCTCACGCAGGTTAGATTTTAATTTGTTACTAACACTAGTTTCATAAGTATACATTGTTACTTACACATATGTAAGTTTTCTGAAATAAACTTTGATTGATTATAATGACATGTGATTTTTTTTCCTATTTAAATAAGTACCTAAAGACAATTTCATTTCGCTTCACGTTACCTACCTCAATACATTTGAATAAGTAATAGGTAGTGTTTTTATACCTCGAATTAATATAGTTCTAGAAATCATAAATTATTTATTTTGTTACGAAACCTATATTTTTAAGGTACTGCTATAAATATGGCAGATGATTTTATCCTGCTAGCCCTACCTACTAAATATTGATAGCTCATTTATAATGACAATAAACGACATCTTTTTATCCGTTTAATGACAAAAAATATGTAATATTTTTTGTTTATTTATAATTGAAACAGCTTTGTTTGTGAAATGCAACCCACATCTATTTAAAAAATTATCAGAGGTCAGGAAAAATCCAATACGGAATCAATACATAAATCAACTATGTCAAGTAAAATGTAAAACCGCGCTAATGCAAAAAAGTTTTCTTGGTATTGCCCCACTCATATATAATAAAGTACCTAATATTATAAAAAATATGACTATAGTGAAGTTTAAAATGGCACTAAACGAAATTTTAATTATGAAGACTTATTACACGATTGACGATTTTCTTAATGATGATTTAATAACTGATTGACATAATGTTAAGTACTTACTTTTTATTCCCGTTGGACATTTTGTAATTTTTATTTTATTTTTATATTGCCACCATTGACCACACTGACATTTTTAATACATTTAAATTTATTTTATTTTATATAAACTACAATTGTCTGCCACATATTTTTTTAAACTTTTAATTGTAAACCTTTGCATGCCCACGTGACGGTAAAATATGGAGATCTTTATTATAAAAAACACCTATGTGCCAACTATACCCATGTTTGCAAAGAAATAAATGATTTGATTTGATTTGATTTGATTTGATTTGATTTGTAATTATTGTAAATTGGCATTGCAAGATTATCATAAAGATGAACAAAGATTCTCGATTGATTTAATTAAATATTTATTTGTAAGAATAATAACGCAATGTCTATTAGGTAGGTACCGCCATGGGACTGGTGGCACCCTTAACTATTTACACTAGGTAGGTACACACGGCTACACATCAAGCTATACAATTCCAGTTTATGCTGATCTCGCATTGTATAGGATTTCCGTACAATGTGAGGTCAGCTTATACTGGAAATGTACCTATAGCTTGATGTGTAGCCGTGTGTACTAAATTAAATGACTAACTAACTATGAATACCTATAAAAATACAAAACAAAAGAACAGTTAAGCGTCGAATTTTTAATAATACTTACTTAGTTATTATGTTAAAAGTTATACCTATTTATTTTTATTTTGAAATCGAAAAGTGTTTTGTCAAACAACATTGAAATTCTAATGACATAATAACAGTACCTACTTACGTACTACTTATACCAATTTATGCAACGAACTTTTTTCTAAAACGTTAGCGAGAGACAAATGCAATTAATTGAGTCTAATCAGCGTTTCTTTGATGTTTTACAATCAACTTCGACGTTAAATTGGTACTTATCTAAGACAGCAACAATAGGTACCTATGTAATGTAGGTCCTATTATGATTTAAGAAAAATATTGTGGCTTTCAATTGTTTGGCTGAATACTCCAATAATATATAAATAAATTGTTCCGACATATTAACAAATATTTTGCTTGTGAGGATTCCCAGTTCGTCTTTTTAAGCGTAGGCACCGCGACGGCACCCGACGCGTGCCATGTGGCACTGGGCAGTGTGTTTTGAGCCAATGATGTCAAGCCTTGTCAATTACCTAAGTATCTACCTACTCGTACTAGAAATTTTACGACACCTATTAAAGTAGACATTACCTTTATCGAAATGCTGAAAGAAAATTCACAGTAAAGAAAGAAAATAAAACCAGATTTCAGTACCTAGTCTATGGCAAAATTTACGTAAATTAAAGTAATAGAAATAGTTGAACAATACTAGAAAAACTATTGTAAGACAGTTACCTACTATAATTGAAACTAGTTACTAAAACCACAAAACTATCCATACTTTGCAATAGAAAATTGCCTTCGTCTGGCTGTCTGTTACGTTTTCACGCCTAAAATATCGTTAAAAAAATAGTTACCACTAGCTGTTTTACAAAACAGCCCCGTTATGTAAAACAGCTGAACGATGTTTAGTCATTTTCCGTAAGTAATTAACTACTGAACTTCAACACGCAGAATTGCATAAACGCTTTGCATTTATCAATGTAGCGGGTAAATGATTATACGTTATGTAAAACAGCGTGAAATGAAACGTCAGATTGTATATTTTACACCTGGATAAGGCACAGTGATGACAGGTGGAGTGAGGATGTGGATGTGACCGAACAGCGTCCAAGGATTGGAAGACGAGGTGCCGGCGGCGAGATGGGTAGGCGACATGGTATATGGTTGCTATCGCGGGCAAAACCTGTCTACTCCCTTTTGTGCATGCTTGTTTTTGTGTTAGGTAAGGCCTTCTCCGCGATCTGCTGAAGTTTGTTTGTATAAGAAGGTTCAAAATCCATGCAGGCAAAGTCACGAGCACATCGCTAGTAATAAAATGTAACGTAGAACAATAAAATAAAACAATAAATAACGTCTAATTTCGTGGTGTAACTGGAAGAATGGCGCTTTCCTATGCAATGTCTATTTGTATTACCGCTAGCTACGACTCAGACTGCATTTCAATTTGATGGTTTAAGGCACTACCCTACCTCAAATTGCTTAGCATGGTCCTCCGTTATGTCGAAAATACTGGAGCTTTAACATTATATAATTTGAAATAAATAATGTTAAAATTAAGGATTGATGCTAGGTCCTATGTTTGGCGAAAACACGTTTTTCCACATGTTTTTTTTTAAATTACTTATTATTTTCACCGTAAAAAGCAATTACCTAAACTATTCGAGGCTTGAGCGCCGCCAGCACCCCTCTCCGTCTCGCTCTCACTCAGGCCGCGTGGTGCGAGCGAGATAAAATCTGACGTAGGGTAACTAGGGTAGGGCCTTAAACGGCAATGTTGGAGTAATGGTTGGTCTTGTTTAAACTAATAGACATAATATTTTATAGGGGTAATATGTTTGAGTTTGTATATAGGTAGGGGGTAATTGTCGGAACTACTGATTCGATTCCTAAAATTCTTTCAATAATAGGAAGCGACATTAATGCGGAGTGCCATAGCATTATTAATATTTTTTGTTAAAACAAGTTTCAAGCGAACGAATTCGTCAGCAGAAGTCCCACAGCTGGGCAACGGTTTCCCCCATACCTACATGTGACTAGAAAATTAAATGCATTTATTAAATCACAGACCACAGTCAAATATTTTATAAATATCTGGATAAAAGAATAATTAAATTAATTTTGTAAAGTATTTTACATAAAACTTTATTTTTAGTTGTGAACTTTTGCGATTACTTAAAATATTTATGAGTGTCATCTATCGGCGAATAGTTGTACTAATTGAAAAGCGCCCTCTTACGTCTTACGTGAACTACCGTTATGTAAGGCATTATTATTTTTATTTCATGGTATTCATAGCTCTATACAATGTGTTTTTGTTTGAAATTGAATGAAATCAAAAATCAATTGAGAAATAAAATGAAAATGGATTTGCTTGTATGAGACGTAGACAATACTTTTTTATTCGTTTCAGTGAAATGGCAACATTGTGATTATTCTTTAGTTTATGGCAGATCGCCGCTTGTGACAGTTCGCGAGTGAAAAATTGAAAATTATGAAATAAAATATTTTCTGAAATTATTGTGTTTAAATGACAGCAGGAAAAGAAACAATGGGGTAAGTTTTATTCTATATTATTTCCAGCATTTATTTCAATACAGTTCTTCAGCAACCATGTCTGCGAATTTGAGAAAATTCGGTTTCACGGACACCTTATTATTTTTAGGGAGGGGATGCATTTTGCCAATGCGAAGGGATATTTTAGGTTTTCCTTAGAAGGACTCCCGCTATAACTTTCGAATTATTTTTGTCGGTAAACAAAAATTAACAGTTCGTAAATATTCCTAAGCGAGGAAAACGTTTGCGACTAAAATGAATTATCGCCCGTGTCGTACTCCATTTACGCTTTAACGGGCAATTGCACATCGATTGCATACGATAGAGTGCTTTTACCTCTACGTTAAGGCCGTGCGGTCTTAGCCTATTTATATATATCGAACATATTTCATAGTTGAATGATCTCTGCATGCTTGCCTAGTACTTACATGCGCTCGTGAATGTATCGCCGAACTCGTAAATTAATTGATATACGGGAAAATGGTACTTTCGGTAACGATTTAACACTTCTTTATTTACATAGTTTGAGGAAAACAAAACATGCATTAACATAATTATTTTTGCAATAAGTTTAAAAATTGTTTTGAAAATTCTCAAATAAATGGTGCAGCATGCTTCAATAAAAAATAAGAAATTTTCTGATATTCTAGAAGTGAATGATTACTCTGCATCTGATCGAGATAAATTCTTTTATCTACCTAAAAGAGATAAACCATTGAAATTGATATCATTGATTAATTCTCTCAGATACTCTGAAAGATAATCTTCATGTAATAGCAAAGTAAAGATCTAATAACATAAAAATGAAACCGCATTATGCATGTCTTTGTAGTACTTACAAATAACAAACATGTGTACATTCATGTTGTAATCAATTTGTACGCTTACAATGTATTATTTACGTTGTGTGAAATTCACACACATTATACAGAATGCAATTCTCTTTTATTTCATGTTTACGTGTGGGCTAACACTTGTCACTCACTATGAAGTGGTAACAACAAATTTACGATGTGACATGTCATAAATAATCTTTTTGTAGATAAGATCAGATATAACTTGATGGACAGATCTGTTTTGCAAGAAGTATTTCATTCAATATAGTGGGAAATAAATTGGGATACGGGCAACAGAATGATAATGATGATAGTGATATAAATTCTTGATTTATCAAAATTGGCTTTCTTGGTATCTATCTAAAATACTTTAACAACATTATATTCCTGAAAAAATAAAGTTGAAATGCCTAATTCTTTTCACGCTTTTGATTTCCAATGAATGATTTTGTTATTTCTCCGTTAGTCTTCAGTGCTTTCTCAGCCAGGGCACCAATGCAAATTATGTATAACTGAATAGTTTCATTCTTTGCTAAAATAAATAGAAATCGCATATCTTAGTCCTTAGTTGCATTCTGAAATTTAGACGCATAGCATTTTTGTTTTTTTCCTAAGTAATCATGAAAACCTTTAACTGAAAATCGTGTCTAAATTAGTTTAACTGTTTATTAGATAAATGGGGACATACATTTTCAATCTCTCACTCTAAACATATATGCCTTCTCTGTTCTGTTGTGGGTAAAAATAAGAACCAAAGAGCATAAGTATGAACATTACAAGATGGCTATCAAAAACTAAATGCTGCAGAACGAAAACATTAACAAACCAGTTTTGCTGGACTTTATCAAGATAAACTTGCTAGTTTATCCTTATTAACTTGAGGATCGATGATACCTACTCATTCATTTTTATTTTCTTTACATTCTTAAAGAAACAACATATCATCATGCCTGTACTCTCTGAAGGGTTAGGCAGAGATTTACCTATAGTACACCCACATTTCGCCAGTATGTTTAAAGTCTCATGTAATAGGAGGCGAGCCTATTGCCATCAACCGGGCATAAATTCAGACTCCGGGCTGTTACTGAGAAATTCCTGATGGAAAAACCCAATAACACTTTTCCCAACCTGGGAATGAAACCCAGAACCTCATGCTCAGTACTAGCACTTGCAACCACTAGACCACAAGGCAAGACCTATAACATATTATACAGTCCTATCTTAGCATTGTGAACAGACCCTTAATTTTGATATGAAATTAATTTGTAAGAATTTAATAATCGTACCTACTTACATAAAGATATCAAGAATTTCACAGTTTCTGAAACAATTCACTAAAACTAGCATAGAAAATTATTGTGAAGTATAATTGAAGCTAATTGGTACATAAATCATAATATTATTATCTTAAGAAATTCAAGCATTTATCAAATTATAATAAGAAAACTTCAGTTGAAGCCTTAAAGTTTCAATAGTCATTAACATATTAATTTTGCTTGTGTAATAGTTGCTGTTTAATATTGCTACACAATCTCTTTGTTATACACTTATGTATGGTGTACTTAGGTGTGTTGTTATTTTCTCACTAATAAGCAGATGGGGCATTCTAAGAAAACATTATGGCCCCAGGGCAAAATGGCAAACACGCCTCGTACCTACTTACTCTACCTAACGTACTATGATACTTCGTTACAAAACTTATTAACAATGTAAACAAACACTTCGTAATCAAACACTGTTATCTCTAGCGTTTATTGAACTGACCTTTGTAACTAATACGTGTCACAAGTAAATATAGTACTCAGAAGGCTCACTTTACTTTTTGTCCACGGCAGCCGTCACCGGGACGTCGTCACCGAGAACGAGATGACGGCGCCGAAGTAGTGATACAAAACACGTTTGTTATTGTCAATACTCTGCCGTCGCCGTTCGCTCGGTTTTTTTTTTGTCTATCATTCATAAATAATCATAACATACTGAATTTCGAGTTCGGTTGCGGTGGACACACGATCACCGTCATCGGGACGTCACGCTCGGTTCGAATAATTTCACGACGGCAGCAGTGGACAAACGCCTTTACGCGGTAATTCGCATTGTAAACAATCATTTGTCATGAACCAAACTCAAACTGCGACATTTTCCCCAAGCGATTGTCTAAACCGCAGAATGCAGTGGGTGCAATTCACATCGTGGAAAGAAATACTTGTTTTTTTTTTTAATGAGTGCCGCGTGCACGTGCAGTTTAGTGCATACGTAAAAGTTTAAGTTAAACAGAGCTAGTCCTGGATCTAATTTGCATCTACGCCCCGATAACTGGCGGCTAGCGTTTAGCGGTTAGCGGGATTCAGTTGTAACCTGGTTAGGTATTTTTAATTTCTTGACTAGTAAGCACCTAGTGCAGGTCGTGGGAAATGCGGGAATCCTACGGATACGGGCAGTCCACGAGCAGCATTGCTATTCTGAAAACATCTCACCCTGAATACTTAGGTGAAGTGAGCTTGAAGTGAACTGTCACTGCCTTAGCATCAGTAGGTATCGATGACAATGACAGCTCACTCCACGCTCACTTCACCTAAGTTTTCACGGTGAGATGGTAACAGAATAGCAATGCTGGACCGGTCATTGTACCGACGGCGACGATGTCACGGGGACGCATCCATCTTTTGGCAGATATGATGATGATGATGATGAAGGTGCAACCCACATTGCTAGCCATTTAGAGAGAAATGCCCGAATTGCCTGATGGTTGATGGCAGTAGGCTCGCCCCTTATTGTAAATGTGGGTGTATTATAGGACTACTGTGCCTACCCTTTCGGAGAAAACAGGCGTTATGTTAGACAGAAATAGTAGCTCAACCATCTAACTTGCCAGCCTGAATAATATCTCAAACATCAATTGAATCCACGTCTGCAATAAGTTTGCCTTTCCGTTCGTAACTTCGTGGGTGCGACGTGACTTCTCACCACGAATTGATTCAGTGGAACTTCTGTAACTATTCTGTATTCCTACGTAATCAAATGTATGCAAGCTATGTTAATTACCTGAGTACATGACATGTACTTACGTTGTTTATCTTTTTAATTGTTCTCTAATCTATGAATAGGTATGACTCACGTGGGAATGTATTCCACATTTTTGTGATCATATAATTTTCGTAATCTGGTTCATCCTGTGATCCAAGGCTGTATGTTTTTATTTCAATTAGCATTTGATATGCATTGTAAATGATCTTGGGTTTTACTGTGTTTGTTTTTAGCCGTGTGAGCACAGGATCACGGTGCGGGACTTAATAATAATATTGTCAGTCTGCAGTAACGGTCCCACTGCAGGGCAAAGGCTTCTTCTCACACAGAGAAGGCACGAGCATTGATCACCACCCTGGAAAACTTCCTCCCTCCGAGCATGTTTGCTCTTGCGAGTCTCCACTCAAGCCGGGCAACAAAGGCGAGAATGAGGTGTGAGCTCTTGTTCCTCGTCACACCAGCAGCAGGCGTAGCATGGCGCTTTCTATCTCTACGAAGAATAGACATAGCTTTTTCTATACAAAGTGACAGTTCGTTTCTTCATTTTTGACATCCACCGTAGAAATCTTTCTACAATCTGTCATTTGGTCTTTCATTTCTAACGATCTTTGTCTAGGTCTTTTTATATGTAGACTATTTCGGAAGAAAGTTTTCTATCTTTACTGTCAAAATCACACTGACAACCGATAAATCCTATGATAAAACAAAGAATTCTGAGTCGAATTATGTAAAAGAGTGAATTTCGTAAAAAGTGCAGTTGACTCTTTCTATTTTGCTGCCGTCTCGTACTGTCTACTGTCTACAGGAAACGTCATTTTTGTCTACTCTTTCGTCGACAAAACGGTGCTCATGCTACGCCTGCTGGTCAATAAAAGCAAGCCAGAGATGAAGATCGGGACTTCTCGCGGGAGATAGGGTCCGTCGCTACTGACCGCAGTTCTAAGAGTTTGCCCCATTCTGCCATGCAGGCTTATGAATCTCTCTTGGTCATTTCAGCTTACTCCGCATAAATCTGTTACATAGACTTCAGACGTCGGTGAAGCGCGATCACCTCAAGTGGAGTTGGCCAACACATTTGGCTAGACGTGTTGATGACCAATTTGACTGAATGGTGACCAAGGTCAGGATAACGAAACGAAAAGCGCATTTGCCTGAGAATATGGACGAAATACGTATCTGTGGAATCGTGGAGAATGGCAGAAAATAAAGGAAGCAATATCCAGCAGGGTATGATGTCGGGCTGAACAAGGATGATGACGTGGCAATATATATTGTTTTAGTCACGAGAGCCACAAAAGCCTGGCAAAAGTCTAAGACATTGTTTTTATTCGATACTGGTCTGCCTCATCTAGTGTTCGTAGATTCTGCCTTGTTAGCGGTCTTAGGTAGGTTAAAGAACTTAGTTAATCATCATATGCCTAGCGTTTTCCTAATAATGTTGGGGTCGGCTTCCAGTCTAACCGGAAGCAGCTGAATATCAGTATTTTATATGGAGCGACTGCCTATCTGACCTACACAACCCATTTACTGGGTACTTATACTTAAAGTTGATATAAACGAACATATACTTAAACACATACCTACATAAACTCACGCCTTCTTCCCATGGGGCTAGGCAGAAACTACAGAACGCCACCTGTTACGATCCTTACATACTCCTTTTGCTTCGTTTACGTTCATACATTGTCATACACGTAACCCGGTTGCGAAAGACTACTCACCAGATCCTTTGAAGACAATCACCAATTAGGTCACTATATATGTCCTCCTAGGGCGTCCCCTCACGGCGATTCCTATCCATAAAGCACTTTAGTTAAAAATGTTTCTTAAATTAAACTAACAGCAATTAAAAAGCTCGGATTTTCGTACTGAAATAACACGACGAAACGCCTGTGAGAGAAAGCATAGCAACGTCCCGTCCCCAAACACGTTGCTATTTACACAACTTCTCTGGAAATTATCGATAAATTTTCCACCCTGCTCATCCAACGTTTATATTGATTTTACTTCGTAGAACCTATAAGCTTCAGACATGCTTGACCTGCACCTATAACACGACGTATTAATGCCACCATTTTTCCAGTGTTAGTGAGGACGGAGCTATACAAGGCCGCTAGCACCATCCTTTTTTCGCAGTGGAATAATGATGGCATTAATACTTCATACTCGGGCTGAGTCTGACTGGTCACAGTGTAATACTATTTAACTAGAAAGGCGGAGGCGCTTTTGGAAATGTTACGTTACGACAAAGCATGTTTATTTTGGTGCTGGTAGGTTTGGCGAAAAAGATAATTGTATTGATTTTGATGAAACTTCTTGATCAAACACTTTTTGGAATTGGTAATGCTTTGTTGTTAACGAAGTTAGGTTTAAATGCTGCATAAGTTAAAAAAAAACATGATATAATTCGATTTATATATCAGAAAATCCCTCAAAGTAATTTTCTCCTGGTTTACGCCTATTCCACGTTAAAAAAAAGTGGAAATCAACAAAGCCTTTCTGTTACGTCTGGGGTCCTTTCAAGTGCATGATAAACAATGATCTCTGTGAGTATGAAAAACACCGTGAAAAGATATTGAACCTTTTCTCAAGAAATTGTTCTCAAATAAACGCTTAGATGAATAAATAACAAAAAAAATCTGGAATCTTTGACGCTTTGGCGAAAAAAATCTAAAGAGTTTTTAAATATCTTTACAAAGAAGAATATGGATGAATGATTTTCAAACTTCAAGTGAAGGCGCTTAAAGACAGGCTGAAAGTTTCATAATACTACAGATTATATTCACGAGCAAGTCTAGACCAAAACTTGGTCGGACAAAGTGTCATTGTAAGTTTGGGGCCATAACTCTTAGTTTAGCAGACCCCTTGCGACCGGTACCGCACTGTCACATGGAGGAACAATCTGAACGAATGCTTTATGAATTACATGACCTTTGAAAGGTAACAACGTTGTTGCAAAGGTTACAAGAGTTCAGAATTGGATTTCGGAAAGTTTGTTTTCATTGAATTTGTGCGTTGTTTAAGTTTGTTAACGTTCAGGGTTGAGTCTTTTAGATGTCACATTAGATGAAGCGATTTTTACGAATAGGCCAGGGGAGAACCAAGCCATATCTTCTATCCATTTGACGTTATTTTGCACAAATTGAAATTATCAACGCCTCAAATATGGCTATGTTCAAATGGCGAGAGATTTAATTGTATTTGGTCTACGGAAAATGCCTAATTGATTTTTGAATGTGGATGTATGGATCAAGCGAAAATGATACTGATCGGATATGCCAAGAAGAGTTGCCACTATGATAGTTCTGAATCTGCGTTCAATGTATTGTCTTACCTTTATTCTTCATCGACTTGTTCTGTCTCCAGAGAGAAAGAAAGCCCCAATAGCAATTACGGGAGTAAATCGCAAGATATATGGCTAGCTTTATAGCTTCACAAAAGAAATGTCACCTCGAAACTTTCGCGACTACCTCAAACTTATGTGATTAGGCACATAAAGACGTCAAACTGTCCAAAACTTAACATTCTTGCTGGTTATCTTATCAATCCGTCATTTGTGTCATATCTCTGTTCGTATATTATCGATTTATCAGCACACATACTGCTACGGCATAACAAACCTTATTTTCTACTACTTCACAGTGATAATTTCTTTGTAGTACGTTGTAAATTTGAAGCAATTCTAGCATTTCCAAGGTGTGTTCATGATTAGTGGTCGTAGTGTCATTTTGTGATTCCGTTACAGTGGTTACAATGGATTTTGAAATTGAATATTTTGATGTAGACAAGTAAGTTTTGACTTCATTCACTCTTTTATACGTGGTAGAAGGACTACATTTTTGTTTTATTTAGCTCTTTGAAATATTATGTATTATGAGAACTTAATAGCCCGTGTTAAATAAGGTTTTAGATCGCATACATACGTAAAGTCACGCCTTCTTCCCATGGGGTAGGAGAAACTATAGAGCGCCAACTGCTACGATCCTTACATACTCCTTTTGCGTCCTTTACGGCTTTAAATCAATTATCATCATTGGCATAAAGCTGACTTTCTTCACATTCTCACAAATAATTCCATTGTGGATTCTTTGCCTCAGTCTGACATTAATAAAATCAGATATGCTTCAAAAAATTTGTTCACGTTTTGGTCTTGCCAGATTTTATTTATATGCAAAACATTTTGTATCGTGTACTTGTTTTTTTTGTGACCTCAACACCTGCACGACAATATGTGACATTGACCCTAATTCTGAGGACCGAACACGTTTTCGCGAATACCAAATGAACTTATTTAAACTCTTGTTTCTTTTGGTGTAACTACGCGAAATGTTGAAATGTTTGTTATTTTGTCAGTCCCAAACTGGAAATCAACTTTGCGTTCCAACCTTGGCCTAATTATGTTGGGATTGGATTTTAAGCTAACTAGATGCAGTTAGTATTTAACTTGGAGTGACTACATCCGATTTCTGCGACCCAATTAATGAGGATCACGCCTGTATTCCCCGCAAAGGGTAGGCAGAGGTGCGACTATAATTGAGGACCCACATTTCGCCAGTCATATTATAAGTTCAATGTAAAAGGGGGCAACCAAGCAATTTAAATGCCATTAGGATCAGGATCCTAATTGGGTTATCAGGATAACCATAGGTGACAAGGACATAGTGTCAAGATCTTGATTTCCCGACGCTATTAGCAAGTGTCATAGATGTTGGTTCGTGTGACAATTGAAACTGACAGCTAAACGTTCTCTCAAAGGTACGAAACTGTCTCGATGAGTAAAGAATAGACAGCCATTCAACGTTCGATGTCACCAACTCACCGTCGCGTGTCGTTCCGAAAATTGATCGGTTCAATTCTGGTTGGCCATTTCGCCACATGCCCTTTCAGAGCATTCTTAAATACTGACGACCATTATATTTGCGCAAAGCTGTTCAGATTGTTGATATTAACATAACTTCCACTTAAGTACATATTCGTACGGTGCTTGAGGGCTCCTCGACTGATGTTAACACTATAAATACATAATATTTATTATTTTGTCCAAGTTCTGAATCCTTGAATCTTTGTTTGCTCGACTCGGGGAGCGGTTATTTATAATTTTAAACAAACTTTGGTGGTGCGAGATGGTTCATTTCAGCGGTAGGTGGAGCTGACCCATATTATTTTTGCCAAAAACCGCCACTGCGCTTGGAAAAGATAATTATAAACGTGTTATCGTAACAACTAAGCTGATGAATCACAGTAAGATGCTATTTGATACAGTATTCAAGCTCTATCTGTAATTTTAAACAGCCTAATATCGTCATTCGCTTGTCTTCTATATCTACATACTTAGGGTCGGCGAAAAGTTTCTTTTTTTTTACCGACTTCTTCAAAAAGGAGGAGGTTCTCAATTCGTCTGAATGTTTTTTTTTTGTATGTATGTTACGCGATTACTCCGCCAATTAGAAATCGATTTCGATGATTATTTTTTTGTTTGGTATAATATATAAATTTTGCTTGCGTCAAAGTCAAATAATTTATTTCAAATAGGCACATATATGGCACTTTTCAACGTCAACGTAGTTTTTGAGTTAGCTTCAATAATTACGTATTTTTCCCACTTTGCTATATAGACGATATAATTATTTCACTCCGTCACTGTTATTTACATAGCAGATAACGGTATACGAATTTGTGTGAGTCAGTGGAAATTTATTTATCACTTTTTTAGTGTTATTTTTTTGAAGGTGGTTGTTTTTTTTTTGTATTCCATATTCTATTAGTTGTTTATCTCGGTTCGTCACCCCCTTTCTCGCCATATCATCTTTCACACAGTCCATCCATCGTTTCTTTGGTCTTCCCCTGCTCGTATAGCCATTCTGCGCCACAGTACGTAGAACTTAAAGTCTATTTTGTCTATCTTCTAAAAGCCATGTTTTTTTGTTGACAGTGAGCAGCCGATATTCACGTGCAAGGCCCACGTGTTCCACATAGACCCGAAGACCAAGCGGTCATGGATGTCTGCCAGTTCAGCCGCCGTGTCGGTCTCCTTCTTCTACGATTCCTCGAGGAACCTCTACCGCATCATCAGTGTTGAAGGGACTAAGGTATGTGTGACATGGCGCCTATAAAGTAAATCATTAAAGACAACAGTAACGTTTGAGTTTCCTAAAAAAGAGGTGCATTCAGAGCCCGAAGAGCGTAATTTGAGCCGTTGAAATTGAGTCGTGTAGATGACGCTGCCTCACCTTTGGGTGGAGACTAGACTATTGCAATTTTGGTAAGAGTATTGAGAACATCAGCAATCCCCACTAAATAGACGTTACGTCCTGTTCGTTACGGTTTCATTCGTATAGTTTCTAAATAATGCTTGAAAACAAATGTAGCAAAACGATGAGTTTTGGGCCATGGAGTTGGAGTAGTAATTGGCCCTCAGTATTCTGCGACACGACACGACTGAGTAAATATCCCTCGTTTTGGAAGCACCCGCATTCCGGGTGTACGGATTTAACCGAAATCCCGAACAAGTGTTTACAACGACGCCTTGCCGTATCAACCTAATGAAGGTTCCAGAGTAGTTTTCGGGCTGTTCTCTAAAATAGTATAAAATGAAATCGCACAGCCGTGTCTGTATTTTGCTAGGCTTTGTACTACTTGATGGATTTTGATGAGTTTATACCATTATTTCGATCATTTCTCAAAGAAGACATGAAACCTGTTTATACAATTTCGCATACCAACACAAGACGGATCAATAGTTGAATGTGGTTGTGTATTGCGATGCAACTTTGAGCGAATTGTGGGACAAGTCTTGCATGTCAATGAGCTAATTAGCAAACTAATTGCGATAATGAGAACGATTCGATCGATTACTTTAAATTGGAAACTGAGAATTACTGTATTCGGAATGATTTCGATATACAAGGTTGAGACAATAAATTTAACTGCTTACTTATATCTAATACCGTTCTAAGTATGCATACGAAAATTCAATCAAATAATATCCAATAGTTTAGTCACTACAGCTAGTCAAAGATTGGCAAAACCCATAGTCGGCCACTACTATTTAGTTTGTTTGAAAAAAAAAACAGATATTTGATCAGATTTATTTGATAGTTCGAAAATACTTTGTAAGCATTAGTATTGCCAGTGTCTTCATCTATTGTCGTATTGTTGTCTCCAAAAGTATATGAATCGATTGATCGTGTTCGAAAAGATGAAAGCGAACAAATATTGACAACGTCGCGTTTCGTATGACAAACATCACGAATTCCCGACTGCTGTATACAAATCAAACGACTAGTATTACGAGCCGTATTGAAATCAAACGGATCCTATGCTACGGTTTCAATATCGATTTATATATGAACAAGCAATTAGCCCTGCTCTCATTTCTAATGGCTATTCGATGTTTACTAATGGCATGTATATAATCGAACCTCAAATATTTTGCTTTCCTGAAAATATTTTTGAACACTAATATAATGATTGCGCCTCTTTTTATGAACGTCAAATAATTCCTAATTGGGGTCCTAAAATACCAAGTAACTGCGACCAACTTGATGTAGCGCTCGCTGGCCGCTGTCTGGTGCGGGGCACCGCTAGCTTCACGCGCTCGGCTCGCGCGTGGTAAACTTCTAACCTAACCCATTTTGGTCAGTGTGGCCTAGCTTAGTTACTGCGACCAATCCGGCTCGCGCGTGGTTGGTCACACATCCAAGTCCAACATATCCCCAGGACTGTGACCTGAGAAAAGGCCAGAAAGTTAAAACAGGCTCAATTATTAAAAAAAACTGTACACCATTAAAAAATAGACACACACAATTTACATACACAAACAAAATTTTGTCGTTAATTTATTTAAAAACTAGCTGTGCCCGCGACTTCGTTCGCATGGATGTCGGAAAACAATAATTATGTAGCTTAGAAAAGTTGTACCTTCATTTAAAAAGGGGGAATCTTTCGACCAGGCCTGGTGATTTTTCCTAGTAAGAAACTGCCAAAAAACTTGTGTTTTTATTTAGGAAAATGCTTCTCTATATACAATATTAGCGGTGGAACCACCTGGAGCGTACACAAAATAGTTGCTAGGGTTGCTCACACGCGAAAGAGCTACATAAAGTTGGCCGTGGGAAAAGCAACCAATACTAAGATCCACCCCCGCAACGGATAATGTCTGGCCCTGAGCTTTGTTAATGGTCATGGCGTAACATAGGCTGACGGGGAATTGCACACGCTTAAAACTAAACGGGAAATTATTGGGAATGAGAGGAATTCTTCGAATAAAAACAAAATCACCGGCGCCGCAACCTGTTAAGATTTCGGCTTCGATGACGTTTTGTTGGAAATTGGTGACTATGAGCCGAGTGCCGTTGCAAAGTTTGGGAGGACTTAAATTTCTGAGAAGAATAATTGGCACTCCGACTTTTAAACAAATTTTGTGTGCTGAAAGACCGGGTGTGTTAAGGGATTCTAGGAACTCTACTGGATAGTGTGTTTACGAGCTTGCGATTTGAGTTCGTGTTTAATCGTGTAATGTCGTGAATGTATGAAACTGCAAAATTGAAAAGTTTGAAGGTGGCTCATCAATTAAAGTCCGTGACTGTACATTACGTAATGAAAATTCCTTCTTGAACACTTTAAATTCATATATCTTTTGATATTTTGAAGCGATTGCGATGAAACAAAAACTAAATGAAACATCGAGTTACACACAATATTTGAGTGTAAAAGTTAACCATATTGATTTCGTACTTTTTACGTGATAGTGGAACAATCAAACTAAAGAACATACAAACAGACAGACAGACAAACAGACAAAAATTCCAAAAATGATAGAAATGGAATCTGTTGGTTATTCTTGGACACCCCACCAACTTTTTTTTTTTTTTTTTTTCAATGTGCAGAAACGCCTCGTCTACAGATTTATTATATGTATAGATATAGATATAGAAGTGTCCATCCATGTGTATGCCAATAAGTTTTTATAAATTTCCCTTTACTAATTGTGAACCGTTGCGCGTTGGTTTCGTTGTCTTATAATGTTGTATCTTCTCTCAATTTGTGACCACACTGTCATGTAGCTCAAAGGCCAGCTTTGCTATACGGAATGGATAGCAAAATTAAATTGTGTTCTCGGAAACGTCGGCGTTCTGCCAGTTGGTATCAACAAAGGTTTAATTGGGGCAGGTTTTGGTTCGGATATACTACGTTTGTTCGTCAAATTGAATTGACAATGCAGAGAACATCGTTAAAGGGGTCTTTGTATGACGTTATTGCTTTTCGGTCTTCTGGTTTCCTGTGTCTTTGTTGAAAGTTTATCAAAGAAAACAACCGACTTCCAAAAAAAAAAGTTAAAAATAACTTTAATTTCGGAAGTCCGTGTCTTTGCTTTTCGGTTTTCGTTTTTTGCTACCGACTTCCGAAACTAAAGTTATTTTTGTTTTTTTTTTTGGAAGTCGGTTGTTTTTTTTTTGTAAAACGTTTTTTTTTTCTCTTTTTAGTTCCCACACAAATGCGAATACCACTACTTGCTATATACTTACATAACAGTGACGGAGTCACTTAAAACATCGTCTACATAATATACGAAAAATACGTAATGTTAAAGCTAACTCAAAAACTATGCAAGCAAAGTTAATAAAATTTATATGGGACCACCTCTGAAGGATGACCTACCAAACAAAAAAAAATAATCAAAATAGATTCATAATTGGAGGAGTAATCGAGTAAAATACAAACAAAAAAAAGAACATACTGACGAATTGAGAACCTCCTCCTTTTTGAAGGAGTCGGTTAAAAAGGGAGTGAATGATTGCATTTCATTGTTTTATTCCCGGATAACTATAAGGTCTGTTGTATTATTTTTCACCCCTTGTTCACTGAGTAATGTGTCTAAGCATGCGCAGGTATCTTCCTTGTTCTTTCAGTGTTATAAATTCAGAATAAAAAAAAACGTGTAAACTGCTTTATAAGAAATTAGCAGGAAAGTGTGTCTCACGGCTGCACCAAATAGGCCCAGCACGCGTAGCAGTTTTGTCGACGGAAGAATAGACAAAATGACAGATAAATAATCACAATCTGTCATTTTATCTATTCTTCCGTCGACAAAACTCGTTTCTACGGTGATCATGTGCTGTTCAGCGAAAATGTGACAAGTTCAGACAACTGATACTGAACTGATAAGTGGTTTTTAATTGGACCTGACCTACTGAAGTTTCATTCTCTCTTTTCAGTTGCTTATCCTAGCCAAAGAAATACGTATAGGTACACACGGCTACACATCAAGCTATACATTTCCAGTATAAGCTGACCATTTTTCATAAATCCTGTACACTGCGAGATCAGCATAAACTGGAAATGTATAGCTTGATGTGTAGCTGTTTGTACCTAGCATTTTCGGAAGAAAATAAAACGCTTGTTGTACGAATTATCTTAAAACTTTACATATTACCAATTCAAGAGCTTGCGACAGAGTCTTAGTACGTGAGTTTAAAATGTAGACGTACCAAGTTTTCTAATCGAAGTTCCCCTTACTTTGATAAATTCCAAGTTTCGTTTGAAGCAGTTTGAAGCTCGCAAATATCTATGTTGTTGGTAAGAGAAGTAATATCTCATGTATGTGTGTGAATGTTATAAATTCAATACAAGTTTTGAATAGGATTTTCAAAGTTCTCGACTGGCATCTGTTTGATTTGAAATGCATCTTGCAGATGGGGCTTGGCCTAGGAAACATTCATAGATAAATAGGTCCTGGTATAATCTACAGCACCTATACCACGACGTATTAATGCCACCATTTTTTCAGTGTTAGTGAGAGACGGAGCTATACAAGGCCGCTAGCACCATCATTTTTTCGCGGTGGAATAATGATGGCATTAATACTTCATAGTCAGCCCCCAGGACTCCCTTGTTGGTCTAGTGCTCGCAAGCGCTACTGCTGAGCATGAGGTCCTGGGTTTGATTGCCTGGTCAGGTAAAGTGTTATTGAGTTTTTTCGTTTGGAATTACTAAGTAGCAGCTTGGAGTCTGCATTAGTGCCCGGTTGATGGCAATAAGCTCGCCCGCATTACATGGGACTTAAACATAACTAGTGAAATGTGGTTGTACTATAGGTGCACCTGCCTAACCTTTTTTTTTTTCTTGTTTTTTTTTTTTTGAGGGTGGCAAGTCATCCAATGACTTCTCCCGCTCTGGGCGGAGCGGAAGGGCGTGTCAGACTCTTACTGACTAAAACTCACCCTTCAGTTGCCTGTTGCCAAGGTCCCGGTATCCCTTTCGGACTCTCCCGCAACCTGCCTAACCCTTTGGGGAATATACCTAGGCGTGATGTTATGTTTATTATCTACTGTAAATTTCGAAAATCGAGATCATCGTTCGTTGTTGATAGATTAATAATTCATCCCCAGATATGTTGGGATCGATATCCAGTCTAACCGGATGCAACTGAATGTCAGCATTTTACTAGGAGCGACTGCCTTCCACAACCCGGTCACTGGGCAACACGATACCCCTTGGTAAGACTGGTCAGATTGGGCTTCTGACTACGTTGGAATTGCAATATTGACAAGCTTTTATTTAATTTTACTACACACTGGTTCACTCCCTCTGATCACATCAAGTTGAAACTTTACTATTGTGAACACGATCCTCCATTAACGGGGACGAACAGTCATATCATACGAGTATTGATTGACATTGCGAGAATCGTCACGCCTGTTAGGCGGATACATGATCCCCGGCATGTTGCAATGGGAGGACACACCGGTACTTGGCGTCCCAACACATAATTATTGTTATTTTTACGGTCGCTCTTTGCTATAGACGGGATGAATCTAGCAGTGTTGCCGTGTGCCGGTTTGAAGGGTCAGTTTAGTTTACAGACCAATGAGATATTTGAGCTAAAATAATCATAAAATGTTAGTGTGTCTAATAAAAAATAAAATTCCCAAAATTTTAGTATTGTTAGTACCTATACCTAACTGATCCCTCTGACTGTCCTTATCCACTGATTTTGGCAAGGACAGCCAAAGTGGGCAGCAATGACTTTTAGGATGCTGTTGCTGTTGCTTCGGAGACGGCGCAGCCCGTATACTTTAATGTTTGTAAATATGTGAGCACCATGTACCTATCACATACTTAATTTATTTATTTGTCATTGCTCCATTTTCAATTTTTAATTATTTTAATTCTTTTTACCTATTGTAATTGTATTCTCGGTGCATCGTCTTCACATGTAATTATATAATTGATGTATACCAAATATTGTAAAACATTTTTTTTAAAGAGTAACGTTGGAGTTTCTTGCCTATTCTTCTCCATAAGAAAACTACCTTTGGAAGGGGCAACTAGGATCAGTTCTATTTCTATGTATTTGACGTTCAAAAGTGCCTTTAATGTGCCTACTTGAAATAAATTATTTGACTTTGACTTTGACTTTGACTTTGCAGCAAGGAGTTTCTTGCGCATTTTGACTTGTAAGCCATCCGTACGCTCTTCAGCAAATATAGGTACCAGACGCGCTGCGGCGCCACCTCAGTCTGTTCAAAGGGTCAGACGAAGTGCCATTCTATCAGCGATAACCATGATGGAAAAGGCAAAAATGTATAAGACTGACATAAGCTATCGAAAAGCTTTAGTCAATCCGTTGAGTCGTAGAAATACGAAAGGCTTTGGAAGCGACTGTCACTTGTCTAAGCCCTCAGTTCTGGCGTTACGCGACAGACAATACGCGATGCATCTTCCGTCAGATGTGCGACTACCCCTAAAGCCGGACATCGCTCAGTCGTCATCTAAATGACATTGACATCGATGACGTTGACAGATTGACAGTTTCGGATTGGCGAGCAACCCTGTCTGGCGCGAACAGTTTACATCAATAAACTTACATTATTCTTTGTTGCAGGCGGTGATAAACAGCACGATAACAGCAAACATGACGTTTACGAAGACGTCACAGAAATTTGGTCAGTGGAGCGACGTTAGAGCTAACACTGTTTACGGACTCGGATTTGCTTCGGAACCCGAGCTTGGCAAGGTAAGGGGCTGGTAATAATTATGACTAAAAAGAATTTCCTATGACAATGTCGAAAAAAACGACATGCTCAAAACTCGTGCCATATTTACGGCCGGGTACAGTACTGTCACAACCAAACTGTCTGTTACATGTCAGACCGAATTAAAAATGTGACACAGATAGACTCGGACAGTTCAATTAAAAAAAAAGATTTAACATTTCATTAAATGGCCAAGCTATAAAAAATTCTTAGGTTAATGCTCAGACCAAATAAAAAACTAAGACAGAGCGCTGTCAATAGGTATGTGAGGCCGGTTTCGTAAACATGTGTGCACTTAGTGACGTATAGTTTGATTGTAAATGGGTGCGTGTGAGCGTGTATGTATAGAGCGGAGGTGTAGTTTCACTGTATTGTTCGCAGCGGTCTTGGTTTTTTATTATTTAGTGTGAGGGTTGCTGTCATTTCGACATTGATTAAACTATTTTGATCTATGTTATCAAATAATTAAACTTAGTTTCCTATGCAATAATCTGCTCAGTGTCGTAGTTTCAAAACGTAAGGATCGTAGCAGGTGTCGTTCTGTAGTTATCCTAGGGTCCTCATAAAAAGAAGGCGCGAGTATATGTATGTATTTTACCACCCAACTTCTCTTGCAGTTCATAGAAAAATTCCAAGAAGTAAAAGAGGCAATCCAAGCGCAGCAATGCGGGGCTGCGGGCGGCAAGTCAGTGACCAACGGCAACAGCGGCGCCGCCACGCCGGTGGCCAGCGCCACCGCCAGCCCGCTGCTGGCGGGCCGCGCCGCCGGGCCCGACGAGCCGCCGCCCGCCGTGTCTCCCGCGCAGGCGCAGGTAACTTGGGATCATACTGCAGTTCACTATAGAATTTGAGCTGATGGGTGATCTGACATTCATAACGAGAGCCTTCCGTGATTCAGAGAGCACGTTAAGCCGTCGGTCCCGGCTGTCATTCGTGGATCTTTGACAATCGTTACGGGTCGTCAGGAGCCAAAATTCTGACAACCAGTTTTTACCAAGGGGTATCGTATTACTCCGTAAGTGGGTTGTGGACGTCAGATAGGCAGTCGCATCATGTAAAATACTGGTATTCAGCTGCATGTAGACTGGAAGCCGATCCCAACATAGTTACGAAAAGGCAGGTAGATGATGTGTAGTAGGACAATGTTACTGACAGTCTACTGCTTTCTGGCAGAACTACGGGGCGGTGCATCACAGTCTACGACATCAATCAATCTGTCTCGCCTTTTCCCAAGCCCCAACTATGTTGGGGTCGGCTTGCAGGCTAACCGTATGCAGCCAAATACTTTACATGGAGCGACTGCCTACCTCCACAAACAAATAACTAGGTAACACAATATCCCTTGGTAAAGGCTCTTACATACTGGCGCGAATCGCCGCGCGACGCTACACCGCCGCATTGTTCAACATAACATAATCAGCCTATAATGTTCCCACTGCTGGGACACAGGCCTCCTCTCTGTGAGAGGGAGTGGGGCGTAATCCACCACGCGGACCCAGTGCGGGTTGGTAGATGTCACATGTCTTCGAATTTTTGGTTCTAGAATATGCCGGTTTCCTCACGATGTTTTCCTTCACCGCATTGTTCGCCGTGAAGTTTTTTCAGAAATTGTTTTGTTAAAATTCGCGTCGCGCGACGAATCGCGCCAGTATGTAAGAGCCTTAAGACTGACTTTAGAGAACCATTTCGATATGGCTACGTTTGTAAGTGCAATAAGATTTTTTTTTTATCACCTCACGTTTTGTAATTCCTTGTTTGTGTAAAATTTTCTTCTTTACTGATTTTATTTGTGCTGTTGTCCTATATAAACGCTATTCTAGCGCTCTCGCCAGTTCTCTTTTGGCTGGTAAAATTATCCTTAGTTCGCATTACTCAACGGAAATACCACAAAAGGCGATGTACTAAGTTTAATTAATCGATGCAATATATTTACTTGAAACAGGATAACCGACGCCTTTATTTATGCAATATTCAATGTATCGTTGCAAAACTGAATTTGCACTTAAGTTTGTACGTCGGTATACAATATCAGCCCTATAAAAAGTAGTACCGTAATATTTCGGTTTTAGGGTTCCGTAGCCAAATGGCAAAAACTTATACTTACTTTATAATTTCGTTATGTCCGTTTGTTCGTCCTTCCGGATGCCACACAGCCATTTTAGTCGGGATACTGCACTATATTGATGAATATTTAAATAAGGTGTATTATATGCGCCGCTAAACAATGGTGTTGTGTAATTATTGAAATAATAGTTAGGGGCGGCACTCCCCATCCATGTTACCGAGGGATGGGGTATTTTTGGAACCCATAACTGTTAAGATTATGATGTTGTTTTAATTAAATGACTTTCCTGCTTAAGTCACCCTTCTCTACCAAGGGTCTTACCAAGGGGTATCGTATTACCCTGTTTCTGGGTTGTGGAGGTCGGATAGGCAGTCGGTCCAAGTAAAATCCAGCCGACTCCAACATAGTTGGGAAAAGGCTAGGCAGATTGACTGTGTATGCGTAAATATTCATCCCAACTACGGAACCCTTCACAGTGCGTGGTCTAACACACACTTGACCGGTTTTATTCTTTAATACTTCAAATCAAATAAAAATCAAATATTTTATTGGAACAAAAACAGTTTGACAATTTTTTAGTGTTCGTTAACAGCTACATTAGTTTAAAAAATGTGTTGCAGCCATTAGCGCCCACCTCCGAGAGAGGAGACGTTGGCGTTCCAACATTTATAATAATTATACCTACTTAATATCAAGCAATTTAAAATAGTTATAAAATAACCTAAAGTAAAAGTAGGTATCTTAACTATTTAACTAAAAAATAAATAAATATATACATGGTTATTGGTAAAACACCGACAACCTCTCAAGGAGTCACTGCACCCATCATTATGAACAACTTTTACTATGGGAACAAATATGTTCACTTAAATGTATTTGTTACAGCCCAAACCAGAGCCCGAGGATATGGCGGTACATCAGAGAGCCCATTCAGTGTCCTCTACACTGCAGGTACGATAAAACTATGCCCTCTATTCCACGGGTAATGCTCTATAGCCTATTCACAAAGTTCCGGGTCGGGACCTTCCGGGTTCCGGGCGTTTCTGGTTCCGTACCTACAGCTACAACTTAACTCAAATATTGTTATGTGTGGATATGTCTATAAAAAGTGGCCCAAAGTTACTCTTTTGTAAATCTCAAAAGAATTTAATTTATTATTTATTTATTTACATTTTTTTTTGTTTTTTAATAGGACCTAAAACAGTAAAGGCTCATTCGTTGAGAGGCGAGAGTGTCGCTGCGAGACTCGTCAATATCGTACTTATGTTTACACAAAAAAAAAACGAGTAAGATTGTGACATACTAGACTCGTCCGGCAATTTTCTCGAACTTTGAATCGAAATACGATATGTCGTTTCTTCAAATTGTCTGTGGTGAATAGATAAAATCTCTTAAATTTTTTTTAAATGACCCTGAATTGCCCGTTCACACTTATCACGACCACACCACATCGCTGCGACGAAATGTGGGGGAAGCAGTGGTTACGTGTGAGTGTGAATAGTGTCGCTCCAGCTTCTTGCAGATGCGTTGTGGTTGCTTTGTCGCTAGTAGTTGCGATGTGGTTACGTTGTGGCTGCGACGTGGCATTGTTGCGTGTATTGCCCACACGTTTGATTTTGACGGCCAAATGATGTCCGTGCGAATAAACTATTAATTTTTATACAAATTAGCGCCCGTCCACGTGGTGTCGCTGTTGTGCGTGTAATCGGGCCCCTTTTTTTTTTGAGTGGTAAATCATCCAATGTCTTTTCCCGCTCTGGGTGGAGCGGAAGGGCGTGTCAGACTTTTACTGACTAAAACAACCCACCCGTGTTCCTTCAGTTGCCTGTTGCCAAGGTCCCGGTATCCTTTTCGTACTTTTCCGCAATCCTGGCAGGATAATCGGGCCCCTGTGCTGCCACTGCCAGTAACAAGAATATTTACAGTGCAATTATTTTCCTCGTAATACATAACAACCCGACCACATAAATCACTTTGGTGTCATCGGCTACGCAATTAAATGATGCATCGATACCGAAAGTTATTAACTCCTGATATAGAATGACACAAAAATCGATTTCATTTAGAGGCAAGCTTTACGATATTTGTTGAACTAGATTCAAAATATAAAATCACGCTTGTATTTTCCGAAGGGTTACGCAGAGGCTGTTAAATATTCGTATGTTCATATAATACCTAACCAACTTTGTACCTACCATATGCGACGAATAAATGTCTTTGTCTTTGAGGTGTACCTATAGTACACCCACATTTCGCCAGTTATGTTTAAGACCCATGAACCCTAATAGGGGGCGAGCCTATTGCCATCAACCGGGCACAAAGTCAGACTCCGAACTGGTACTGGGAAATATCAAGGTAGAATCAAAATGTCGCTAATGTCTAACGATACACTGCACATCTCTGTATTGTGAAATGCTTGACTAAAACTGAGTCATGCTCTAACTCAGGAAGGGACAATTGCTTTAAATTGTCAATGTTATATCCTTGACTGCTACAATAGCAATGGAAGTTAAATGCAGTTTGTGATCCTTGACACTCATTGTGAATAAGTTTTGCCAAAAAAATTGAATTATAATGACAAATATATGTTGTTCGAAATCATGTTACATATCGTCGATAAAATATTTTTCTATCATCTTCTCAGCATATCGATGCGAAAAGTTCAAACATATTTGGCCCAAAATTCATCTACGCGAACTCCGCTCATTGCGAGGTCATAAGATCTTCAAGTGCACAGGTGACAGGGCATGTGCCGCAGGATGGAAGGTGGGCCATTGCCTGGGGGGAGATGCCGCATACGCACTTGATTAATTGATATCAATCAATTAATTCAGCTTACCGTAGCTCATTGCTGAACATAGGCTGCTCTCAAGTTGTCAGAATAATGAATTTTTCCGCCAATATTATTGCCACTGCTTGGTAACAGGGCTTCTCTCTGTGAGAGGGAGTGGGCCGTAATCCACCACGCGGGTCCAGTGCGGGTTGGTGGAGGTCCTGTCTTCCAATTATTAGATCTAGGACCGGCTATTCACTTCTTGTTCTTCTTTCTACACATCATTACGTCAATTAAGAACTGTCGATGTAGTGTTGCGTATCTCTGTTGGTTTTATTATAAAACGTTAGTTATTAATTACAGCCATATAAAATGATTACTACATTAACACATGTTTGTTCCTCTAGGGTGGCTACGCAACAGTAGGTCGCGCGCCGCGCGGACCCCTCGCCTCGGCCGGCGCGCCCGCCGTCATCGACCCTCCCCCCCCGGACACCTCCGAGCAACAGCTACGCTACGAGAATGACAGGCTCAAGCTCGCGCTCGCACAGAGGTAAGTTGCCACACAGTTGCGGCACAGTTGCCCGACAGTCGACCGTTACTTCCAACTTTTTTCGTCAGTTGCTCTACAGATACGCAACAGTTGCGTGAACGTGGCTCGAAGATAGCTTGACAGTTGCGCCACAGCTGTGTCAGTTGCGGGTTGTACTAGAACTCTTTGAGAAGAAACTCGTTCGGAGAACCTTATCCATCACTGTTGTCATACAGCATTGCTGTGTTCCAATTTGAAGAGGAATAGGTGTTTTATAGGTGCCAGTGATGTAATTACAGCCATACGAGATATTTTAGCTGTCTCTACGACCACGTATGTACCTGCTAAGTCTCTGATATTGCAGATGTCCATAGTCAGTGACAACTTACCATCAGGTGGACCGTCGCTTATTCTTTGATTTATAAAAGTTGCGTAACAGTTGCGCGACGGATAGTGATAGTAGGCCCTGTTTAGAATGGAAAGTGGGTACGCGACAGTGGGGCGAGCGCCGCGCGGCGCGCTGGCCGGCGGCGGCCCGCCCGCCATCATCGACCCGCCGCCGCCCGAGTCCATCGAACAACAACTACGCTATGAGAATGACAGGCTCAAGCTCGCGCTCGCACAAAGGTAAGTTGCGCAACAGTAGCGCGACAGTTAAACAACTTTTAGTTGCCGAGTCCGTTGCTTAGCCACTTTGATTGAGTTTTAGCAGATTTTGTTTTTGGATTTTTGTTTTCTGCGTTTTTTGTTGAGCGGCTTATTTAGAGCACTGCGAAAAACTACGGTTTCGTATGATTCAGATTGCTTTTCGCACCTTTCTCTATTAAAAGGTAAGATTTTTTATTTTTTATTTACGAATTACATTTTGTATTTTATGCTTACGCCGCACTCGTACTGGCTTACAGGCATTTTTTTTACCTGTGAAATGTTTTTTTTTTAAAGATCCATTTACGTCAAATAGGATGGGAAGTGAAAATGTAATGAACAATAAGTATTTACAACAATAAAAGTTTTTATTCAATCGCAAGAGTTTTGTACAACACTTAAAACTACAAAACAGAACAATATACAGTCAGGCCTTAACTAAAACGAAATGTGACTCCTTCCTGGGTCACTAATAAATAATTATTATAATTCGATAGCCACTCATTACAACACACTACTAATTAATTATATTCTTAATGAGTATGCTACGAATATCACACGTTATTTTTGTCCGTCTAAATTGACATGCGTAAAAGACGTATAATTTTTTGTTAAAGCCGTGTAACTTATTGTTAACGTCACGAAATCATTTTTTAAAGTTTCGTAACGTTTTGTTAAAGTCGCGTAACTTTTTGTTAAAGTGGCGAAACTATTTGTTAAAGTCGCGTAGGTCTGTGTTAAAGTTGAGTAACGTATTCATAAGTTGCGTAAAAATTACATGTCTAATACGCAATCATTTATACATTGAGCACATTTTTCTAATTCAATTCTTAATCGCATAAGTCCGTAATACATTGTTTGGTTAGTTTTAAACTTTCGTAGTTTTAGTCAGTTTTAATTCAGATAATATTAATAAAAACTTAACGGAATAATCTAACTTATTGATAGAGCTATATTAAAGCATTTAAAAACCTTCATTTTGATATTGCAAAGCTATTTGGATTACAATAAAATTGTTTGTCAGTCCGTCATTGCATTTAGAACCATATTAAGGGTACTCAAGGGCCATATTAGCTTTGAAAAGAGGATGTAACATGTCCTTAATGAGCTACAGATAAATCCCTGAAATTGTGTACGAATGTATGTTACTGAAATTAAAGTTTGCTTTTGCGAATATGTAGGGCAATTATTTTGGTAAATTCGAGAATTCTGAGGAGATTCTAGGGTAGGCCAATATATTTAGTTACGAAACCTCGGCGATGAAAATGTCTATATGGATACAATTTCCTAGTTTCCCGTGACTGGAACTGCCACTCATGGAAAATTTAGAAATACAACCCTCAAAATACTGCCTTTAAAAACAAACGCACATCAAGTTTAAAAAAATCAAAATCCATACATTTTATACACATTTACCTGCAGCAAACATCGCCAATTTATCGTTTAATGTTCATACCCCGCAGCGATCGGCACGAATCCTTCATCAAAATGGCCGAAATCGTGCTGATAATGCACGGGCTCACGTGCCGGCTTCGCTTCGTACTCGTGCGCCGGTTTCTCGTACTCCTCGTGATGTTTCGGCGTACCGATCTTGTGTACGACGGCGTTGAAACCGTTCTTGTCGTCGGCTTCGTATTCCACTACGCGTTTTGTTCCGTCAGTCTCGACGAGGGTGTAGGTGCCTGCAATCAATGGAGTTTTAGTTAATAGTTCATGGGAAAAATGCTATTTAGCATACAAAAGACTAGCCGCCTTACTAATAAACGTTGTATAGCGCCTGTATAGTTACACAACGCTTTGTCTTCTTCTTTCAAAAGTCAAATTACTTTTGAAAGAAGAAGACAAAACGTTGTGTAACTATACAGGCGCTATACAACGTTTATTAGTAAGGTGGTAGCTGTATAAGGTGTTAAAAAAATAATTTAACAAACTTTAAGAAGTGCTTTAGACCTCCGAACTGAATAATTCTTACTATGGGACAAACTTTGAAATCGCGAAAAAAAATCAGCTGTTCCATACTAAAGTTTAATACCTACTACACCAAACTAACTGTAGCTACTTTTGTATTTGCTCGTAACTTCATAAACTCAGAAAGAGAGTGGCCTATTTTTGCCGCAACTTCTAAAATGTTTTGCGTAGAATTTCCTGTCTTCGATCGAATAATAAAATAACTTGCACTGCCGCTCCTATTTCCTTCAAGCTTCCGGTAGGGGCGCTGTTTACACTAGGGTGTAAACATCGTCGCACAAACTGTCACCATGAATTCTACACATGATCACCCCACCACAACCTACAACTTAGAAATTTTAGGTCCGTTATAAAAAAAAAACTGCTTTTCCATAAATTTTGAACATATAGGTGTTGTGCTTTTGTATGAAACGACAGTTTGTTTTTCTAAACTCTATGGTCTAGCTGGAATCATGTGCTGAATCCATGGTAACAGATTGTGCGTAGATGTCCCTTACACCCTGTATTCTTAGATTTATAGAAGAGTCGCTTCGTCATATAATTTTCTAAAAACTACCAATCGATACTTATAACCTTATATATGCATTGTTATGTATGTATAACAAATTCAAACCATAAAATACTCGTTAAGTCGTTCATGTATGAGCTTAATTGATCGCCATGTGAAACAATACTCAATTAGTGGCCTATATAAGTACGAGCTTCGCGACCAGCATATTAAGTCGTGATTCATTTGATTTATTGCTCATCTTTATCGAGTTAGTCAGAGGCGGTTATGACTTCTACTTATGGTAATCACGTTCGCCTATGATTATCTGCTATTAAACTTGGATCTTTTATACAACGAACGATGGATGGGTTTTCAGAAATTGCCATACTTGTCTCATAATTTTCAATTTTTAGAAAATTGAAAATTATGAGACTTCAATTTCTTCATCATCTGCCTAGCCTTTTCCCAACTATGTTGGGGTCGGCTTCCAGTCTAACCGGATGCAGCTGAATACCAGTATTTTACATGGAGCGACTGCCTATCTGACCTCCACAACCCAGTAACTGGGTAATACGATGCCCCTTGGTTAGACTGGTTGTCAGACTTTCGTGCTTCTGACGACTCGTAACGACTGTCAAAGATCCACAAATGACAGCCGGGACCAACGGCTTAACGTGCTTTCCGAGGCACGGAGGAGTCTCGATATGTGAAAATGGTCACCCATCCACGGACCAACCCCGGCAAGCGTAGCTTAACCTGATGGATCGACCCGAGCGGCTGTTATTACTTAGCCACGAGCTCCTCAACTTCAATTACTTACACTTTGTGTAAAGTTCGGTGGTGCTTACCTTTGACCTTGTCACCGTCTCTGGTCTCCCAATGCTCCTTCTGGTCACCAGTGTGGGGGTCCTTGACTGAGTAATCGAACGAGTACTTAGGATGCGCCTGGAAAGTTAACAAATAATACTATTGAGAAATGAACGCGTACAGAAATTAATATGGTTAAAATGAACGATGCATGAACGTGGATTAAGTAAAAAGAGTATGTAAGGATCGTTGCACTTGGGGTTCTGTAGTTTCGGCCTCCCTGTGAGCGGGAGTGGGCTCTAAACTGCCCCGTAGGCCCAGTACAGGTTGGTGGAAGTCTCATGTCGAATCGAATCTTTAATTCTAGAATTTTCGTCACGATGTTTTTCTTCACCGTTTTTAGAGTATTGGTGATGAAACAACTTGTGTTACTAGCCGCTAGACATAAGCTCTCTAGACTTTTATGTTATGTGGTTATAAGCCGTTAATTACATGGTAATCCAGCCTTCTATGTTGGCTATATGAGTAGAGGAGGACCAAAGAAACGATGGGTGTGAAAGATGATATGGCTAGAAAGGCGGTGACTACCGAGATGAGGACTAATGGAGAAGTATGGCAGAAAAAAGCATATTTTGCGCTGACCCCAAAAAAATATAAATTGGCACAAGAGCAAAAGAATAATGATGACTTACATGGTAATCCAAGTCGTACTCCTCTCCATGGTGATCGTCCAGGCTCTGGTGGTGTTGGTGCAACTGTATCGGTGCCTTGTGGTAGTTCTCATAGCCGCCATACTCATCGCCGAACTGCGCCACCACAGACGCGACCACGAGAAGTAGGGGTAGGGCTCTCTGGAAGCAAAAGATAATTTTGGAGTTAGATATTGTTTTGTGTTGTTTATGACCACGACGGGGTTTTCTAGAGGTTTAATAATTATACGTTTATTATTAATATGCTTTAAAAGTCAAGTACGTTCTGCACAGTCCGATCCTTTGAGTCTTCACTTTCAAGCGTTTTGACATGTATATCATGTCAACATCATCATGTCTTCTTCTTCCATACTTCTCCATCAGTCGTCATCTCAGTAGTCAGTTCAGTTCCAGCTTGTCTAGAGTCAAAATTGGGTTCATTTGATAATACAACGTAATGGCAAACTGATTCGTTTCGGTTGCGGTTGGGTCGATCCTCACACGGAACAAATATGTATTTGTATGGCCTTTAGATTGTCCTGGGTCTGTGTTGCATTTGTAATAGTTACTTATATCTAAACTATAGTTACAATTCTGAACCCATACCTTTGGGATTAAAATTTTCAAGTCGTGTAAACGTTAGTTTACTCTTTATTCTGAGGTGTCTATAAATCTGCTTCCTACTTTGATACCGATATAATTTCATTAAATTTTTGGACTGATTCGTTCATCCACCACACACATATGACATCATGCCTGTATTTCTGTATTTTTCTGTCGTTCATTGAATCTTCGTTAATTTCGTTTCCAAGTGGTGGAATTTTGCAAGTCACACAGTTTATCAGATACAGACGTTTACTGTCCGTACACAAAATGGCATGTCTGTCGGGTGCGCGCGCAGTGAAACGTATGTGAAAGTGTTATTATCACGACGGAGCAGATAGGGTTGTTGACAAGTGGCTAGTAGAGAATGAATTTGAAATTATACGACATTTTTACAATTTTTGACAATTTGAAACAAAAATTTGAACAATTTTGTTCGGCTTAGAAGACTAAACTGAATGTTAATCAATCTACCTAGCCTTTTCCCAACTATGTTGTGATCGGCTTCCAGTCTAACCGGATGCAGCTGAATACCTGTATTTTACATGGAGCGACTGACCTACACAACCGAGTTACTGGGTAACACGATCCTACAGTTACTGGGTAAAACTGAGTGGTAGTTGGCAAAGAAAACTTATTGAATAATCTAGTAAACTTTGATGTCGAGAAAACGTGTAAAATTTATTCAGCTTTATGTAAGTATATGGTTTTTTTAAGGGCTACGAAGGCAGTTGGTTGCTGTTGGTTTCACCACCAATAAAACACCCAGAAGCTTGTTAAAATCACAAATGTCGGAAATAGTTTTAAAAAACTTAAAAACTTCTCAACCCAGTAGCCTGTAATAAAAACCTGAGTATCTTTTCTACATTAGTAGGAACTTCAATTTAAATGGAATCTTAAATTGAGTAGTTATTGTATTGTTCAGTTCGACGATCAACTGTGTCTCAACAAAATCAATCATAACTGACGCCCGTTACATGATTCTCGAAAAATCTGCCATAATTTTATTGAGCTAAAATAATAATTTTGTTAAGCTAAAATAATAACTCAATAATCTTCAGGCTTGTTGTCTAAACGCGAAACAATTTTCCCTGCCGTAATATAATCGGGTCAACAGTATCTACGCCGGTTAGCATAAAAAAGGTTCGTTCAGAGATGTATGGTGCGGCGTTTTAAAAAAGCTGTGAAGTAAAGTCTGTTTGATTTTCTAGGCGGTATGAAGACGAAATGATAACAGCTGCACGGGTCGATCGAAGGATTAGCTAGCTGCTTGTTGCGGCCGGTTCGTGGATGGGTGACCATTACATATCGAGACCCCTCCTTGCCTCAGAAAGTATTTTAAACCGTTGGTCCCGGGTGTCATTCGTAGATGACATTCGTTCCGGGAAGCCTAAAAGTCTGACAACCAGTTACTGGGTAACGAGTTACCCAGTAAAAGACAGAAAGAAAGTTTTTCAATTTGGTCTGTACTACACCCTTAAAATAAATATGACCACACTTTCCTGATACACGCTGTAATAAACAGTACATACACACGTGAACACTGCGCGCTTTGCGTACGTGAGATCATCTCATTAATATGTCGGCGCTGCACAATAGATCGGCTACAACAATAAACTTCCGAGTTTACAACTACTATGTTACCAAGCAATGGACTATTCCAGACTGAAATTAGTTTCAACTGGGTTTTAGACTAAAATTAGTTTTATATTAAACTCGTTTCGAGACGAGGAAATTACAGTCGACCTCTTTTGAAACAACACTTTTAATAAAAATCTTAAATTCATTAATTCCCTGACAGACCACGCCCAGCCAAAATAAACCGCTGGGTCAAGAAGCATAAAATGTTGCACAAGAATTCCATAGAAGAAAATTCATCCCCTAAAGGGGTTAAATAGGGGATGAAAGTTTGTATGGAAGTTCGTCATTTTTGCCGATGGGATATCCCATCGGACACATGGCTGGCATGAAACTTCACTTAGGTTGAAATTATGTAACTGTTATATAGACATTTTTGTTTTCAATGCAAGTGATATTCAACCTTAGGGTGATCAATCAATTACGAGGTACTAAACAAACTGTTACTACTGCTTTACTTTTTTGCAGGATTCGTATTCAACGAATAAAGAACGAATCTCAACTGTAAGGATATATATTATTAGTTGAAAGTAACAACAATTAATCACAAGAGGACATGATAGGAACTGTTGACGACAGATTAAAATAAACAGGCTTTTAGATTACGGCGATCAATGACAGGAAATTAGATATCTGACTTAAGTAAGACAAAAGATATATTTCAAAGGGCCAAGCAAAATGAAGAATTAAATTACTAAATAGACTTAGAATTTGTATTATAGGTTGTTGTTGTATAGGTGTTGTATGATCAAGTAGGTAATCAGTGAAGCAGATGTCGGGAGGAAAGCTTTGAGTATGAAATATGATTGTGAATGTCTATAAGAGTAGGGGAAGACCAAAGAAGCGATGGATGTACTGTGTGAATGATGATATGGCTAGAAAGGGGGTGACTACTGAGATGACGACTAATAGAGAAGTATGGAAGAAAAAGCCATGTTGCGCCGACCACAAAAAAAAATGGAATAAGGGCAAGAAAATGATGAAAAAATTATATTGATGAATAGAGGAGTTACATTACCCAATGTAGCAGATGCCCAAAATGACCTCCAAATATATCCCGAAAGTATCAAAGCGAAAGGTTTTACGATGTTTACGTATTGGTTAATCCATCACTCACAAACGGTTGACCAGATATCCATAAAAGGGTTGTAAGCTATATGACTTTATCTACATGTATTGTGTCATTATCATCTGCCTCACCTTTTCCTAACTATGTTGGGTCCGGCTTCCAGTTTAACCGGATGCGGCTGAACACCAGTATTTTACAAGGAGCGACTGATCCGTGCTGTGATCTACCAGAGTTCCAAATCAAATGTCATCCAAATCCTTTCAGACGTTAAGGCGTGCATTTATAAGACTAGATGGATTCCTCATATTAACTCTTAGACAGCAATAAGTCCCGCCCTCAATTTCCCCTCCATTTTGAATTGATAACAGGTTTCTTTGCAATTTTGTATGATATAGAATTATCTGAAGAACATTTTCAATCAGTGCGATCCCTCCCTTTCCTCCCTTTCCTCCCTTTTTAATAGAACTGCAGGGGCTTATTAAAATGTCGACCTACTTGCTTACTTGTAAGCGTAACAGAACTGACACTTACTGAACTGAGTCTTTAACTTAAAACTTAGTTTAACTGTTATTTAACGTTTATTAGCTTATGTAACTCGCGGTTAACGATGTTGTTTCTAGTTTATCGATTCTTTTGTTAAAATATTAACGATCCGTTGATTGTTATTAAGAAACCGCTAACTATGAGTAGTTTTATCGCATGTCACGGACCAAATCTACCACAAATTAGGTCCCAGAAAACGTCCGGCGACATCGAAACACACCCAGGGGAAGATGACAGGACGAGGTTGACGCCTACAGATAGTACTGGTCCACACTTGGGGTTTACTCTTTAGGCTCGAATTCCTTAGTTTCGGCTGAAGTTCCGGGCGTTTCCGGCTCAGGGGGTCTACTCCCTTAGCAAGGAGTCCATAGTATAGGTCGAATTTACAGAAGTTGCTTGCAACGTATCGCTTACGGACGTAACATTGCTTCGGGGCCCGAACTAAGAATGAACGACTACACGATTTGACAGTTGTCCTTACTCCAGATGTGCTTTTGCCCGTCCAAAAATTTTTATTTGACAAGTCTTGTTTGACGGATCAAATACTTTCGGATAGGCCCGTATTATCGTCGATGGACTTAGAGAGTAGACCTTAGCTCAAAGCAGAAAGGAGTGGAAAGAAAAGAGGGAAAGCGAGGCCTTTGCCCTGCAGTTGGACAACATGGGCTAAGAAGTCAATTAAAAATAAAATAACTAATTTTATCTTTAGACGTTACGAGTCGTCAGGAGCCCGAAAGTCTGACAACCAGTCTTACGAAGGGGTATCGTATTGCCCAGTTACTGGGTTGTGGAAGTCAGATAGGCAGTCGCTCCATGTAAAATACTGGTATTCAGCTGCATCCGGTTAGACTGGAAGTCGACCCCAACATAGTTGGGAAAAGGCAGGCCCACTGATTGATCTTTAGACGTTGTAATTGCTAAGTAACAATGTCAATTAATATGTTAACAAAATTAAACCGCTGACCCAATTTCGTCTTTTAAAAAGTTAACGAAATTTTTATCGCATAATTCTCAATTTTTCCGCGAGGTCAAAAGCTTTCCAGTTTTATTGTTCCCGGAATACATTTCACAAAGGTACTGTTAGGAACTCGATATGAGAGCCAATAATCCCCTCTGAGACATGACGGTATCGAAGCAGATTATGTGCGTTAGAATAGGTATAGAGGGTAAGGTCTGCCTGGATATTGGGATTGTGCATTTACTTAATAAAAATATTCATACACTGACAGACAACGCATAGCCTGAAATCATGAAATTCCTTATACAACATTATTTTTTGTTTATGCTAAACCCGAATGCGAAAAAAAAATCAGCTGTTCCATACATTTGTGTTCACTTAAATCGACAAAATGTATGAACAGCTGTTTTTTTTTCGCGATTTTACTGTTGGTCCCATTGAAAAAGTTGTTCAAAATGATGAGTACAATGACTCCTTTTCGGGTTTAGCATAAACAAAAAATAATGTTGTATAGCGAAAGTGAGCGATCAGAAGGATTTTTGAAATTCACCCCCTAAAGGGATTAAAGGGGATGAAAGTTTGTATGGAAGTTCGTCATTTTTGACGATGCGAATGCCATTGGGCACACGGCTTTTTAAATCAATAGAGCGTAAAAGTGTTACAGTTAAAAATGTTATGGAATTATGAAGGAACTAGCTTCCGCCAGCGGCTTGGCCCGCGTGGTATGTCGATAAAAAGTATGTCCTATGTCCTTCCCCGGGATGCCATCTACCTCCTTACCATATTTTATTCAAATCCGTTCAGTGGTTTAGGAAAAGGTAACATACAGATAGCAGACTAAGTTACTTTCGAATTATAATATTATAGTACGGATTATGCAACTCCGCTAAATATTTAAAAACCCAGTCTGAGTTAGGCGTATGTTACCGTCAATCATGTGTTATTGAATTTTCATTTGCCAATTACTTTATAAAAGTAGGGGAAGACCAAAAAAACGATGGATGGACTGTGTGAAAGATGATATGGCTAGAAAGGGGTTGACTACCGAGATGACGAGTTCCGACGGTGCGCCATATTTCGGACGGACACAGAGGAGCCCGCACGACGCACCGTGGGAAGGTGTACGTGCGAGGTACCGCAGACATTGGAAGTTCCTCGGTGCGCGGTACGTGGCGGTCTGTGGTCGTCTGCCGTGCGTGACCGTCCGCAAAATCGCGGATCGTTGGTTCTCGGCATAATAGACAACTATGAAAGAAAAGATACGTTGCGCCGACCACAAATAAATTGCGATAAATAATAAATTTTACAGCCGAATGTTTACTATCTCTATGCAACATATTACAAGGAATGACTATAAACAAAATCAAACTTGCCGATTCACCGTTACCCTATAATCTTATTAAACTGAAATCCAACCGACATAAGGTACCGAGTTCTCGGATTCACATCCGAGAAAGCTCACCGAACAATAACGTAACGCAAATTAAATAACATAATCAAACACGACAGTTACACAATACGTCATCGAAAGCGTTCGTTATTTGTGTGTTACAACGTTATTCGCGAGTCATTGCCGCTAATTAGCGCGCTAAGTATCGCGCTTTCGCTTAGCGCATGTTTATTGCGGTCAGTTCACATCGGTGGTTTGTGATTCTTCGACGCTTAGAATAGGTTTACCCTTTCAAATCATGTGGAAGGTTTACACGTGTAGAATGGGGTTAAGTTTATCTTTTTTCGTAGTAAAAATCTTTGCTCTAGTTTAATAAAGACTGGAGATTAGCGCAATATTGTGCCGTTTGGGTATCAAGGAAACTTTGCACAGCAGTTTGATATTACCGGCAGATAGTTCACAATGGAAAACGAAGACCACTTTGGAAAAAATGCGTGTAAAAAAAGGGAGACTTGGAATACTTTTGTTACAGGCCGGAGTCTGAACGTCTGTACAGTTTTTTGGCGAGCCTCGGCCCCTTAATACATGGGACTTAAACATAACTGGCAAAATGTGAGTATACAGGGTGTAAGGGTTAACACAGTTGTTACTCAAACCATGGGTAAATAATAGGGAATATGCATGTGATTCAAATATGGGTCAAATATTTTTTTCTATAAACTATGTTACTTCAGAATTAAGCCTCCATCAATATTTTTGAATAAAATTTCTTTTTGAGCGAGAAATTAATTTTTAAAAAGTCCCAAAAAACTGTGGGTAATTCAAATACTTGAAAAGGCTAAGAGCGGATGTGACGTAACAATCCGGGCTAACAATCAAAATGTTAATGTCAAGTCAATCAACAAGTGTCAAGTCAATGTCAAACGCTCATAGAAAAAGGAGTGTTTGACGTTGACTTGACAGTTGCTTGTCTGTTTTCACGAACTGTGACGTCACCACACCAAGCGCGCCAAATGGAGGGCGTTTAAATAGCCCGGATCGGTTGGATATTTTTAAACATTTTTTTAACTACTTTAAATTGCTTTTTTGCCGTCGAATTTTTTTTTACTTTTATTTGACGATGTAAACTATCGAATAAAAATATTAAAAAAATACATGCATATTCCCTATTGACTTAAATATAAAAATAAATTACCGAGTAACAAACACAAAACGTTATTTTAATTAAAAGATTTTTAAAAGTTTCTATCCGACACCGTGCTCGTTAGCGAAACAGCTGACTGACTGAGGGGGTGTCGCGCTCGCGGCCGTTCAGGTCACGTCCCGCGCCCCCCATTCGTGTTGAGACGCTAGTTCGTTGCCCTAGCGCATAGGTGAAAGGGTGAAATAGACTAGTGGTAAGTCGTCATTTTCCATTGATTTTACGTTCTATAAATAACACCAACCACTGGTTTCAAGGATAACGGTGTTTACCCTGTATATAACACCTCAGCTTAACTTTTGGGGAATGGAAGCGTAATGTTTTGTTATATGATAGTTCTGGGCAGCAACATTGATCTTTCCAAGCATTGCCAAATTGCGTCAGTTTCGCGGAACTTATGCCGTTCTATCACTGGCTCACAGACTCAAAGGTAATCCGGTCAACGCGGGTCGACATTTATGTGGTGTAACGTCCAGTTCCCTTTGAGTATAAGAGGATTTATCAACGTATTGAAACAATGCAGCAGCTATGAAAGTTGGGCTTTGAATAGTTGCAGAAGGCTTCGATCATCAAACTCGATTCATTTTGAATTGTGAGCCGGTGAGTTAGTTAGTCATAAAGTTGGATTGATACATAAAGCAAATATTCCTATGGAAAAGAACAGGCAAAAGACTCCGACATCGATTGTGTCGGGCGCCATTATTCAACCAGTGAGAAAAGGGAATCTCCCATAGGCTTTTAAAACGAACAGCATGCCAAAAGCTTTCCTTGAACTTGACATACTTTAATGACGGATCAAGTTTCGACAAAATTCGTGAGACTTGCCTTCTCCTTTTACCTTTCCGTTCATCCGTTCCAGGGTCATCCCAAAACTCCTACTTATTTGACAGTGTAGTCGTGTAACGTAGTAGTAAGTGGCGCCATCTGGTTTTGTTACGAAGTACTGGAATCACCGAAAAGAGTATGATACTGACTGGTGACTGTCACTCAGCAGAGGTGATCACATCGATAGTTGCGTTGCTAACGTCGACGACGAACTGCTATCTTGCGCCGTTATATTTATTTACGTTCCTTTCATCTCCGGAACTATAAATTTATACGGATATCCAATAAATTCATTAGAACTCGGTCTATATGACTTGCAAATCTGTTCCTTCTTCGTTCGAACGTGGGTGGTCATGCGATATTTTTTGTCCAGCTGTCACAATTACCGATTGCCACGCTATTTGCGGATGTATTGCTTCCTATAAGTTTGTGCGATTTGTCACATGAGTGTCGTTTTCCACGTAGCAAGAAATATGAACGGATCTTTGATATACGCGGTGTAACATAGATATCCAAAATTTCCACGCTGGTGATTGAGTCGAATTCATGGTGTATGTTTACACGTTGATGTCACTTACACTCTGTATATCGAAAGCATGCGACATCCACCATTCTGCACGCGCGATTACGGATCATTCCCTCTCTCAGAGAGGAGGCCTGTGAGGCAGTAGCAGTGAGAATATTATAGGTCTGAGCTATTTAATGCTGGTCTTTGAGCTATCTGGCTGGTAGCTTCTATGATAGTAGTGTATGCCGTGGTAAAAAATATAAGCTAGTCGGCTTAAAGTAGCGTGGCTCACAGCCATTTAATCTATCATCTATCGCTACTTGTAGAAAGTTGTTCACTTAACAGTAGATTCCAAAACTTTTATTTTATTTTAAAGGGATTAAAATGTGAAATTTAACGCCTACTGGAATTTTATATTCAAGTTGATGTTATTTCATAGTTTCTTGAAAAGTACAGGAAAATTTTATTCAAAAGAAAGGTTGTAACTTGAGACAGTGAAAGCAACAGTCGTTTTTATTTTACTTCAGTATCTTTTTTCGGGAAAGGAGCAATGGTCTAATTATGACCCAATTCCGCATCATAGTATTATGTGCCGATCGCTCATGTGTTATTGGCATCCATTAGTAAGTTCTGACACCTCGTGGTTATTGAAAAATTAGATTAAATCTCAAAGGTAATTAACAGTTTTGATTGGCTATTAATAGTGACCTTATATTATGTAATGTTCTTCAGAGAGGCCCTAGACAAAGTGACAGTCTATCAGCGATAACGATGATGGAAAAGGCAAAAATGTATAGGACTGACATAAACTATCGAAAAGCTTATGTCAATCCTGTTGATAGTCGTTGTAGAAATACGGCTCTCAGGTGCGTAGTACTCACAACGGGCGTGCGTGTATGGCCAGATGTATGAACGTAAATGAAGCAAAAGGAGTATGTAAGGATCGTAGCAGGTGGCGATCTGTAGTTTCTCCCTACTATCATGGGAAGAAGGCAGTCAATCTCAAGAGTAAACCGTAACCACCATCATCTTAAAAGAGTAAGACGATTTGCAACTGTCTCTGTAAGGATCATTATTTAATAGGTGATGATTTCTGAAGCACGAATCGGACTGATACACACCCGACCACGTGTCGTCGCGTGCGGTCGCATATCAGTACCGCTCACACGCAATATTTTCACTTATACATTGTAAGGTGTCGACGCTACTGATGTGATCTGCATCCTTTTACTTTTTTCACAGATTATACATCTTAGGTTGTGTTGATAATGGGGTGAGAGAACTATTGTTGGTCTTGGGCCTACGCCATAGACTGGTGACGCTTTGTTTGTAGTTAAATGTAGGATCAAAGAATTACTGAGAAAAATATCTTTATCTATCAGAAAAATCCCACAACAGTTTCCAACAATGGGTAAATACACCCCTTTGCAAAAAAAACGGGCGGTTTTGATTTTTGTACATTATTGGTAATCATTTAGTTGTAAAGAGGTTTTAATAGCCAAACTATGTTACTGACACTTAATAAAGAGTCTGGGTAAGAAAAAAAGTTAATTCCAAATTCGAAACTTTTGTTTAAAAACAATAATAATCCCGTTTTCCGTTTGTGTCTTTAACTAACATTTTGCAGGTTTGTGGATAGAAGGTTATCCTAGCAACTAAAACTAACTTCTCGTTATTTTTAGTAGAATAATTTATGTTTGTCGCATAATCAAGCCTTATTGTGACTTAAAAGTGATATCTTTGTGTCGATTGTAATGGCAGAAAAATCAATAAGAGCTAGTAAAATTGTAGCGTTGCTGGAAGAGGGGTGTAGCCAAAAAACTATATTCTTATTGATTATAACAAATGACTAGTCATTTATGCTTAACGACATAGTAAAAATATTAATATTATCCATACAAAAGCCAATGACTGTTAAGGTGCCCGTTTTTTTTGCAAAGGGGTGTATTTCCAAACCTCTTTGTTTTTTATATAAAAACCTTGAGCACGGAACTGACTGGCTTCTTGAACTGGCGAAATTACAGTGTACTGTAGATACAACTCTGCATAGCCCTTTGGGGATTACCGGCGTGACGGTATTTATGTGTTATGTGTTCTTGAGGACCTAGCTTTGGTTTAAAAAACTGGCATGTCTTTCAATCCTCCACAGCAGTAAAGAAAAATGCGTGGGAAATTAAATTTAGTATTGTTTAACCTAAGGCTGCCATCAGACAGGCTGCATTTAAACTGTTTCATACATTGCATTTGTACATTACGAGTATTGCAGTCGTACGACTGCATTCAAACTGCAAGAATGCAGTCCGTCTGATGGTAGCCTAACATACAGTATCCAAACGTGGTGTTAATGCTCGGTCCTTCTATAGAGGAAGATATTTTCCCTGGGAAGTCAATCTACGTAATAAAATCCATGAATTATTTAATTAATTCACTGACTGACCACGCTCAGCCTAAACCGCTAGGTGTAGAAGCATGAAATTTTGCAAAAGGCGTCCTTAAATAATGAAAGTGAGCACTAATGAAGGATTTTTGAAAATTCACCCCGTAACGGGTTTAATGGGGATGAAAGTTTCTAGAGAAGTTCGTCATTATTGCCGATGGAGACAGCTAGTAAAAATAGAAGTTCCTCTTATACATGGATACTATACTAACCGACATTACAAATAAGGAAGGTATCAGTATGATTGAAGCGACATTATGAGCCCACCTACTGAACAGTATGAAAATATGCGCAAATTAGCGCTCATTGAATTAATGTAAAAATGACGGAAGGCGTTCAGGAAGGACGGTGGTCGGTATAAGTTATACGATTTATACTGACGGTGCTGACACTTGTTGGTAATTCCGAAGACTTGATGAGTTGAGGATAGACAACCGGATATTGGAAGAACCCAGAAAGAATATCCGTAACCAACTGTGAAGTAGTGGAATGCCAAAGTATTAAAGCGTTAGAAAGAGTGTGTAAGGGTCGTAGCAAGGGGCTTTCTGTAGTTTCTGTCTACCCCCATGAGAAGAATTCGAGAGTTGTATGTGTATACGAACAACTAAACTGTTAGATTCGATCAATCAGATTCTGTAAATGCTAGTTCTTAGCAGATAAATACATTTTGAACCGACTTCAATTATAAGAGAATTCAGTACAATATTAACACTCGCCTGGACGCCAGGGTTATAATGGCTTACTTTACGTTAGGTTTTCTCTGTGTCCGTTGAATCTCGAATGAATTTGATTAGTGCACTTGTGTCTTCAAAGTTTCAAAGCTACTTCACCGAAATTGATTCAAAGGATTAATAATTTTTCTTGCACAAACACTCGGAGAGATGATTATATTGAAGGGATTATATTATTCCCCAAGATTTGTCTGTCAAACAAATGTAGACGTCGTTTCATAACATTACGCCTGTATTCCCCGAAGGGTTAGGCAAAGGTGTACCCAATAGTACTCCTGCATTTCGGCAGGTATGTAAGCCAATGTAATAGGGAGCGAGCCTATTGCCATCTACCAGGCACAAATCCAGAATGCTGCTGAGAAACTCCAGATTGAAAAACACAATAAAACTTAGCCCGACCCCCGAATCGTACCCAGGTGCTACTCAGCAGTAGCACTTGCGACCACTAGACCAACGCGATAGTCTATAGCAAATGTAAATGTAGAGTAACTCCGGATCTTCCTTAAGCTTCAAATGTCGATTATTTCATGAAGAAATAAAATACATTTTTATTCGAGTTAATAACTATCTACCAAGCTCGGAAATGATAGAACACTACCTAGCGGAAATTGAGAGTTAATCAAAGAAAAATAGGTTAAAAGCTTTGCTAACAAATGGACAATATTTTCTTAGTTGTTATTTCCCGTGTAAGTCTTAATAGCATTACTTAGCCACTAGGATGAAGAAGAAAATGGTTCAAGTTTACAGAAAATCTTTTTAAGTCTTGTCATTTCATTATTATAATCGAATTGGTAATCGGCTAAGTAATAACAGCCGCACGGGTCGATCCTTCAGGTTAGGCTACGTTTGCCGGAGTCGGTCCGTGGATGGGTGACCATCTTTACATACCGAGACTCCTCCGTGCCTCGGAAAGCACGTTAAGCCGTTGGTCCCGGCTGTCATTCGTGGATCTTTGACAGTCGTTACGGGTCGTCAGAAGCCCGAAAGTCTGACAACTAGTCTTACCAAGGGGTATCGTATTAGCAAGTTATCGGATTGTGGGGGCCAGATAGGTAGTCGCTCCATGTAAAATACTGGTATTCAGCTGCTTCCGGTTAGACTGGAAGCCGACCCCAACATAGTTAAGGGTAAAGGCTAGGCAGATTAAAGATGCTGTAGTCTTTCCAGTTATTATGGGCACTTGTGAAATTTCAATACCGTGCTGCCCAATACCACCTCATGTTTTCATGAGGTCCTGGGTTTGATTCTCGGGTCGGGCAAAGTGTTATTGCACTTTCCATCTGGAATTTCTCAGTAGCAACCCGGAGTCTGGATTTCTGCCCGATTGGCCTTGGATTGCCGAACTGGCGAAATGTGGGTGTACACACCTGTCTAACCCTTCGGGGACTACAGGCGTGATTACGTATGCTATGTTGTTTTAACAAATCAAAAACAAACAATAAACACGTACCTAATAAGTTAATTTCACTATTCACACTCCATCATAAATTTTCGCGTGAAAACCAGTAATTTTCTCACAAAACGAGGCAGATCCTTCACTGAAGCGTTACCAAGTAATGTAATGTACAGTTATTAGTTCCAACTTAACTATAGTTATTTGTTTTTACTCCGATTACGGAAACAGGGAAACGCTTGCGTCACATCTTGGTAATATTAGATTGAGTTTAAAACAGTTATGTTTAATGATATGCAATTTAACTGTAGCAGCCATAATTTAGTTAGAACGTGCATAATATTATTTGTTATCTAATTTTGATTAGGTAAAATGAAATAAGTTGGAATACTTATTGTTTTTCGTAACTGTATGGTATAGATTTTGAGGTGTATTATTATAAACATCGCTTTTAAAGAGTAGTGGTTAACGACAGCTTAATCATACATTTAAGACGTTTCGTTACGGTTTAAAGAGTTTTAGACGTTGAAACGTAATGAAAATCATATTATTATCTTTATTTGCTTTCCATAACGACATAAACGTCTCATAACGTTTGTAAATAAATCCTTTTGAGTTTTAGTACATATTTTGTACTTTTGTTTTTGAAAATACAGAAAAATAACAAACACAAAACCACGTGACCACAAACTACTTCAAAATGTGTAGAAATTTACATTCTGGTAATGTCATGAATGAAAGCTTTATGAAAGTTACGCAGGTTTTCCTGCAAGTTGTTATTGGATGAATGGGCATTATGATTTATCTTTGCATATACACACTTGAAAAACTTTAAATAACTAGCTGTACCCGCCACACCTCAAAGGCGAACAGCAAGAAAGGTACCATAATCATCTTCACCAAATACTAAGCTACCTTTCCGCAAAATTTCATCAATATCCCTTCAGCAGTTTAGCCACAAAGATCGTATCAAACAATACGACAGACTCACGTTCACACTCAAAAATCCGCCATCTTGGAAAACAAATTAACACCACACACACTTTTGCAAATAATTTAAAAATAGAATCACCACCACCTTTGAACGTTACTCACAAGTTTGTAATCCATTTTAACGTGTAAACTGTGTGACTCGAGGTATCTCGTACAAATGTAGCCGGCTCTGTGCTGTCGGCAACTTATAGCACGCACTGTTGATAACCATCCCCAGCTGGTGGTCGGTGAAGATGGTAGGAGGGGATGGGTGTTACACAGTGTGACGTTTTGAGCCTATGATTGAAATTACATGTCCTGCTGATAATGATGTGTGAAGGTTTTAGTTCCCTGAAGCTGCAAAATTAGTTGCGTCATAAAAGAACGCAAAATTAAGGATGTCATCAAAATAACAGTGGCTTTTGATATGGGGACAAAAAAAAAACCTATTGGTGAACGTCATTTTGCGGCCGTTATGTCAACACCGCTACTTAGGGGTTACCCTAAGTTTTCGAAGAAAGCTTCGGTGCCGCCATATACCTGCCGCAAGAATCGAATAAGTAATGAAATCACTACGTAGGTATTGCGGCCGCTATGTGGCTTATAAAATCCATACTTATATTACAAATGCGAAAGTAACTCTCGTCTGTCTGTTATCTTTTCACGCCTAAACTGCTTAACGGTTTTGGATGAAATTGCATTGGTTACACCCATACACCCATGACGTAGGATACTTTTTATTCCGATACTTTACATTACCTAGCGAATGCTATTTCCAACTTCCACGCGGGCGAAGCCGACGAAAAAGCCGCAAAACCTATTCGATTCTTATACATTTTCTAGATGCTAGACGGGAGTCTCGATCTTGGCTTCAGAATGTACGGAAATCGAAGCCTAATCGAAATCGTATAGTCCCTAGGACTGAGCTAAACGATAAATGATTTATACGTGTCAGCTCTTTTACTAAAGGCCATTGCCATTCCAGGCGTTACCCTACATTGTCTTTACATAATCTGATGCTTTATGAAATGTCTGACCTTGAACGAGACCTTGACCTTTTAGCTTTCTTCGGTGTTTCTTTTAAACGAAATTTAGACTGAAAACGCCTTTCCCATTTTTACAATTTGAAGCGATGTAACGCTTCTCTCTGATTCTTAAAATGTTTCTTAAAACGTATAAAAGTTCTGTCGCTAGGCAATTACTGATATGGTTCGGTACTATCTAATGTGCTATCGGTAGTATGCCATTGCATCCAATAATAGTATTAACTTAGAATTTCTCCAAATAGAAATAGAACAGATAGATAGAAGATAGAATACTGTTTATTATGTACACCATAAAAATTACAGTTATAAATGTAGAAATTTTACAAGGGGTGACATAATGGGCGGTCTTAATCGCTAAAAGCGATCTGTTAAAGACAAAATTTGGTTGGATTAACGTGGATCTGCAGTGGTAGCCCGCGAAATTCAAATTTTCTTACGTTTTTTGTAAGTTATATCTTGATCAAAATATGATTATAGTCAAAATGTTTTATGATATGATGTACCATGAAGATGACGTTACATACGTACTTACAATTTCTTCCTATAAAAGTGTATTAGTCCTACATAAATAAAAAACATCTCAAGTTACCTACAGTCTTTGCTCTAGCCTCAAACAAAACTGTAATTGGTTTTCTGTTAAAAGTTCTAAGATTAAAAGCCCTTGATTGAAACTGTGTGCTAAAACGTAATTAATGTTAGATGTGGTTCTCAAAGTAACAGAGTACTAATTAGAACTTAATGTTTATTATCAGACTCTTGTTAAGCAGGTAATTGAAATGTAATTTTTTGGTAATGAGCAATGTAGACAAGCTACGGTTTACGGTGGCCGCCAACTAACAGATGCAGTGACGGCTGTCACGAAAATGATGGCAGCGCGGTTTGACTTTACGGTTTCAAAAAACGCTCTTTAGGAAAACACACCAATTTTCATAAATAACGTTTCAGTAGCGTCATTCGCTGGTAAATTCCAGACTCTATGTGGCGGCCACCGCGTTTCCAGGAAACCCTAGCTCAACTCTGATCTTAAGTCACCGCGAGCATCGAAATACATTCTTTACAAAACTTTTTCGCACGAAACTCTTCGGAAGTTGCTGATTTAGTAACAAGATTTTTATATAATTTGCTGTAACTATAAACAACTTACCGGAAAGTTGTAGCGTTTATGTCTATCAAAAGCGCTTGCTACTGCCAAAACTTAACAGATTTTTATTGCCTTGGTGGTATGCATAAGCTACAGATCGCCTTGCGCTTCGATTCTTCTACAGGTACTCTTTTGCCGCGTCCACTTCAAGTAATTGGTCTTGAGATCACCTGCCGCTCTATTCTCACCATGAAAACTTAGGTGAAGTTAGATGTAACTGATGCAAGCGATTGACATTATTGACGTTCACGGTGAGATTTTTACAAAATAAATCGGCTAAGTTTTTAAAGAAATCACCAATAAGACTAATGTATCGTCACATCAATGTTCTCAAGCGCGGACTCATAAGAAGGGCATTCACTGACACATCCCAACGAATCAACTAACCCATTTATTTAAAGCGAATTTCACCAATGAGACTCAACGCTATCAGCACATAAACCGTTAGTGTTATTATTTTCTGACAATGGCAGAACGCATTCAGTTTCGTTGGTGAAATTCGCACTTAATCCCTTAAACTGCATTTGTATATCAACCTGTCCACTGCAATACGAAAATGCAATTTCTTTCATAATATCCAGCTTATTATACGGAAAGCTCTTAAAATTCAAAATAAACATGGCCGGCTTTTGTCCTGTAATGCTCTGCTTAATTCAGGAGCACTGGCTTTCCGTTAAGCTGAATAAATTGTGAATTCATAAACGCTGTTTATTGGTGGAATCAACGTAGCAGAATTAATTTGTATGCTGTTTGGAATCTGGCTATAAATATGCTTATTTGTAACGATATCGTGATATGATCGTGTTCTTTGTCAGATTTTTGGTAATTTTGAGGTAATCCTCATGCAGTAAACATAATTTACCACGATAAGAGGACTTCGATATTGAGTGTTGTTCCCTAATGCCCGGTTCATATTATTACAGTGAATAATCCAGTCCAGTGACTGGATTGACAGTCTACTTTTTCATTCCAGCTCGCCCATGCCAGCGCTACTGGAATAGTGTAGTGCTGGATTAAACTTAATGTGATATTGAAGATGCGACTTTTGAGGCTCACACCACTGTTTTAATTCTTGACGACTGAAATTATTTTCAGCCCTATTTGATTTATTAATCAATATAACTTTGATCGACTACTACTAGAACTAAGCTAGAACTGTAAACCTGCAAGCTATATTCAGTCATCGAAAATTATTTTTCTTATGTACTTTCTTAGGGCTTTCATACTATATTTATGTTCGCTCAGAAACTCATCTATTTAGATTACCTGTCACCTATCTCGGCACAGTCTCTTTAGGTTCGCCAGCATTTCGTGCTTCGCAGAAGCCCAGGCATGTTCAAAATGTATCATTTACATTACATACATATTCAAGCATTATCTCTGACACTACTAAGTTTTATTACTTCTGCATTTACATTTCCCAAATGTATGTTAATGTTTTCTTCATCTGCATAAAAATTGTATTATTACAGGTTAGATAATAAAATGCGGACATAGGTTTCATAAATATTAATTTTTATGATGAATTGAGGTTTTTGGTTGAGATATGACAAATCGTTTCTGTAGTTTCTCCCTACACCTATGGGAAGAAGGCGTGAGTTTACGTATGTATATGACAAATACTTTTAGTTTGATAGTCTTTAGAGCATTGAATTATCTCACTCTGAGTGGAATACCTCCACGGTTTACATGATTATAGGTGCACATAAGACCTGAGGCCTTGTGCGAGTTTATTTTAACTATCTTCACTTTACGCATCGACCGTGTTCGGCGCTCCGATTGGCCCTTCACTGGCCTTCACTGGTGATGGGCCAATCGGAGCGCCGAACGCGGTCGATGCGTAAAGTGAAGATAGTTAAAAGAAACTCACACTAAGGCCTCTGTTTGTGTGTTCTGTCTGTTTTTGGGTTTTTCTATCTGACATTTCCCAGTAGCAGCTCTGAGTCTGGATTTGTGCCCGGTTGATGGCAATAGGCTCGCTCCAAATATGGGACTTAAATGAAACTGGCGAAATGTGGGTGTCTTATAGGTACACCTCTGCCCAACCCTTCGGGGAAACAAGGGGTCATGTTATATTTATAAGACTGACGAAGAAGTTTATCTTCAATATTTTACTGATGGCTTCATGAGTCTGGAACAGTTTACCATAAGAACCGGTCCTTAGGCTTTACCAATTTGGCCACTGTCCTCCGTTTTCAACATACTGAAAGTGTCATTATAGCATAAGCCAACACAAAAACCATACGGAAATAAAAATAATATAAGTATTGCTTCATCCATCCCTCTTAACCCACATTATTTTAATAACGATCTTATAACACATTTATAGATGTTGACGTACGGCCTCATATTTATATAATAACAACATGACTTGTCTTTCTGTATGTAGGAAACAGAGCCGATTTCTACGAAGAGCATCGTTATTGTCATGGTCGGGTTACGTGAATTTGAGAATGGCTGTAGAATTATTCAGTAGGCAGACATCTCGGAGCATCTAAGCTTGGTTGTCAGTACCTAGTTAATGTCTACCTGTTATTGTATTGTTGTATTGGGCGCACGTTGTCAGTGACGCTGAATCGTATACTCGGATCCAGTCGCAGAGTATACGCTGAATCACGTATACTCGGCTCCAGTCGTAAGTTTTTACTTCTATGATGTGGTCATAACTTCATAAGTAGCTCACCCGTTCACCCTCTTTTGTTTGTGCAAGAAAATCATCAAAAGGCTTTCTGACCTCCACAACTAAATCGTTACTATTCTCCTCTAGGTCGTTAGTTGCGGCGCATAATTACAAAAATATGCACTGATATTTGAATAAGCTCTTAGACTAACCGAACTACTCGACAGCATCTAACAATATAAACGTCGTCTCCAAGACACAGAGGTATACTGATATGTTAGTTTGATGTCTTTTCTTATCACCCTTCCACGAATCGACTGCATCTACCAGCTAACTATCGACCAACACGTTTTGATGCTTAAAATATCATCATCACCCTGCTCCTGCTGCACCCTTTTGCCAATGTATTTAGTGTCGGCACAACAGCTTCAATACACATCGCATCAGCCGTCATCACAACTTTTCTAGCTATTTAATCAAATCACCACCCACAATATTAACTTTACAAATGATACAGTTTCAATGTATCGCGTGCCTCACACCACAGTGTAGTAGATCAGTTCTGTTGTTATGTCGTAATTATCGGCGACTATCATTGCAAGTGTGCAATTAGTATTGTTCGTACGATAATTAGGTGGTCAGTTTCATATGTGGTGACGTTGACGTCATCGAACACGTAGAATTTCCTTGCTGGAATTTCGATCATAGGGAGGCAACCGTCTTCCAGTGGCGAAAGGTCTGTTATGATTCGTTTCGGTGATCTGTTCTAATCGTTTCAATTACCACTGTCCATAGATTTATGAAAAAGGCCGGTGTCAGTAAACTTTCAGTGACGTTTAGACCGGGTGTAAACTTTGAACCCTCGTCACTAGTGTCTTCTGCAAATTGTAGTTTTTCCAGGCTCTTCTTTTTGCCGTCTGTTAGAACCCGTATTCATCAGCAGAGCCCTCTGCGGAACCGGTGTCATCCAGCTTTTATTCATCCCAAAAAATTACCTTCAATAGCTCCCTGAAGTAAGGACTGCAGGCTGACAGTACAACTCTATGTGCCTTCAAACTCTTGCCATCGCAGGCCAGTGTGACGTCGACAAAGTCCTCGTCATCGCGAAGATTCTCGAACGCGCTGGTGATACTGCTCTGATAGTTGTTCCAGCGCAGGCAGAAATGCCGTGTGTCCACCATATTAACATTATTATAAACTAAAGTCTCTTTTCATGTACGTCATGTGTGACCGTTCTTCTAAACTAAGAATTTTGATGCAGTTTTCACCATCATTTAGAGAATTTATTCCGGAAGGTTTATGTACATAATACTTCAATATTAAACATTCATCATTTATAATTAAGAAATCTCTATATTTTGTCGTGTCGTAAGAACCGTTGGAAGCACGCAGCAGTTCGCCTTTTTTTTATACAATTGGCTTAACTCTAAAGCTACCACTTTAGCCATACCCTATTTCTACCGTCAAGCAGCGTAGCTGAGTTCTCGTTGGAATACTATACATTGCGGTGCAATTACAGGCTCACGAGACTCATCAGCTTTATCTTCGTGCTAATAACGCACCAGCGATACAACATCTACCAAATATCGTGAGAAGTGATCTTTATTCGACCGACGACACGGTGATCGTTATAAATTCTTTAGTGTCAATATCTCGTCGTGGCCGACAGCTCACATGAGTAATGCTGCCAGTGCTACTTATCATTCTCGTGTTACACGTTGTTGATCCGTCAGTGTAAGAACACTATACGTGTCCCTATCAGAAGCTAATGATGTATTGTGTAGTCTATTGGATACGTTAACTACCTTACTCGTTTTTCGTGAGCAATTACAGTCATATGAGATGTTTTTACTTCGTCTATACAGGGTGTTAGGGTAAACATCGTTGTCCTTGAAACCAGTGGTTTGGTGTCATTTATAGAACGTAAAATCAATGGAAAATGACGACTTCTTTTTAGTTTTTTTTTTTCATTACTTTTTTCCACTAGAATATTTCACCCTTTCACCTATGCGCTAGGGCAACAAACTTGCGTCTCAACACAGGTGGGGGGCGCGGGATGTGATGACCTGACCGGCCGTGAGCGTGACCCCTCTTTCAGTCAGTCAGCTGTTTCGCTAGCGAGTACGGTGTCGCATAGAAACTTTTTCAAATCTTTTAATGAAAATAACGTTTTTTTTTTGTTGTTACTCGGTCATTTATTTTTATATTTAAGTCAACTACCCATGGTTTGAATGACAAGAGTGTTTACCCTTACACCCTGTATGATGACCACGTTCGATGCTTCTGGTGTTGCAGATGCCCATAGGTGGCACTGGCTGCTTACCATCAGGTGACTCGTTTGTTCGTCCACCCAAAAACATGACTAAAATAATCTTCCATCTTATCCAATATTCCTACCAAACTTTTTGTCAATGAGACCATGAATGAATGAAAGAGCGCTCATACTTTGTCAGTACCGTTTTTGTATCGACAAAGAGTCCAATTTATTCGTTACTACCAACCCGCCCCTGCTTCGCTCGTATTTACGACTTGACAAAACATTGCGACTATTTTATTATATGTAAGTTTAATTTTAATGTATTATTCACAAGGTTGCGTAGTTAAGAAGAACAACGTCGTCACAAAGACATACACTAAAAGTGACTTTAAAAGTGTATTACGTCCCTGTTTTCAGAAACATTATTTTCTCTACACAATAATTCATTTCACGAAAACATTGCCAACATGTCGCAATGAAAACCATACAGGCGGTAAGGGTAAACACTCTTGTCATTCAAACCATGGGTAGTTGACTTAAATATAAAAATAAATAACCGAACACAACAAAAAAAAAACGTTATTTTCATTAAAAGATTTTTAAAAGTTTCTATCCGACACCGTGCTCGCTAGCAAAACAGCTGACTGACTGAGGGAGGTGTCGCGCTCACAGCTGGTCAGGTCATCACATCCCGCGCCCCCCACCTGTGTTGAGACGCAAGTTTGTTGCCCTAGCGCATAGGTGAAAGGGCAACGAACTTGCGTCTCTTGTGGTAAAATGTAGATGTAAAAAAATTTAAAAAAAAGTTGTAATTTTCCATTGATTTTACGTTCTATAAATGAAACTAAACCACTGGTTGCAAGGATAACGGTGTTTACCCTAACATCCTGTATAAGATCTCCGAAGTTTCCATCGGCAATACATGCACAGACCACATCCATTGACATTCTAGAATCAATATAGGCCTCACAAATATTTGTTTCAGTGCTGAATGAAGCAGGGGTACATAACATGTATGCCAACCTCTGCAGTATGAGCCAATCAAATGACAGTTTGCAAGCGTATGATTGAAAAGTTCCAAATTGGAATGCAACTAGTTTTGGTGGATATTGCGGTTTGTTTAACTTTCCATAACTTTTCATCGGTTTCGTTTCAAACTTTCAGTTTGTTCGTTTTATTAATGCTGCTCAAATATTGTCGATGTATTATTTATATGACGTTGATGATTGAATACGAGAAGTACAGGACCGGTCAATGTGACACTTTAGGCAAGGCCTATATCCAGCAAGCAGTGGACGTCTTTCGGATGAAATGATAATGAAGTTAATTAGAGCCAGAAAACGCGATAACACGAGAGATACAAAAGAGAGGAGAGAGGCATTCATTACCCGACTACTGCGAAAAAAAAGGAGGGTTATGATTTTGACCGATATGTATGTATGTATGTATGGATGTTCATCTGTTCCCTCCTATCTTCTAAACCACTCATCACAATTTGAAAAATGAGATATCGTTGGAAGCGTCTTGCTCGTCCGCTAGTTATTGGTTATGTGACGTCACATTAAATTAAAAATGGCGCCCTCTAGAGGAAATAAAGTAAGGAACTAAAAAAAAAAAACGTTTACTCGTACCATGTTGGGTATCAAATAAAAGGGATTAATGAGCACATTTCAAAAATATATATATTATAACCCCAAAAGAATTAAAAAAAAAATAAAGTAATAAAAACTAAAACCCAACTACGACTAAAAAGGTATAAACAAGACACCACAGACAGACAAATTAAAAATCCGGAGTCACACGTAATCTGTTCGATTTATGCCCTAACACCCGGATTTTTAATTTGTCTGTCTGTGGTGTCTTGTTTATACCTTTTTAGTCGTAGTTGGGTTTTAGTTTTTATTACTTTAATTTGTTTTTCATTGTTTTGATCACAATGATCTCCCAAATTAAAACATTTTGTTTTTATGGACACTGCTTTGAAAGCAAAGCTGTGTAGTATAAAAACAAAATGTTTTAATTTTGTCTTGTACTCATGATAATATCGCGACAATTTTGCACGCTGCTTAGCCACGTAAATTATTTTGGTTTTCCGGGATAAACACACTTGTTCTTTTACCTCATCTATCCCCTCAACCTTGAATCATTAACTGGAGCTCATCAATCCTGTATCTAGTTAAGAGGAAACGCGGTCACGTGGTCGTTGGCGTTCATTACATACTAACGTATTCTTCTGTTTTCTCTCTGGTCCAAATTATGTTTTTACGGTATAATGTATGTCTAACTCGCCCATGTCCCTATGTTTTTGTTTATTGACGTATTTTATTTTTCTTCTTGGTAAACGCGTTTCCTCTTAATCCCTGACATACAACAAACAAGTCAGGGGTTGTAAACACAATGAACAGCGTCTTATAACATTATTATTCAGTGGTATTTACGAAATCCGAGCGTTTTCCTTCTACGTCCACCCTTTTATATAGTACCTGTCATAACAGAATGTTTATCTGTCTGTGTTGCTTGTAAACAATGGCTATTTGTTGTCCTTTTAGCAATATGATTATCTTAGCAGTTCGGGGTAGAAGATGGATTGGGATTTCTGAAGGATTTAGTTACTACAATCTTTTGTTACAGTACTTATTCGGTGACTAGATTCTTGGGATATTATTCTCTGATCTGTCAAATCCATTAATCATCTGCCGTCCGCAACACAGTTGGGAAAAGGCTAACTTTTCCCAACATGTTGCGGACAGCTTCCAGTCTAACTGGATGCAGCTGAATGAAAGTATTTTACATGGAGCGACTCTACGACCCAGTTACTGGGTAACATGTTCAATTGACTTTTAGTGGTTGGTCAGATAAGTGTCTTCCTTTCTGTCTTGTCAAATTGCGATTACCGATTCGTTTGCCCAGCGAAGTAATTAACTGAAAGCTCTCATCGACTATTTCCGCTCCACGGCTCGCGTTTACGCCGGTAGCACACCTCCGCTACTCGACTCATCGGATTCATGTGGCGGAACATGACGCGAGTCAAGTACAATTGAACTATTGCGATTTCGCGGCGGAGGTGTGCTACCGGCGTTATGGTGTTTATAAATGTTTAAAAAAAACTTTTATGTTATTGCGGTACCTAGGCGCCCCCTTTCGGATCGGACAGGGTTTTTGTGACACGTTGTATATGCAAAAGTAATTTGTCGTCTCTGTCGGTCTGTCTGTGTTTACCGTGTCTGCCTGTCTCTCTGTTAACCTTTTCACGCCTTTACGACTGAACGGGTTAGGACTTAGGATACTTTTTATCCCGGTAGTATGTCTCGTGGGATAATTTCCGACCTCCACGCGCACGAAGCCGCGAGCAAATGCTATGAAACCATAAAATAATTACCATACTCCCAGTTTTTCATTCGCCACTAATTACTTAATTCACTCAATTCTCTTTCACGACGGAAGTGCACAAGATCATATTTCATCGTCGACTAATTCCGTAAAGAGGAACAAGATTGATGATAATAACTTCATTTTATTAGCGTGCCGGAAACGTTGACCGAGCGATTTCAGTGCGTATACGATTATCGATCAACTTGTGTGGAAACGTACGGTGGGGCGGTTGGTGCGGGTACGGGAATTGACAGCTGTAATGCACAAAACATGCTATCGTGATAATCGAAAGAGGCGTAACGTCCAAATTTTAAATATATTATTACACACTAGCTGATGCCCTCTATACATTGGTGAAAACAGCATGAAAATCGGTGCAGTAGTTTTTGAGTTTATCGCGAACAGACAGACAGACAGACGCGGCGGAGGACTTTGCTTTATAATAATTATGTTGTGATAAACCTACATGGCCGCTCATGAAACGTCAGCAGCTACTTGCACAGATCTAATTAGTTGTTCCTATGGAGAAGGAATTTATAGAAATAAATGCAAGATTCAAGCATTTGATAGCGTTGAGGACCACTGAGGTTATTTCAACAAACGTCACCGCTATCCAACTTGAAAGAAGCTTAGTGCCTGCTTAGTGATGTCCCCCAAGCCTTTGAGAGTCGATAGTCACAATAAGACAAGGAGGCATCCAAATTATGATGTCTCGCCAATCCACGCCTTATCCGTCGTGCTATTGTCGTTGTTCTTTAGGCACCCCACTGGTGCATGCTACCTCATCGTGCCATCGCCACTTCCCTCTTTATTGAGCCGTGCCGCCCTTGACATGGAAAAGGATTCAGGACACAACTATTTCATTTGTAAATACATATTTCCTTACTAATATTATAAATACAAAAGTAACGTTGTCGGTTCGTTACCTTCACGCCTTAATCGCTGAACGGATTTCGATGTTTGACATACAGGTAGACCATGACCGGCGGGGCGAGCATGGCTAGAGTAATTCTATATGACTAAACTATGATAAAATGTGTGACTCGAGCCATGTCACAAGGTCCTGCTTGTCCCGCTGGGTTAGGACATATGATACTTTTATCGTGGTAGTAAGATAATTTTGACCAACACCGCCGGCGAAGCCGCGGGCTAGTAAATTAAAATGTTGCTGTATTCTGCGTGCATGTTCCAACTTACACATCCCGTATGTCTAAGTCTCATTCGACTGGCCACTTCCTACTTTTATATTGCGTACATTATTCCACACTACGTTCTACACATTTTAGCTAGGTAATTATATTACTATCTATTCCTACACATCGGCCGATTTGTAATGTAAACATATTCCACTAACTTGATATACTTAATTTATTGTCGAATAATTGGACCGAATACTTTTCCTTTCCGTGTTCCGCTTTGTGGTTTTTTCTTTTCTTTGCTTAGTTTTCATTCTCAGCGGTCGTTTTGCGTATATCAGCTTTAACTTCATCCACTTAATAGTTATTTTCTGCATGCGTATCCAATATAATATTGCCAAATGTAATGTTTGGTGGCTCGGAACAAATAAAAAACCAGCGCTGCGAACAATACAGTGAAGCATGCCAAAGCTACACCTCCGCTCTGTGCATACGCTCACACGCACATTTACAACTATTTACCATCAAACTACACCTCACTAAGTGCACACATGTTTACGAAACCGGCCTCACGTCACAGACTGTTTGTTGACAGCACTCTGTCTCGGCTTTTTAGATTGATGGTTTATTTATTCAAATAATCCCAAGATCTATCGTTATTTTTGACAACAGTATAACTGTGCATAGACTTGTTCAAGTTTTCAACAATCGGGGGTACGATACAGACAGAACGCGACCTGCTACGATATTAATCGTCGTGTAATCGTGAGAGATAATGTCTGTAGTTGAGTACTCATTGGTCATCAAGTCATCAATCTTTTTATATCATACGATAATGGCAGTTTCACCGTAATTGCAATAATTCTAGGCTGCGTATTCATTTAGAGATCGTTAACAGTTACTTACGAAGTAAACTATTCATAGGTACGTACAAGTTTTCTACATGTTTAATAATCATTTAATTTTAAGACCACCAGTATTATGATCTGCCTAACTTTTTCCCAACTATGTTGGGATAGGCGTCCAGTCTAACAGGACGGACGCAGCTGAATACCAGTATTTGACATGGAACAACTGCCGCTCTAATCCACAACCCAGTTACTGGGTAATACGATATCCGTTGGTAAGACTGGTTGTCAGACTTTCGGGCTTCTGACTACCCGTAATGACTGTTAAAGATTTACAAATGACAATCACTACTATATCGTGATATTTTTCAAACAAATAAATCAAATTAAAGAACACCAACTTTACTAAAAATGCAAGTCGTGCGTCATATAATCGTTGGCCTCGTTCCAATGTTCAGGACAAATGATTAACTTAGCATCGCTTAGCCAGCCTCTTGTAATTAATCCGGCAAGCTTGCTGTATGAGCACTTTTTTCTTTGCCGTAAAACTGCTGATTTCGTTCATACACGGAGCTTTTAAGGCGATGATAGTGCGGCCTTTACTCTGGGTAATATACGACTTAAATGTAACTGGTGAAACGTGGAAGTAGTAAACATCTCTACTTACTCGTATGGACCCTGTAAAGGCACAGCAAAATAGGTAACAAAAATTAATTAATATTAAACATTCAAATTAAATTAAATAACTCTTGCTACTTTAAATAAATTTCTTCTTCATAACTGTACAATTCTTCGTGCATAACTACGAAGAATTGTACAGTTATGAAGAAGAAATTTATTTATTTATTTAACATTTTGTAGACTTAACAGGTCATTCCAAAGCGTCTACAAACAGGTTACATTATCTTTATATACGCGTACAGTTGTGCAATGAGCTACATGTTATTATTATATTAGATACTATTGCTTAATTACTAGGTACTTATAATGGGTACAGCTTAGCCTAGTTTCGCCGACATATTTAATTTAGAATTTAAATGATGAATTTAAATGTATTCATGTAATTTATAAATATTACAGAAATGAGAAAATTCACAAGTGCAACTGACACTCGTGAACTTTCACATTTATGTTTCAGTGTAGCAATAGAGTTCTTTCAATCAGTAGAACATTCTGACTTAATGGATAATCAGATGACCTAACGACAACTACAACTAAGCGAGATTAATTTCACACTACCCCTCCATAATAATATATGTTTACAGTAAATCTATTACTCTCACTGTCCCACATAGTAATCGATCACAGCGTTTTTACATAACGTACGCGATTCGTACCGATGCAGCCCGATGCGCGGGGAAATCGTGCGATCTTCACGCTCGTTAATGATGTGGGCGGAAAATTAGATCTAGTAGACCGGTGCGCCACAGTACAGGGGGCACAGGAGTGCAAGGAAGGTTCTAGATAAGGTATAGATGGTATTTTCCCGATTGAATAGAACAATTTTGCATTACGGTGATTCCTTCAATGCAGCCCGCAAAATTCGAAGTCTCTTATGTATTTTGCAAATAAATTTTGAATTTCTCGGGTTTACATCATAAATAGGTATTGCTAAACTAGGTTTTGACAGGTTCTCAACTTCAAATTCTCAATTCAGAAACCGAGTCTGGGTGTGACGTATTATCAAAAGCTTGCTTCACAGTGTTTTCAATTACTTAATATAATACTATGTATGTTATTTGTTTGACTTGAAATTCCTTGGTTAAGACTACTTTAGGTCATTTATACGTTGACAGAATGTCGGCGATACTTCTACCCTCATCGGTAATGGCAGTATAGTTATATTTGAACACTAGAACGTTATACCTTAGGGCCGGCGCACATTTGGCAAGGCGCAGCGCAGCGCATTCGTCACTGCCAAACAAATATCTACCTTGTATCACTTGAAATAAAGTTGATAATAAATAAACTTCCATCAGCTCGAGAGCGCGCCGTAAGCGGAAAGAGGCGCGCGTCTCAGGTTATCTATTCTTAACTTTATTTTTAGGCACGCAACGTTGATACTTGTTCAACAGTGACAACCGCGCTGCGCTGCGCCTTACCAGATGTGCGCCGGCCCTAAGGATGGTTCTCCTCTTAAATCAGGGTTGTAGGAAAGTGGTTTTGTGATAAAGAAAGGGCGATTACTGGCCGACTACCTTCGAAATGGGATTGCTTTTAATCAAATTGATTGCCAAAACAACACTACTTCTTCTAGTCGTTCTATTGAACAATTTGTGTAAGTGCTGCCTTTATGAAATATGGTTGCTTTCGATTTAATTGGTTTGGCCACAGGTCTTGCATAGTTACCTTATTTGCTGCTGTGCTTTTTAATGTTTTTTGTACGGATTTTGTGACTTGTCAGTCTCTTAGTATTTCTCAGTCAGTTATGTAAAGGATATCTTTAGGGACATCACTGCAGCTAAAAACACCACCTAACACATATCTCTGCTCACATATCCAATACTGGATGCGTTCGTACTAAATCCGGAGAACAATCCAGATTTGTACCTCTGCCTCCTCCCTCTACAGTGACAAATCTCCACGCTACTTTTGCACGTTGAGCAATAAATAAATAGGCTCAATTATATTATAATACAGTTATGTACATCGAGTGCAGTGTACATGATGTAATAGTAGTTGCAGGAACCGTGCCGAGCAACAGTGGAATTTATTGTCTAATAAATATGGAATTTTATTGATTGCGATAGATTTGCTCTGAAAAGCTTCGCGTATTTTTATTATGATGCGAGGTACTGCGCAATTATGAAGATATTTTTATTAAAAATATTTGCTACAGTTAACTTAAATATTTCTACGCTTGGGTAGCCTTATTTTTTCATGAGTGAATAATTTTGGAAGTGGATGAAATCGGAATCAATCAATATGGAATTCAGAGATTGTCCAAAAGTGGATGTTTTTAGCAGAATTACTGAAGAATTATCGTCATCAGTATTTCAGCTGTAAACACATCCTTATCTTATATGTTTTTAAAGTAAAATAATTCAGTCTCAAGATCTACATAAAACGCAGAAAAAAAAGACATGTATTAGATACACGCATACGCCGCAGAACTAATGAAACATAACATGTTATGCATTTTTACCGCGTAAAGACTAGTGATGTAACCGTAAAGACGCTTAGTCGAGATGGCCATGCATGCATAATCGATACCGCTTCACCGCACTATTGCGCAATAAGTGTGCTTTATGATCGAAAGTGGTGCGAGATTGACGGTGCGTGTGAAAATACCGATACAACGACGATACACCACTATTCGATACCAAAGATATTTTGAATACATTGCTGGTTTTGTTAGTACCATTCGTTTGGACTTTAAAAAGTATGCAGCAATGGATTCTGCACAGTTTCAGCTGTCGATGTTTTATTAAGATGTGCGTGTTAATAGACAGATTGACAAAACATGATGCATATGTATGTACTTATATCACTTGCATATGATATTGTTTCCATTGTTTTTGCATGACAAAAATATAGTTATATTTAGGTTAGTGACCTCTATAATGCCCGGGTTACACAGGCCTGGTTTTTGAAGCAAACAAGTAAAATACTGGCTTACAATCCTGGCTTTGCACATGCTAGAGCTGTTTACAAATTGCTAACACTAGCGTAGCATTGCAGTGACATAGGGCATGGAGAAAAATGATCCGATTGGATACTAGTACACAACCATGGATCGTATAATCAGTGATACCCGTGCTGGTAACCCATTCTATGAAACTATCACACTAGCATACTATCTTTCTCACTAGTTTACTATCCTAGAAATGACGATAGTTCTGATACAGGCCGGAGTGACTAGCTTACTAGTATTTTCTTGCCATCCTAGCCTGGGGGCCAAGTCTACTAATTTACAACCGCGTCAATGTCTCACAATGATCAGTTTTTGACAGATATGCCATACAAAATCTGTCAAAAACTCATCATTGCTAGACCACTGGTACGTTTCGGAATTAGTAGACTTGGCCCCCTGGAAACCTAGACTCGTGTAACCTGGGCGTAAGCGTTGTCTCGTTAAACGACGTGTTTTATTCTGTGTAAACTTCAGTTTAATCTAGAAGTGCATACTTGGGCTAAGTTCGTCGCAAGCTCTCAAGCAAATAAAGCCTCGGGAAGTTTGTAATGCAACTTTGGTTAAGTGCCAAAATATACAACAACAAAAATTCTTTAGGAGCAAGAGGAGAATAGTTTGTTTTGTTTTTATTTTACACCGCAGTTACATATAGCTTCTCAAACCGATTTATTTAAGTCTGCTTTGCCGATGTGCCATCATCCTCCTGCTTTTATTCTATTTTATTTGTGGTCGGCGCAACATTTATTTTTCTTCCATACTTCTCTATTAGTCGTCATCTCGGTAGGGACCCCCTTTTTACCTATATAATCTTTCACACAGTCATCGTCTCTTAACAACTTGTTAAAAATTCGAGGCAAATTAAAGGTTTTTTGACAGATTAAGTTGATTCGGATGCGAACGTTTTCAAATATAAAATACTAGCTGCGCCCCGCGGTTTCACTCGCATAAGTCTCGATCCCGTGGGAATATCGGGATAAAAGTTATTCTATGTCCTTCTCCAGTTCATGGTCTACCTATGTGCCAAATTTCATCCAAATCCGTTCAGCCGTTCACGCGTGATGGCGTGACCAAGGGAAAAAGGGATTCATTTTTATAAATATAGATGGGAATTACTCCTCTAGTGTTAGACGCCATGTTAGGTTGACTATAATAAGATAGTTAATTGATTCAGGCGAGACTTTGCGGAAATCCATTATAAAATACAATAGACGTAGATATTTAGGTAGTAACCGGAATAAGTTAAGCGGAATAGGTTACTAAATGTCTATTGTATTTTGACTATAATAAGTTTTAAGTGTATGACTTTTGGCGACAGGTTTCAGAAACGCAAGTTATTTATGTCAGGAATCAGGCAACTCTTTATTATTATTTATCTGTCAACTTATGTCACATATTCAGATGCTTTCCCCAACCACATGAGGCAGTAGCGTGCAATATTCCGTCGAAAGTTACATGAGACTGCGTTTTTTTTACTAATCTCTATATTTAACGTCCGTCTGACGTTCTACCGGACCGGATTGCTGAATAATTGACGATAATTCATTAAAACATGAGTGTAGTTAGATTAGCCGTAGATGGTTTGGTCATTTTGAGAGGATGAATGAAAGGCGACAAACAAAAGGTACATAACAAGGCAGATGTGAGTGAAAACTCCGGGACCCCACGCTCTAGAAGGACAAATTAATGAATTCTGACCGAAAATGACAACAAATATCCGATATCCATTAATTAATATCCGGCTGACATAGAACTCAATTAGAATCATGAATAATTTGTATTTAGATTAACCAGATTATGGAATTCATGCCGGTTTTGTTAATTAGTTAAAACAATTAACATTTAGCTAAATGTTAATAAGAAAAGAAATCTACGAAAAATACGAAACAATTTTCGTATTTTTTTATTTCTTTTCTTATTACCTACTCTTAATTCAACCTTTTGAAGTTTTGAATGAATTGTTAAATAGGCTTAGTAGGTAGTGATCCATAGTATGCATGTAAAAAGCTTAATCCCCCCATTTTATGAAAATAATTATATAAATACAAAAGTTTAATAAAATAATTAGGCCAAATGAAAACGTTCCCAAATACTCTACTCACCTCACTGATGAATGAACTATACTTCACTACTTAAGGGTACATTTACAAATGTATATCTACGATTCGAACACAAAGATTTTGTCTACTACTACCTAGCTGACCTAGTACGCAATATATCTCACGAAACACCCACTAACGAGAAAAACATTTGAGCGCCCACAACAAAGATTAACGACCCATCTCGCGGAAAAGAATTGGACGACACGTATTTTTTGCACTAAAGGGGCATGTTCCAACACTATTGAATTACAGATTCTCGTAATAAATGTCAGCCATAAATTCCTCAAATGAAATGAAATTGTTTATTCTGTAAATAGGATATCGGAATCACTTTTACACGTCATATAAAAAGAAATAAGCTAGATGGAGTCGACATTCTGATAATTACTCCGGAGAAGAAATGGCGAAACGAACTCACGGGTCAGTCTCTTTTAAAGTCCAGACATAATCTTGATCAAACCATGTGAGGACCGAGTAGAATAGTGTCTAAAATGGTTTTTTGAGGAAAGAACCACATCGATTTGAGTGGACCTGTGTCCAGTCAGTGCAAGTATTTGTCAGTAATCGTGTAGCTCAACTCAGAACTTAAAGAGCTTGACTAAGAACTTAAGGAGATCAACTCAGAACATAAGGAGCTCAACTCAGAACTTAAGGAGCTCAACTAAGAACTTAAGGAGCTCAACTCAGAACTTAAGGAGGCTCAAACTCAGAATTTAAGGCGCTCAAATAAATTACTCGTGTGTGCACAGGAATAATATGCAAACAAATAAATTCATGAATAGTTTGGTTCAGGTATCGTCAACATTGGGTCTAACTTTTGATGGTACTCGATCAAATTTAAAACCTTTTCTATTCCATCCGTCATTGATTTCGTTTGCTTGGCTGTGTTTCAAAGATTGATCTTGCGGTCAAATTACTGTTGCTTAGAATCTCAAGTTCTTATAATAAAAAAAATATACTTATATTCTTTTGCTTTGTCTGCGTTTATAAACCAGCCGATCCTAACCGTGAAAACTTACGTGAAGTGAGCTGTCATTCTACCTAATGCTAGGGATTGACACTATTGTCAGCTCACTTCACTTCATTGTCCACGGTGAGATTTTTACAGAATGGATCGGCTGGTCATAGCCCAAAAGTCTGACAACCAGTCTTGCCAAGGGGTATCGTATTACCCAGTTACTGGGTCGTGGAGGTTAGATAGGCAGTCGCTCCATGTAAAATACTAATATTCAGCTGCATCCGGTTAGACTGGAAGCCGACCCCAATATAGTTGGGAAAAGTTTCTGAAATATCTCGATTATAAGGCACACCAAGTATCCATAGATTACAGTCACCGTTGCAAGAGGTACCATTTTCTGCCATTGGATCGTAGACGACTCATTAATGATGTGTGTTTTTTGATTAACATAGCGAATGGCTCGATTGACTGCCCTGAACTATTAGGAAAGTTAGCATTTCGCACCAACACTATTGGATTACGTAAAAGGCCGCTACTAGGTGTGCCTTCTTCCAGTTCTAATTATAGGCGTAGTGCTTTTCTTATAAGAAGCGCTCGGACTTTCAATGATGTATCTTCTAAGCATGACATTGTCTTATTTTGCACCAAGATAAACACAGCAAGGACGCTCTTAGCCACATCATTTTTTTGTGAATAATATGTGGTTCTTTAAAAATTGCTTAACTCTTATGTAGCAACATAAATAAAACTAACAACATAAATAAAAATAAAACTACTTTAATACTTATGAAATTGCTGATTGTTCAGCTTTAAATAATCAATATGTTATTTATCTGTGGAGGCTTGTTATTAGCAACTTGATAATGTTTTGTTGTTACCTATTATTTGTAATTAGTCTGTAAGCCTTCTTAAAAGTAATAAAATAAATAAATAAGGCTAGGCAGATTGGATCAGCTGGTCATAGACGCACAGGTGGCGTTCTATAGTTTTTTGCCTATCTCCATTCGAAGGCGGGAGTTTATTTGTATGTGTAATGTAATAGACTTATGCTGGGGAGTTTGTTGCGACACTTCTCGCCAGCTGTAAACACTAGAAAGTATTTTAGGGCTGTCATGTGTAACTTGTGACTTTCAATAAAAGGTGATTTTAAGCCTTATTTAAATATCCCCAATATTGAGCATAGTTTTTTTAAAGTCCATAAACGCCATATTGTACAATTAAGCCGACCCCAACATAGTTGGGAAAAGTCAGTTTGAAAAGCCATAACTACTCAATTAGTTCACTATGATTATGGCCTTTTATTAACAACTCCGTTCTCTATCCACAGCTCAGCAAACGCAAAGAAGTGGGAAGTCGAGCTCGCGACCCTGAAGAGCAATAACCTGCGACTGACGGCCGCCCTGCAGGAGAGCACCGCCAACGTGGACGAGTGGAAGCGACAGCTGCACCAGTACCGCGAGGAGGTGGCCCGCGCCAGGCACTACGCCGGTAAAGGTAGGGTAGATGTAGACTTGTGATCTACCAACAGATCTACCAAAGAAACCTGATAATTTCAACTATAAAAAAGGCGTGATCTTGGAACTCCATTCGTCCCTGGTAACATAAGAACTACAAAACTGTCCTTACTCTTCTAAATCTTCTAGATGAAAGTGGCTTTCAATGTCAAATAACAGTTAACCGCACGTCCTCTTGGACGTGGCTGTTCTTAATTATGCGATAATTTGTTGGAACATAACATCACGCCTGTAATCCCCGAAGTGTTGGGCAGAGGTGTACGGTCGTAGTCTGAGAATGTTTACTACCTTAAGGCTTATAATTGCATGCACACATCTATGTCGCAAAGTCGATGATTCAAAATTCAAACCTTTTTCTTTGTTAAATGTCATTATTGTATCGTATTATTCAGTTACTGGGTTGTGGAGGTCAGATAGGCAGTCGCTCCATGTAAAATACTGGTATTCAGCTGGAAACCGACCCCAACATAGTTGGGAAAAGGCTAGGCAGATAGATGGTAATGTGTCAACTTAAAATTAAGATATAGTATTTTAGACTGTACTGCACAGTGTGGTAAAGAATCTAATTTGAAAACTGTTCAACATTTTAAGACCGCGATGATACGTGTAGAACACCCGGTCACAGATATTATAATACTACGTACAGATACCCAATCCCATACAAAGAAATGACACCACCTTATGTCTGGCAATTGAGCTGGCTATTTTTCATCCTCCATTTTTTTAACAGATGGCAGCATCAGCGACTCACTAATTGCCAGAGACTGTAGTTTTACAACGCCATATAGGAGTCTTGCCTAGATACTACGCAAGACTCCTAGATGTTTTTCTTCCTTTTTTACGTTTTTTCTTCCTAGGTGTTTAATTTTTATATTCCTACGTAAAGTACTAGATTTAAAAAAAAAGTTGTTTGATTTTCCGTAATGAAACGACTTAAACGTAATTTTAAAGTGACCCTGTCATCACTTGAGTAAAACGCCATCTATTGCAATGAGCTCTCGACAAAATCATTAACAGACATTATCATTCTAAGGGTTCGAATTGAAGTAAACGGCTTAATTTAAGTTTTTTGTTGAAAATACGAGATTTATGAGTGTAAATACATAAATCAGCATTAAACAAAGATGTTTTGATTTTTACTAATATCACCTCAGCCAAAATTTGCCGTTTATCGCCTTTTAGTGATTGTTAATTTCATAAATTGTTACTTATGCTGCCATCTATGATTTTTTTTCAAGACTAATTATAATTTGTTCGACTTGAGGCCCCATGACCCGGTCAAACTTTTCTCCAGTTATGTTTAGTTTAAGTTCCATGTAATAGGGGGCGAGCCTATTGCCATCAACCGGGCACAAATCCAGACTCCGGGCTGCTACTGAGAATTTCCTGATGGCAAAACCCAATAACACTGCCCGACCCGGTAATCGAACCCTCATGCTCACCAGTAGCGCTTGCGACTACTAGATCAGAGAGAGGCAGTCCATGTGTTCGTCATGTCACCGACATCAGCCAAAGAAGTTTAAATTACGTGTAAATCTATGAATTTATGCTGCGCTTATGCCAATTTATTCAGAGTTGGCATGTCCTCCTGACGATCTAATGACGGCCAACGGTCAATAGACATATACAGGGTGTAAGGGTAAACACCGTTGTCACTCAAACCATGGGTAATTGACTTAAATATAAAAATAAATAAACGAGTAACAAAAAATAAAAGTTTTTTCATTAAAAAAAACCGTGCTCGCTAGCCGACTGACTGAGGGAGGGGTCGCGCTCGTAGCCGGCCAGGTGACGTCCCGCGCCCCCCACCCGTGTTGAGACGCAAGTTCGTTGCCCTAGCGCATAAGCGAAAGGGTGAAATACTCTAGAGGTAAAATGTAATTTAAAAAAAAATCGTAATTTTCTTTTGATTTTACGTTCTAGAAATGAAACGAAATCACTGGTTTCAAGGATAACTGTGTTTACAGTAACACCCTGTATGTTGTGCAGACCCCAAATAAAGGTGACAACTGATTCTTGACTGACTCTTCATACTTCTTGGTCTAATCCTTACTTAATATTATAAATGTGAAAGTAACTCTGTCTCTCTGTCTGTCTGTCTGTTGCGCTTTCACGCCAAAACTCCTGAACCGATTTAAATAAAAATTGGCATACAGAGAGTCTAGAGCTTGACATAGGCTTCTTTTTATCGACATACCACGCGGGCGAAGCCGCGGGCGGAAGCTAGTAAATAAATATTATAAATATTATTCACCCCCTTTCAAGTCATATGATGCTTCTCACAAACCGAAGACCAGAAACTATGGATGTTTCTGTGGTCTTCCTCTACTTTCACGGTAACTTCTGGTTCCCTTGACGATAATTTCTCGATAAACCATCTTGTTTCAGGCGCCGAAGCCAACGAGGTAGAACAGCTCCGTCAGCGCGTTGCCCAACTTGAAGCAGAGCTTGCACAGAAGAACGAGGAACTGGCGCAGATTACCAAGTCCAAGAAAAGTGAGCAGGTGGGTCATAGTTACAACCTTTATTACACGGGCTCGGCCGTCTGACGTCACTGGGTATGCTGGTCGTGACATGGAGTAGTCAGCGAATGGAGTGTTATACTCTAGAGCAATGTTACTTAAAGTGTGCTTCGTGGAGCCCAGTTACTGGTCAAAATGAACCAGTATTTTCACGGAGGCTTTGAGGAGCCCAGTTTCCTCAAGAACTAATTTTAGATTTGGCGGCATCAGGATACAATGGAACTACAAGTAGGCGCTTGACTTTTTATACGCGATACTGCTCCTACGTCTAAAAAAATGAACTTGGACCCTGTGAAACAAGTTTAGCAACATCTGAAAAAACGACGAACGGTTTTGATTATTCTAAGGTTCCGTCAAAAACTTCGATTTCCAAAAGGGTTCCGTCGCCAAAAAAGTTTGAGAACCGCTGCTCTAGAGGCTACTTCGAAATTCGAACTGTATGCGGTCACTTGTATTGAGTGAGGTTCGAAGTGTTCGAAGGTACTGACAGTTCGGGTAAAATGCTTTATAGGAGGTTAATGTCATTTTTGCTATGTTTGAGCTATTCGTTCACTACTCGCATGTTTCGTTGTATCTTAGTGTTTAAAAGGGAATAATTTCGTATTTGTAGTTAGTGATATACGAAGAAAAATTATATTCAAGCCAAATCAACCATTACTACAATTTCTCAATTTTCTTTCCTATCTTTCTAAGTGTTCTAACTTATTAATAATACCGTAACTATGTTTTATTTTAATAAATGTTTGTAAATAATAATGTAAATAATTTTTGCTATGTTATCTTTATACTAACAAATAAACTCAATTTATATTTTCTTTTCTTTTTATTTCCATCCTTATAACTGGTTTATCTGTTCTCATTTTCTTTTAAATGTTGATTCTAAGCATAATTTCAGTCTTGCACTATGTTTGGCTCTCAAGCTCAAAACACAAGGCGGGTGCATGTCGGGTGCGGGTCGGGTCGTCGACCAACCCGACCTGAGGCCCTAAAGGCCGACTGACATAAGCTATCTAAAAGTCAATCAATGTCAATCCTGTTGAAAGTCGTTGTAGAAATACTACTACTATACTAGGCCCTCTGCTCCGCGCCCGACACGCGCACGCGTCTTGTGCAGCACATCCAAATAAATACAAGGAATACAACAGCCCGTTGAACTACCGTCCCGACCCGCGCCCGAAACTCACCCGCCTTGTTTGTGTTGAGCTTTTAAGTCCTTCTGGGGCAGTCCTGTAAAAAAATAAGGAGGTTCTCAATTCGACTGTACTTATTATTTTATTTTCTCTTCCATCTTTTTAGTAACCAGAGAATTACAATCGTCTCTGGATTTACTCATTGATTCACTAATATTCGTATACTTATGTAAAGTGAACAATCATGTCTGAAATTAAAAACTATGATTACTTACACAAGAATTTTATTAAAAAGTTTCTGCTTGATCTAGCTAACAATGTGACACAATCAAAAGGTAGAATTTGGGGTAATGCTGAAGGAAAAATATTCTACTGTGGTTTCACGATGGTAAAATTGCATGCCTGCGTTTCGTGACTTATGGACATAGACATAAGGTTCAAATTGACGTGTGCTCCTGAAACAAAATGAGTATTCCTAAGTTTCTGCTTGACTTCATTTGTTTTTGCTCTCTTGTGTCGTGGCCTTTTTTTGTCAGTTCTGCTGAAAAACAGTACATCTTATCCGATACCAATTTATCAAACTATTTTCATCCTTAATCCGCAGGACGCAGAGGCTAAACTCGCTCAAAGCCAGCTAGAGTTGGCCCTGGCTGCTCAAGATGGTCAGCGGCAGGTCATACAGGCGCTCAATGATCAACTGGCGAGGCAGCTTGACGAGCTGGTGAGTTTACACAATTTTTTTTATAAAGTTCTAGCATAATAAGTGACTCCTGAGTTGATGAAGATGGTATGGAAAGAAATTATTGTGAAAGAGTTCTTTGGCTATGAAGTTGTTGAAATGTTAAAGGGAGGATAAATGTTAGGCAAGTTTGCGATCTTACGTGATCATGGCTAAAACTGCTGGTTCTGTGGTCACCTACCCTTTGACTGGATGTCTGTGGTGGTAGACTTGTGAAAAAAGCTGTTTTTTGCAGTCCTATCATAGACATAAGGTTCACTAAATTGGTAACATTTTTTGCAGGGTAATTGTGTGTAGACGAACTTTTCAAACATATGAAGCAATGTATTACGATAGTATGTTTTGCAATTGGGGTGCTGATCGGCTAATTGACTTGATGTTGCTGACAATATCTTGCAAGATTGCGTCCCGAATTGCCTATCATGCCCAAACTAAACATGTTCCCTTCTTTCCACAGAGCACGATCCACCGCGAGATCAACTCGGCCCTGCAGACATGAGACACGGCCCCCGCGCCCGCGCAGTACGCGCAGTACGCGGCGCCCGCGGCCGCGCCCGCGCAGCTCGCGCAGCACGCGCAGCTCGCGCAGCACGCGCAGCTCGCGCAGCATGCGCAGTACGCGCAGCAAGCGCGCCGCCTGCCGCTGCTGCTGCGCGGGCCGGAGCCCGCCTACGTCACGGTCAAGGCCAAGAAATGAAGAGTGCTCTCGGTATTTCGCAAGGTGCACGAGTTTTTTTAAAGTTAATGGGGGGAGTCGGTTGTGTTTTGTCTTTGAGTTTGGGGTCAATGTGTGGGGTCTATATAGATACTTGATTGAACGTGTGTGTTTGTAATGCTCGATTATTCAAAAATGTAATGTGATTATTTTTGTGTAATTATACTTGTTACACTGCATAAACGTTGCGGAAACTGATACTATGAATAAAGCACATCATTCTACATGATCACAATAAAAACGGGTTTTGTCGACGGAAGTAATAACAAAATGACATGTGCATCTGTCATTTTGTCTGACAAAAGCGACCAATTTTTCGTCGTTTATTTATAAAAAATCTGCCGTTTCATACAAAAGTGCAATAATACCTACACGGTCAAAATTTATGGAACAGCAGTTTTTTTAAATAATCTATGAATCATTTCAACTGTGGTGGTTCTAGATTTCAGAATCATGAGTGCTGAATTCATGGTATAGGTGCGTGTCGATGTCCCTTACACTGTGTATGGTAGTGTCAAATAATGGTGCTACCATTATCATGTATGTTTGGAATATGAAAGCGATGATTACTTGCCGGATGGTACCCCTTGTTTTCCCATATATTGACGATAAAGTCAGTCAGATCAAGTATCTATATTGTTTCTTATGTAAGTACTGGATACGCAGTTTCAAACAAATAATGTTCAAAAAGAATCACATTAAAAAAATGAACTCATTGTTGCAAACATTTTTTGTTTGTCTGCGTGTTTACTACTTATTTATAGAGAGTTACAAACTACACATTGACACCATTACAAAATTATTTCTTAGGGTGGATTAGTCAGCTTATTTAGTTGGGTTTCAAATATTATGATAATTCTGTTTGTATAATATTATAATGAATTTTCTCGTTAAACCTATGTGGAAATAGACGTAAAGTAAAAATTACTGACTTTATATTCTGTTTTAAGTATTTGACTACTTCTTCCGTGACTTGTAACTGTTATAAAGATCGTAGATATGGCGAAGTAGTTAGTAGCGAAGTTATGCCCAATCGCATCATGTTGCCACGATACTCACCAATCTGGAATGAGTTTTATGACGCGACGCTAGCGATCAGCCAATGACAGACATTCTCCTATAGTCCTCATAAAATGACGACTCTATTCCAATGAGAAATTGTTCGTTTCATGTTAACTACTTCGTCTAGGTCATAAAGCGATCATGAATTCTTCACGACATAAAATGCAATAAAATTGCAAGGATTATAAGAATGGTGCGAACAACCGACACATTCCCTTCGATATTCAAAAATTCATCGACATCTTATTTTAACAAGGGCACATCACTACTATCGGTTCCACTGTTATGTATCGAAAACGTTATTTAATGTGACCATAATCTTGTCATTTTGTTAAAACAATGTCCATCACAGAAAGAAGTAACTTAAATGAACAAGTTTTTAAACGTGGCTCGAACCATGATAAGCCCATTAGTTTCAACAGAAAGAGAACAATTAGATCACTTCAAACCGATAAGATTACATTTTAACACGATTCAGAGGTTCCTTCGGTCACCTTTGTCACGGCAACATTACGCCGAAACAAAACTACAACAACTACAAAAGAAAATCAATTTTATACCTTGAAACTAAGTTTTAAAATCGATCGTTCTAATAAATTCGGTGGCGACTCTTATGTATAACTGTCGAATTAATATACAGTTGAACTCAAATTCAAACCATTTATTTAAATTAAACCATTCACAACAACAGAACATTCAGAAATATGAAGCTCATAGCTCATTCCAAAGCGTATAGTATGTTCCTATAGAGAAGAACGGGCAAGAAACTCCATCCGACACTCTTAAATTATATTACAAAATAATTATTAGTAACATAATTCATGGTTAGCGGTTCTCTTTCTAATCATTGTATTAGCCGATCTCACTACAAACTATGGTATTAAACCTCACTGTTTCATGTTTCTTGGACGATTTCATTACATTTTGTGTACAGCGGCGATTTTGCTCCGATCTCATTCCATTATCGCTCATAGCGTTTGTAAATTTATCGATATCGATAGTGTCTTAAGTCTATTATATCGGAACGATTACATCGATATTAGAGCTATGTTCATACTTATATCCGAATTGACATTTATGTCCAAATTGTACATCATTATGGGAGTTTTAAACCCAATGAATTGTAATATGCATTGTCACATAACACAAATCGGTATTATAGGAAAATCGATCATCGAGTCATGAAAAACAGTCATTTTCTCGAACAATTTCCCATGACAAAAGCAGATCATTTTCGTTTGAAACAAAATATAAACTCCATTGCGAAGTTTGGGCGCTGAGTAAAGCGGTGTGTTTGAAATGAACGCTTGAAACGAAAAGCTAACGATGTATGAAATTGAATGACGTCATCCCGTATCTTTGTATAAAGTTGTTTCACAGTTTTGCGAAGGTACCTCTAAAGTTAATATGTCGCGTATGAGGTCGCGAGTTCAAGTATTTTTTGTAAAGATATTTCATTATTATAAGTTCAAGTTCTTCCAAAGCGAAAAAAAATTGCTGAATTATTTTCGTATGCGGAGTTTCGGATCCGAGATGACGGTAGTGCATATTCGGAACGGAAACTTATTTACGAATTTTTCATTAATTCGAAAATATTTCATACGTTTTTTTTTTACAGTCTTTTAAAAATAATTAAATGAATCCGCTCCTAAATAAAGACCATATTCCGTTAACACTGCCAAGTACCTTAATACTAAATAGACGCCCAATCGACCGCCAAACAGAACTATGGAAACGACAACATTCGGTGCGGACCGGTGCTTACAGATATAACTTTTTTAACTACATTAATTTAACATTATTGCGAAGTCGTATCTATTTCGTAAACATATGGCGAATCTAGGCTATTAAATGAACCAATGCATCGATATGTTAAAAATAAAGAAACATGGAGTGTAAACCCCGTTTGCGATCGTCAAACGTTTCGCCCTCACCGCGTTTCACAGTGAACTAAATACAATGTGGAGACAATTTACGACAATAAATGACAACACTGGCAATAATAATGTATAAAATTGTTTTGGAACTATTATATAATTCCTAGCATCGAAATTAAAAAAGTGTGTTTTTCAAACAAACTAAATAGTAGTGATGGGCCGACTCTGGGTTTTATGAGCCGAGCGCCGAGCTCGTCCGAACTTTGACTAGCTATAGTGACTAAAACTGCTATTTGATTTATACACGCAGTTTAATTTATTGTCGTATTGTCGTCTCCACATTGTATACGTGTGACACTCCATTTGTTAAATACTCTGTCTTTTGTATAACCATAATGATCATTCTCTCATCTCTTAGATTAATATATGACATTTATCAACCACGTTTATGTCCATCATAAATGTGTATTGATAGTTTTTGAGTCAATTCGAGTCAGTGATGTCGACCCACCCTTATCTAAATGTAAATACGTTCGAAAATCGTGTAACCCCACGATTCAATGCCAAAAATAACTAATTTTATTATTAAAATTAATGTATATTTTAAAAGTAGATTTTTAATATTATATTATTGTGTAAGAAAACTGGTTGCACGGTGAAATACCGAATTAAAAATATATAAAAAAATATGTAACTCTTGATTTCGATATTCGCCTGATATATTATGATATAGTCGACAGGCCGTGCCATGTCTTAGTGTATGTGTGTATATTGAAATATTCCCTAATTAATATATTAAAATATAAAACAATCGGCTAATAATACGCCTCGTCAGTCCCTTTCTCCTGTATACTTCAGGCCGATGCGCATAGGCATCCGGGAAGGGATTTTAAAACAATGAATATTAAAGCTTCGATTTAAAAGTTTTTTGAAAGCGTTAAATTTATAATATTGCGTAGTATGTAAGTGTATGTATTTTACAGATGAGTGTAAAGTTTACAGATGATACTGTTCCGTTTTGATCTGTGAGCAATTGCGTTTGGCGTACTGTGCATTTCTTTTTGTCTCGAATATATTCTTCAATATTATAACATGTTAGTGTTGATATTTTTGTTGTGTTTTGACTGAGGATCACTCATGAATCAGTATTACCCTATAGTATTTGAAATAGGATTGCCTGAGGTTCCACAGATATGTCTAAATTTGCGACTGAATTTATGCTGAATATTCTTCCAACTAGCCAAACACAACAATACTATTTTTAATTTTTAAATATGGAAACATGGTCTTCCGAGGTTTGCATTTAAGCTATATTGATGAGAAATTGCAACTTTTGACAGGAGAACTTTTTCAGGCAGACGTCTTGGCGTAAAAAAATGTTTAATTCATTCGAATAAACGTATGTAAGGATCGTAGCAGGTGGCTTTCTGTAGTTTCTGCCTACCCCCATGGGAAGAAGGCATGAGTTTATGAATGTAATTCAAATATTGTGTGATCTTTGGTCAAGACATAACTTCAACATAATATTCCTATGGTACATTAGATTTACGAACATTTCTTTAACTTTCCTACTGTGTAGGTGTATTCTATTAATATAATATTAATGATAATTATTAAATCGTAACGTAAAATTCCAATCTCGATGATTTTTAATTAATATATTAAATATATTCATCCTTAGGTGTAAGATATTTAGTGAATCGCGCAAAATTATTTTGTTATAATTTTATTACTTATTTAAAAAATACCATAAAATCAGGTAAATTATTAGTATTCAAATAAAAAAATGCCAATCTTAATGTTTACTAAGAAACATAATTTCTACAAAAATCTTAGTAAAATAATTAGTAAATGTGACTAACAAAATAACTTTGTGCGAAAAAACTATGTATGAAAAAAATAATAGATAAAAATCGTCACCAATATCCGTCTAACTCCCAAACGTTGACGTAGAAGTTAATTTCGACTTTATTTCCATTTGTCTAAGTTTGACATTCGTTTAAAAACCCTGTAATTCATAGATCCCTTAGCAAATTAGTGATTATACTTTGACAGATAATATCGTCGGCGATTTTTTGAAAAGTTAAACCGTTATTTTTAATATTTTTTTTGTCTAATATGTATAAAAAAGTGTTAGTCAAATTTTAATTTGTGTTCAACGAATGTATTTTTTTTTAGTTACGAAAGTGTTAAGTTTGTACAATCATTGCAAACGATCATTATCTGTCAAAAATCTTGAAAAAAAAAAAATTGAAAACAAAATGATATCATTAAAAAGGCTGAGGACACAATTTTTAAGATATACAATGTCTTCTAAACAGGGTAACTTTCATTTACTGTTGCGTGGATTTTAAATAGTGATCGTTGTTATTCGATTTTTACTCTTTGTCTTACCACATACACTTTCCGTAGCTCTTTACAATTTGTTCACGAAAACGTGTGGCGAATATACACGTCAAACGTCTCGCGGTGTGACGTCACAATGTATCAGTAGTTTTATCGAACAATATTATATACTCTCTTAAACTTCAACAATTACTTATTTTTTCTGTATAAATCTACATGAACAATTTTAATTTCATAGTTAAATAAATACATAGATACATACATATTATGACCGTAACCGAAGCAAAAGGAGTATCTAAGGATCGTAGCAGGTGGCGTTCTATAGTTTTTGCCTACCCCCATGAGAAGAAGGCGTGAGTTTATGTATGTATGTATAAATACATAGCTATAGTAGTAAATAATGATTAAAGACACACAGTATTTATTTGTACATGTAAAAAAAAAACTGTTTTGTCAAATAGATAAAATTTAGTAGAAAACCGAAGGATCTGTTGGATTATAAGAAATGTAATATAAAATTAGATAATGTTTAAGTGTTATTCCCGTTTAATTTGTAAACCGAAGATGTTAAGTGTGACTACATATAAATAACATTTATAGTATAGATAGTTATATGTATTATATCATAGTCGTTACAATAGATGAGATTATAATTTTAAATGTATCTTGGCTGGGAGATGACATTTTTGTTTTTCAGTGGCCAGTAATTGCGGCCCGATGTGTACTGCCCACCGATTACCACGTGGTGTGCCAATAAATTTGCCAGAACGTGTAGATTGTGTAATATCAACTTTGACTTTTGATCGCAGATTAAAAACAAATGACTTTTGTGTCATTTAACGCCATCTAGCGGTCAGAAGCTGAATGTTTTGTGTTTGTCTCGAGGCGTAAGTATTGGTCACTTGATATTGTTGTATTGTAATCGCATTATAGTTTTAATTGTAATTTATTCAATATAAATTGTTATAGTCTGCGTTGCATTTGTTATAGTACACACTTTGATGAAGGGAGATATCAATATACATTGATGAAATTACGAAGTGGGTAAGGAGAAATTGACATAACATTTTATTTATTTTAAAGGAGATTGAATGAGAGAACGAACAAAAATACGGTATTTATAAATTATTTATTTTCAATCATAGTTGTCTCGAATTTATGATCTTCCGAATAGTATAGCTATTTATTTAATGAAACATTATTTTGTTCGCGAACAAATTGTCTTACGTGGCATATTGGCTGATCAGTATATTTATGGATAATAAGATTTATTTTGCCTAATTTACAAATAAAAAACTTTTCAACAACAGAGGGCGCTGTTAGATTAGCTTGACGGCTGACGTCAGAAGATGTTTTATTACTTGATCTCAAAAACCATGGGACTCATGACCCGCTTGTATGTATTAAAAGGGTTGTTGCAATTTACTTTGATTATATTAAGGATCTCGAAGTTAATATTGAGCTTGACCCAATATGAAAATAGGAAGAATAATTGTTAAACAAATGTCAACTTTATAGGCATCCTTTGGGATTCACTTCTAAATGACTAAAGTTAAAAGCGATGGAAATTGAACTGTATGTTCTCGACTTAAGGTTCTTTTTGGTTTGTTTTCAAGTGCAGCGCAGACTAAGTATGTGTACTACGTTATATCTTCCATTAGAGCAGTAGTCGCTGTGAGCTGAGTATGCATATTAAACAATAAATAAATACAATATGGATTTCATTAAAGAGTTTTATTTAAATAATCCTTATTTTTTACCACAACGCACAGCGATTCGATTAGAACATGCTAGCTGGACAAAATTATTTATTGGGGTATTTTGCTTTGTACGGCTTTCTTATGATGTTTTAATGCAGTTTCAGAACAAAACACCCAAATAAAAGAAAGCTCGGTCACGAGTTGCAAAAAAAATAACAAATGGCAATACATATTTCATATATTGAGACGGGTAGAAAAATAACAGTCCTAAAATTAGTACCAACAGTCATAAAATACTCAATTCCTAATACCCTAGCTACTAATTACACAAAGACACATAATGGTACATAATTACTACTCATTAACATTTTTTTTTACCATAAACAATATGCAGATCATAAAACTAACTTAGTATTAAAAAAATCAATATGATTCAACTAATAATAAAGTTAGTAGGATACACAGCTTAGAAATTTATTCTAACCCTCCCGAGAACAGATTTTTGTAAACGAATTACAAAAATCTGTTCCTCGGGAGGGTACTCGTAACACTCAATTTTTGCCTGCCTAACACTATACAATGATGGAAATACCTGATATCCTGCTGTGATGCCTCACTTCCTAGTTTGTTTATAGGAATGGCATGTAGATTAGGCGTCTACGTTAAGTATGTAAAATGCAAAGCCTCGTCTTTTGACAAACATCTTGGTTCTTCGTGAACACCCACACTTCTTTTCATTACTTGGCACTTTTCAGGACTGTTCTAACTCTTTTATCACTGAAGCCAAGTTCCGATGTCCGAACAATCGTGCCGATATTTCAGCTGCCATTGGTTCACGTCCCGTGAATGAAGAAGGTCGTCCACGCGCCTCCTTTTCGTTTTTTCACTAGCTTCAGTGAAATCTACTGACGGACGCCCAGCAATCGAAATTTTTCTGATGATGATGGTGCTGAGTGGTGGACGGATACTTTGAACGTAAAATACCCAGCCAACCACTCAGAGTTCTTAGTCAGGAAGCGATCGCGGTGCTTCTCAGACCTTTCCCATTTTTCTGTCAACTTCGATGCTAATCTTCCAATTGTCATTTTGACTTCCCTCGCAGATGCTTCCTTGATATTTGTAAAATCATTTTTCATCGATAGAAAATCATATAGTCTACTATTACGGTTCTCTTTGGGATGTTTCTGCCACTCATTAAAAAAACTCAATTTTTGAGACTGAGAATTCGTATTCTGAAAAACAGACAAAAAAACAAAGTTGAAATTTGACAAAAAACAAAGTTGAAATGACTACAATTTAAAAGCTAATAGTTATGGCTATGCTATATATAATTTCTAGCCCGGGTACATGAGGGTACAAGTACTTTCTAGTCCAATGAATACAGAAAATCGTCAAAAACAAGCAAAATTATTTAAACTCGACTTAATAAAAAAAAGTGCGGTTAAAGTATACAAGCCGGAGACGACAATACGACAAAAAATGAAACTACGTATATCTAATAACGTTCTCGGTCTACATACAAAAAATTAATCAAATATATCCAATAGTTTAGTTACGATAGCTAGTCAAAGATCGGCAAATCCCATACTTGGCCCATCACTACTATTTAGTTTGTTTGAAAAAAATACTTTTTTAATTTCCATGTTAGGATTTATTTGATAGTTCCAAAATGCTCTTAGGCATCAGTATTGCCAGTGTTTTCGTTTATTGTTGTATTGTAGTCTCCACATTGTATACATTTACTAATTATAATTAAAAATTACATACCTTTAACTTGAAGGTCCATCACTAATATTGTCCATCACTAATATTTTTAAAAAAGCTTACCCTCGCCGACTTATAGGGTTACTTCGGTAAGCGCAAAAATGGTCTAAATAAGTAATTTTTTAACCCTTTCTTTTTATACTTCCTTCATTAGCTTATCAGTAGTTGACATTAGCGCAAAATAATTCTTGAATGTGGGATAAATGGGAATCTGGCTAGGGGATCAGGTAATAAATTCCAGGAAATTCAACATTGACTTTTGTCCAGCTAGCATGTTTTCATCGAATCGCTGTGCAACGGTTAAAATATTGGCCTGCGTTTCATGGTATGTGAACAGGCAGAAGGTGGAAGCGAGCCTCACCCGGAATCCTCAACCACAGAGGAACTGGCTATCTTACCTCTAACTGTCGAAACACAGCAATGCTGTTAACATTGTTGTTATGGCGACGGATTTAGATAAGATGGTGGTAGCACTGGTAGCTAGCCAGGCGGACTTAGAATAAGCCCTACCATACCTTGTGAGTTTATCTTGGATCTAACTGACATCGGTGAAGGAATACACCGTGAGGAAACCCGGACTTATTACGTAAACCCGGTGCACTTTGTACCATGTGAGACAAAATTTAGATCGTTTGATTATTGATGACATTTTTTTCTTAAACAACCCATTTGAGGCGAACTAAACAAAAAAAAAAAAAACATCGGTCGAGCCATTTTCGAGCTTTCGCACGGCAATTAATTTTTATATATAACTAGCGACTCGCTTCTACTTCGCACGGTTTATACGATTTGACAAAACAACAAACATTTCTTAGTTATATGTACCTAACTTTAATAATAACGTATCACATAAACCTTACCGGAATAAATTGTCTAAACATATTAATTCAGACATTTAATGAAATACGTGTTTAGAAAAGAAAGAAAGAAAAATTGATTATTCTGCACAAACTAAACGCACAATAATGTTTCAATTCTTTGATTTAGTTGGATAGGTACCTACTCATGATCTACCTACTCTACATCTATACTCCATAATTTGAAATAAAATTAGACATTTAAATAAACCTTTTTTACAGTCCGTTCAACCGATTTTGACTTTTTTTTATTGCGTTGGTGTCATGACAAATGGCAGCTGCAGTAGACAGTAGATTGTGTAACCTTTTTGCTTTTAATGCCATCCTTATGCCTACGGCATAGAAGTCAAAATTGGTTAGACGGACTGTAAAAAGGTTTGTTTAAATATCTAATCTTATTTCAAATGTAGTATACGTACCTAATACAACTAAAGGAAACTCACCGCACATACTGACATTAATTTCAGTTCAGAAACGCACATTTGATTAACTAAGTTTGAGTGGGTAATTTAATTTACAAAATCATACGAATAGTTATTTATGACAATAAACAGACTTCACAGGTCTAACTGTAGGTATCTAGCTAAATGTTAGAAAGTATTCCAATAATCTGAATCAAAGCACAGTTCAAAGTTATTTGCCTACTCTCAACCGATTCAGTTTACAAAGTCCCGAACGGGAAAAAGCGCTCGCAAAAAACCATAAAAAAATCCACATCAAAGTTTCACCGAAGTGTGAAAAATTTCCACCGCACTAAACCGACCGGCTTGCATTTTTTATCATCGTTTTATTCCATCTGCCTCGCCGAACAAATCCTAATCCCTTATGCAAACAGAGAGAACGTGACAAAAAATTTGGAAAAACAGCTGAACTCGCGAAAATTTTGAAACGTGGTAAAGGGACCACAGATAACGCATGAATTTCGGGTATTCGACATCGATTTCCCAGGGCGCATGACAGGATTCCCGCCATTTCGCCAGTACCGTGCCAGGGCTCACGCGACACGCACGCGAGCCGCGATCGCGTCACCCAAAATAATAAAATGAATAAAATCTAGTGAATCTAACAGAAATCTGACAGTGGTTGCACTTAATTTTGCGTGTAAACTCGAAATTGGTTGTTCTTCGAAGGTGTCCGGTCGAAAAAGGATCGCAGACACATTGTTTTCGGTGAGTTTTCCACTTATTACAAATCGATAGATTCGGGAATATAAATTGTCTACAATGAACGTATTATTTTCCAGACTTTTCTTTAATATTTTGCTGACTACCAATCCATTCTGCACAAAGATAATTTTTGCTTTCATTGTGTTTTATTTCTTTACATCCTCAAAGTAGAGTATTTAGTCTAGTAGTATTTTGCATAAAGATTGTGTACCTACGTGTTTTTGGTTCATAGTTGAAATCGAAAAGTATTTTCATATTTTTCTCAATATTTTTTAACTACCTAGGTACCTACTTAGTATATTTTAAATATCCAATACACATTACTTTAGCTATGTTAATGGTCCCAGCAATTACTCCTATCTGACTATGATCCGAAACAAAAGACTCTCTCCTATGATCTTTCGCTTTTCTTCTCAAGAGTTACGAAATTTTTCTGTATTTTTTCTCTCATATTTGGGTCACGATGGAAAAATTACACGAACACGTTCATACATAATGTATTAAGACTTACTCCAGTGAGATGTTTCAACTCGTTTTGTTTCTTCCTTGTAAATGTAAAGCACCTATTTACGGTACCTACTGGGAGAATTTTGAATGACTGAATTTGGAAAGGATTCTTGAGTTTTCTTCAGCTCTTAAACATGTTGAAATATGAACAATATTTGGAAGAAGAAACTGTCATATCTACTAATTTTTTATAGAGGTAAGTAATATTTGTGAGTTTGTATGTAGGGGGTGAGAGAGTGCTGTGGTGGCCCAGTGGTAACGGCCGCGTCTGACGAGTTGTAGGTCGTAGGTTCGAACCCTGACTTTTTGTAAATTATTTCATCTCTTCTGCTATAAAAAACGGTGAAGAAAAATATCGTGAGGAAACCGACATGTCCGCACCGGCGGCAAGCGGCGTGTCAAATAAATATGACGTATTGAATAAAGTGACGCTAAATACGACATATTTCACAGTGTGCGCCGGGAGGAGGCCTATGTCCCAGCAGTGGGAACATTACAGGCTGATTATGCTATGTAGGGGGTAATCTTCGAACCTAGGTAGGTACTGATCCGATTCCGAAAATTCTTTCTACAGTATTGCCGAGTGTCAACCTAACTTCAACTGTCAACAAAGTGATTTTGTTTGTTACGCTGGCACGCTAAAACAGCTGAACGGATTTGAATGAAATTTCGGGTAGACCTTGACCTGGAGAAGGACATAGGCTGGCTAGGCTGCTAGGTGGACTATAGGACTTCCATCCTGAATTGCAGAAGTCGCGGGCAACAGCTAGGATATACTTATTTTATTTTAAAACATGACATTTCAGGCTAACGAATCGACATCAAAAGGAAAACGCTGAAGAAACGTCATCGTCATTTTATTTAATAATTTCGTAAAACTACACACAAGTCTGTAGCTGAACTTTTTCACGAAAGGAAAACCACTCATTAACTGGTTCGGGGTTTTCCCCAAATGAGTCTGCAACGAGACTTGAAACCGCAAACAAGGTTGTTTGTCGTGACTTGTTAATCTGACTCTGATTAAAAGAACTGCCGAATAGAATAGAAGTACTCTTTATTATGTAGGTAGGTACACCATAAAAATTACAGATGATATAAAATGTAGAAATAAATGTAGAATACATAGGTAGTTTAGGGTGACACAATGGGTCGGGAAAAGCGATATTTTAAAGACAACTCCTGGATGGATTATGAGAGCAGAGACAATACCTACTGCAGGTGCAGTCTGTAGTACCATTTACATAAATAATACAATACATACCTACTTAAATAAATCAATCTGCCTAGCCTTTTCACCAACTATGTTGGGGTCAGATATGTTTAACCGGATTCAGCTGAATACCACTATTTTACATGGAGCGACTGCCTATCTGATCTGACCTCCACAATCCAGTGACTGGGTAATACGATACCCCTTGGCCAAGACTTTTTTTTTTTTTTTGTTTAATCTTGCGATCAGTCTTTTAGACTATGAGCAGATGTGTTGATTCTGTTGGCGTGTGAGGCGCTACTCCCAGTGGAGTCTGCCCTATCTATTCGTAGTCATTCTTCGCACTGACTGTTCTGATCGAAAATGTCCCTCCGCTTTTTTAATCGGCGGATGCTGTCTGGGATAGTAAGCTGCCCCGCTAGCCTATTCGGATGCTTTAGCAGTCGCGTTTTGTAGTTGTCGCCATGCGTACTTATGTCCTCGTGGACCATCTGGATATTGAGGATTTCATGGATCTCTGTTGTCTTGATAAACCATGGTGCATTGGATATTTGTTTTAATATATAATTTTGTGCCCTTTGCACTTTCATTATATTGGAGGCACTGGCTGATCCCCAAAGTTGGATGCCATATGTCCAAATTGGCTTTAGTATTGTTTTGTATATGAGAAGTTTGTTGTCAATAGCCAGTTTTGAGTTTCTTCCTAGTAGCCAGAACAGACCTCTGTGTTTCAGTTTAATTTCTTCTCTTTTTGTTTCAACATGTTTCTTCCATGTAAGCCTACGATCAATATGCATGCCCAGATACTTCACAGTCTCGTGGTGAGGAAGTTGACTGCCGTTTAGGGTGACCGGGTCACAATCCTTTTTACGGAGTGTGAATGTGATATGCACAGATTTAGATACGCTGGCGGCAATTCTCCATTTGGCTAGCCATTCTTCAGTTTTGTTTAAACTGTTTTGCAGAATTATAGATGCTTGTGTTGGACATTTGTGCGAGGCAAGTAAGGCAGTGTCATCTGCGAAGGTGGCAATTGTGGTCTCGGAGCTCTGTGGTATGTCGGAGGTAAACAAAGTGTACAGTACAGGTCCAAGAACCGAACCTTGTGGTACTCCTGCAGATATTTCATGGAGTCCTGAGGTAGATTGATTTTCTCTTACTTGAAATATTCTGTTTGTAAGGTAGGATTTTAGTACGCCGTAGAATGTGTGTGGTAACAAGGTTTTTATTTTGAATAGCAAACCCTTGTGCCAGACTCTGTCGAATGCTTGTTGAATGTCAAGAAACGCAGCTGAACAGTACTCTTTTTTCTCAAAGGTTTTTCTGATCGCCCTGCACACTCTATGGACTTGTTCTATGGTAGCATGTTCTTTCCGAAATCCGAATTGGTGGTCTGGGACAATGGAATTCTCATTGAGGACAAGTAACATTCTATGTAGTAGGGACTTTTCGCAAAGCTTAGACATAATCGGTAAGAGACTGATTGGTCTGTATGAGGTGACATCATGTATTGGTTTTCCAGGTTTATGGATCATTATTACTTGTGATACTTTCCATATATCTGGGAAGTAGCCTACTCGCTGAATGGCATTAAAAAGTATAGTGAGGTACACAATTCCTTTGCGAGGTAATTCTTGAAGGACTTTTTTGTCGATAAGATCATAACCTGGGGCCTTGTTGTTGTCCATTAGGTTTATATTCCTAATTATCTCATTAGGCGTTACTGGCTTCAAGGGAAGGTCCAGTTGAAGATCTTGGTTGAGGATAAGGTCGATATCGGATTCATCCACATTTGATCTAGGATTATTGGGCTTAAATACATTGCTGAGATGGTTCGCAAATGCATCAGCTTTGTCTTGTTCAGTTCTAATCCAGGTTCCGTTTAGGTTGCGAAGCGGTGGTTTGTGGTGCAAGGGTCGATCAAAGTTTTTACAGGCTCTCCATAATGAATAGTCAGTCGTTTTTGTAGCTGTGAGGCCTTCCAGGTACGTGTCTAGAGCGACATCATCTGCTTCAGTTATAAGGGTTTTTAGTTCTTTAATAGCTTTGTTTAGTTCTTTTTTATCATTTGGATGCCTGCTTGTGTGCCATATACGCCGTAGTCTTCTTTTTTCCATAATATTTGACCGTATGGTTTCTGAGTATACTTTATTTTGATGTAAACCTTCTTTAACTTCTGGTGTTGACTTCCAACAACTTTCTTGGACTACTGAGGTAAGGTTTCTCGCAGCTACTTCGATGTCCGACTCAGTTTTCAGTGATATTTTGAGGTTGATTCCGTCTTCGACCAATTCGCGAAATGAATACCAGTCTGTGCGCTTGTTATATAATTTGAGGTTTCTTTCGGTGTTTGGCCAAGACTGGTTGTCAGACTTTCGGGCTTCTGACGACCCTTAACAACTGTCAAAGATTCACGAATGGCAACCGGGACCAACGGTTTAACGTGCTTTCCGAGACACGAAGGAGTCTCGGCATGTAAAGATGGTCACCCATCCAAGGACCAACCCCGGCAAGTGAAGCTTATTATGATGGATCGACCCGTACGGCTGTTATCTTAGCTACGAGCTCCTCCTATACATAGGTACATACATAAAACATTATGTACTTGTTAACATGCCACAATTTTTGTAAAGAACAATCAAAGGATCTGTATCCTATCAATTTGAAACAATAACTTGGTGTGATGTGCATAGAATTATGTTTTTCGAGTCTATATTTTTACGCTTCAGCAAAGGCATAATCAGTAGTGTTCCCATTACTGGGACACAAGTAGGGAAAGCAATCTCGAGTCGTGATTGGCAACTCGTGATCTCGCGTGCTAAGCCTGGTGTCGAGATTTTTCTACGGACGGACGGAAAGCACTCTTTGGGTACGAATCCCTAAAAATGTTCCTGCCAGTGCTTTATTCAACTAAATCTCGCAAAGACACGCAGCTTAACTTGAAGAGCTGTCTCATAAAAATAAAAGTTTGCCAAGTAACGAAGATTTAATGCAAAGTGCAGGAAATGTAGCCGGCCACTCTAATTAATGAGAATATATGAGAAAAGAGAGGAAACGGTTGTTATTTGTTTGGGGTTCAGCAAGGTCGTTTGTCCTTTCAAGTTGTAATAAATGTATTTTTTAAGACGACTTGAAGAATTGTGAGATTTTTTTGCAATAATATTAAAAGAGTTCGCGAGCAATAAGGCTCTACTTATCCGATGATTTCCCAGGGGGTTGAAGATGGCGTTCGTTTTTCATCAACTATGAGATTCGTGAAATTGTTTCACGTATTTTGCGTTCACGAAAAGCTTTCAAGAAGTGAATTATTTACAGTAGCTTTAAGGACGCACCCAATCACAAATTGCTTAGCATGATCCTCTGTTATGTTGAGGATTGATGCTAGGTCTTATGTGAGGCGAAAACACGATTACATAAAATTTTCTCTATAGAAAAAAAAATAAAGTTACCTCTGCACAGAATTATAAACCGCTGGTATTCAAAAAATACTTCAAATTAGATCATGAAACTTTGCATGATAACTGAACTAACTATAAAACAGGTCTTATGTGTGTCATTTTTTTTTAATTACCATTATTTTCACCGTAAAAAGCTAATTACCTAAACTTTTCGAAGCTTTAGAGCCGCTAGCGCCCCACTCCGTCTCGTTCTCACTCAGGTCGCGAGTAGTATGGTGCGAGCGGGATAAAATCTGAGGTAGGGTGCGCCCTTAAAGACTTCGACAGTTTAAATCTATAGCCGTTCCTTAGCACAGCAAAAATATCATGATCTTCTCTTCCAAAGTTTTCAGAAGAGTGTCAAGGGAGAATCGGCTGTACCGTGTTCCCGAATCGTTATCTAACTAACGAAAACAAATGGTGACGTTATGGAATTTCCCTTCGAAACCATGGGTGGCCCATGTTTAGCAGGGGACGTTTACGATCCGAGAAATGTAATAAAATGTGTCCGACTCCGTAGGTACAGCTATTGAATTAAATGAAACGGCTTATCCCGTCGTGATGGATTCACATAGATGGGTACATACACTTACGCCTTTTTCCCATGGGGTTAGGCAGAACGCCATCTGCTGCAATAAGGATCTATATATGAGGCGAAATAGCAGGAGATGCTGCATAAGTAATCCAGTAAGTAGATGCAATTACCATTGGCTCTTGAAAATGCACGATTATGCAAGTCATATAATCATACTTGCTGCGCCCCGCGATTTCACCCACATATATCTGGATCCCGTGGGAATATCGGGATGAAAAGTATCCTATGTCCTAATCCATGTTATGGTCTACCCATGCACCAAATTTCATCCAATTCTGTTCAGCCGTTTTAGCGTGAAAGCGTAACAAACAAACAAACTCAATTTCGCATTTATATATTCGTTAGGATTTACAAATCACTTCAACACCTATTAAAGAAGTCTATGTAATTACTTAAAATGTTCTAGGTAGAGACTTATGTCACCACAATATCCAGTAATCCTTTCACATTTTCATTGGCTTTTCCATTCACTAACGGACTCGAATGAATAAAAACAAATACATTAAACTCTGACACCAGTGATGTATTCTGTACAAATCTCACCGAGAAAACTTAGATGAAGTGAGCTTCTTGTTAACTGTCATCCCATCCGATAGTCTTGACACTATTGACAGCTCACTTCAAACTCACTTCATCTAAGTTGTGACGGTGAGATGTTTAATGTTCTAACAATTATAATATAAAATGTAACTTTATCTTTTTGTTTGTTCCAGTCCAGTACTAACCCCACAAGATACTCAATATCTTTATTGCTTTACCATAATGTATGTTGATCAACTATACCATTGAAGATCGTTATCTTTTAAGTTTTTTTAAATTATTTTTTTAATCTCGATACACTCTTGCTTTTCCAACTCACTTTAGACATTGGCAGAATGGTCGACATCGGCTTTGCTTGCCTAATAAAAAATAGAATAGAATAGAGATGTTTTACAGAATAGCACGACGGGTTAGTCACTAACCTCCGAAAAAGAAACAAACCACGAACTCAAATAAAGCCAGTAAAGATTGATGAACGCTTACACTACTTAGGTATTTAATCATGCATGATATCTTTGAAGTATGAACTATTTATCCCAGCTATGCACAATGTATGAGCACAAGTTGACTTTGATGTAGCACATATTTTGGATATCGCATTCAAACAGATAATGCATGGTTGAATTTCATGAATAAAACCCACCTTTTTCCCAGGCAGCAACTACACAACGTTTATTTGATAACATTTTGTAATCGCAGATAATAATTTCATTACACGACATCCGTTTATTATTCATGGGACTCATTTCACTAATTATTAGTAATTATTCGGGTCATTCAATCAATCAATCTGCCTAGCCTTTTCCCAAGTGTGTTGGGGTCAGCTTCCAGTCTAACCGATCATCAGTCTATTCGGGTCATTCAGTCTTCATGATATTTAAAAGCTCATATTGGGTCCCCACCTATGAAATTGGCTTCTTTTCTCACAAATAGAGATCTCGTCACTTCTATGATTTAAAATATTCATCATTTGCATCATCATTAGATCGAATAATGACCATCATAGAAAGCTACTTATAGTAAAAAAACCTTATTACTTATAGTTTTCTAAGCATAAACAATACCTTGACTCCTCATTTTGTTAGCAGAAATTACCACATTTTTGTTTTAGCTTAGCCAAATCTTATTTTTGTCGCTTAATCTAAGTGGCATGCATATCTTAGTTTTTAAACATTAGTGCATAAAAGTTTTAAAACATTAGTGCATGAAAGTTTTAAAACATTAGTGTTCATGGTTGTTATATAAATTAAGAAAATGTTAGTATGAAAAATGCAACTTCTTTAAAAATCCCCATACAACACGCTGATTTCATAGGTGGGGAGTTGGGGACCTAATATTTTGTATACGGAAATATCTAGAAACGATCACTGGAGTAATTTCAAACAGATCGCATAAGATTCATGGTAACACTGTACATATAGGTAGTAAAGTGTTGGACGTTTGCCATTGCAAACCATTAGCATTTTATTTATCTCCACTTCCTCAGGGTCATGGGAGATTGGCAAAGGAAGTCTCCGATATAGACTTGAATTTTTCGAGAAATACCTACCTATCGCGAATGAAAATGTTTGAATGCTTAGCTTTGGGATCAACTTGCCACGGACGAATCTTTCACGATAGTCTATCCTCATTGATCAGGTGCGTAGTACTCGCAACGGCGTGCATGTATGGCCAGATGTATGAACGTAAACGAAGCGAAAGGAGTAGGTACGTCCTTATGTTTCTATTGCTTTCAATGGTTTGTTAAGGTTATTAATTTATGAATATGATAATCATCATCATTTCGGCCGAAAGACGTCCACTGTGGGACATAGGCCTCCCCCAAGCACCGCCACTTCGACCGGTTCTGGGTTTCTCGCATCCAGCGGATTCTTACGGCCTTCACCAGGTCATCGGTCCACCTTGTCTTCCAACGCTACGTCTTCCGGTACGCGGTCGCCACTTCAGAACCTTTCAGCCCCTACGGCCATCTGTTCTGCGAGCAATGTGACTTGCATTATATCATGAACGAAGAAGAATGACCTGAAAGAAGTATACTGTGGCCACTTGTGATAGGTTTAATCTTAGCCATAATCGGCCTGCCTTTTCCTAAGTTCCTTGGAGTCGGCTTCCAGTCCAACCGGATGCAACTAAATATCAGTATTTTACATGGAGAGACCTGACTATCTGACCCCCACACCTCAACGTCTTGGTAACACGATACCCCATGGTAAGACTGGTTGTCGGACTATCGGGCTTCTGGCTACTCCCTCGGTATGTAATTGATGGTCACCAATCTTGCATTTTAAAGTGCATAAAGTGCATTTTAACCTCGATCGACCCGTGGTTGTAATTACTTGACCCTCAGATTATATTCGTAACTTTGTACATAATAATGAATAAACCGCGAAAGATTGCTGATTTATTATACTGATGTAGTAAAGATCTTGAGAGCAGTGGTAACGGCCGCGACTTACGACTTGTAGGTCGTAGGTTCGAACCCTGACAGGCGCTTTACTTTGTGTAAATTATTTCAGCACGCTCTCAAAACGGTGAAGGAAAACATCGTGAGGAAACCGGCATGTCCTAGAACCAAAAATTCGAAGATATGTGACATCTATCAAACCCGCACTGGGCCCGCGTGGTGTATTACGGCCCACTCCCTCTCACAGGGAGGAGGCCTGTGTCCCAGCAGTGGGAACGTTATAGGCTAATTATGATAGTAAAGATCTTTGCCTTCGAAATTCGTGGTTCAATTTCAACCTGATGAATTGCATTCACGTTGGTTGTACGAGTATATAGAAAATCTTCGAAGCGCGTGTCAGTATATCATCGACACTTAATCAAAATTCCAGAATAGATAGATCGCCTGCAAAAAATGATCGATATTGAGTGCCAAAGTATGCGCGTTGGCATGTGAATCTTCTATCAAAACTATGTATAAAAAAACTTCAGCGTGTATTATAAAGTTTTTCTCTCAACACAAAAAAACATAGGAATCACTTTTTACTACCGAATCAGATAAAAAAGAAAAGTTGGATCGAAAGAAATCCCTCATATAATTTTATTGACGGAATAGTTTTGGGGGATAGACAACTCAGCAACCATGGAAAGTTTATAAATATAGAGTGATCAGACACGAATATCTTAGAACTTCTTCAATCTATAAGATCACAAACAACGAGATTGTATGGTGTGCGGGAAAAACATGTCTGTGGTTGAACGATCGTCACGTTGCTATGTCGCTCATTTCTGATTGGCGAATGTCGTTGTGTTATACGCATTGCTGTTCACCGATATTTGCGCTTAATATAGTCTGTTACAAAAGTATCTGATGAAAATGTAAACAAATGGATCAGAAAACTTACCTGTGGATACCAATTTGTAGTGACAATTGAGTGCTCTATATTGAATATCTAGCTTCCGCCCGCGGCTTCGCCCGCGTGGTATGTCGATAAAAAGTAGCCTATGTCCTTTCTCAGGCTCTAGACTATCTGTGTACCAAATTTCATTTATATGGGTTCAGTAGTTTTGGCGTGAAAGCGCGACAGATAGACAGACAGAGTTACTTACGCATTTATATTATTAGTAAGGATTAGAATGCTTAAACTACTTAAAGAATACTTAAAGATATAAAGAGAAAACCTTCTTAAGGGCGCACCCAATCACAAATTGCTTAGCATGATCCTCTGTTATGCCGAAAATACTGCAGCATTAATTTTGAAATAAATATATGTTAAAGTTGAGGATTGATGCTAGGTCTTATGTGAGGCGAAAACACGATTACATAATCTCGATAGAAAAACATTCCAAAGTTACCTCTGCACAGAATTATAAACCGCTGGTATTCAAAAAATACTTCAAATTAGATCATGAAACTTTGCATGATAACTGAACTAACTATAAAAAAAGGTTGACTGGTAGAAAATGCCTATGGCATTAAGTCCGCCTCTGTACATTTGGTGCTTAAAGTATTAAATAAATAAATAAATATAAAGCAGGTCATACGTGTGTAATTTTTTTTTAATTACCATTATTTTCACCGTAAAAAACAATTACCTAAACTTTTCGACGCTTTAGAGCCGCTAGCGCCCCACTCCGTCTCGTTCTCACTCAGCGCGAGTAGTATGGTGCGAGCGGGATAAAATCTGAGGTAGGGTGCGCCCTTAATACATATAAACGTATTACTAATTACTTTAGGAAGTGATTGCGTAAGAATTTAACCTGAAAAGGGTTTGTACTCAAGATATGTATATATATATAGATAGATACTTTTGGAACAGTCCATACATCAGCTCATGCTATGCGTCGAATACTGAAGAGTCACGCTGCGGCAAAAACTATCGCCTCTGAACAAATATTACTAGTTTCTGATTGATTGTATGACTCAGCACTGTCAGCATTTTGTGTATTATCTATTCCAAGAACGATGCTATTTGTGGTTGGTATTTGCAAATTAAATTCCTTTTGGCGGGAGTTCCGTAGATTGGATCCATCTATCGTCTTGGTTGGATTTATTGTGCGGCCGCCCGATTGGAAATTAAAAAAGAAATAGGTCTATGATCTATTACTTTGGTTGATGCTATCTATTCTGCAAGTTGTTGTGTTTGATAACCGTTGAGCACAGATATTCATAACCGTTCGATTTGCGGTCAGATTCGATTGATAAGGGTCGCTTAGGGGAAACGCTACAAAATGGTATTTTTTTTTTGTATAAAATGTTTAACATAACATTACGTGTGTTGTTTAAGTGGTAAATAAATGATTAAGTATTGATAAGAAAACTCGGAATATTTTTTATAAAATAATGAAATATCACGTTTTTCGTATTTCAAATAAATTATTACGCCACAATCATAACTTTTCGGGAAACTAGCACGTACAGGAAGGTAAATAATGAATGGAGAAATCCCTATTTCTACATTTTCTACATATGATAGGGCGTCAATTGCAATATATTGTAGCTTTGTGCAATCGTGAAATAGTTGCAATACAATACCTATGTGTCATATAAGGAGAATTTACCTTGTCACAATCTAGTTCTGAGATGAGCTGCACGATTACTGACAAATGCTTGCACTGACTGGATAGGGCCATTCAAATGTGTGGTTCTTTCTTCAAAAGTCCTTTTCAGACACTAATCTGCATGGTCCTCATATGGCCTGACCAAGAATATGTCTGGACTTTACAAGAGATTGTGACCTCTGAGTTTTTTTCGGCCTTTCTTCTCAGAGTAGTCGGATAGGAAACGCCAACCTCATCTATTTTAAAACATAATTTAATTTTGACGTGTAAAAGTGTTTTTTTAACCAATTTGCAGAAATAAAATATAATTTATCATTACAACTAGGTACTTATTCCAAGAAAACTATGCTTTTGTGCAATCGTCTAATCGTGAACGTGAAATATGCAACTGGTTGCTCTGTCATTAGTACACCATTAACAATTTTGTTTGGCCTGTTAACAATTCGACTTATCCGTAGAACAAAGTCCGATGTGATCATGGAGCAAAAATGAGTTAAATAGCTAGACGAGATAAGGAATACGAACTCTACAAACGTACGTTTTTAGAATTTTCGTATCTTATTTAGTTTCGGAAATATAGAATCGAATAACGTTCAATCTGACATTAGCTCCGCATTAAAACGTACGAAGTGATCATGGGACGGCGCGCGGGAGGCGAGGGCGGCGCCAGCGTCCCGTCCGTTCGTCAGTCATAGCTTTTCTGGGTTTGATGAAAAAAAAACAATATCAAGTGTTTTGCATAAAAAAACATGTTTTTAAAGATGTCACGATCACGGAAAATGTTGGATATGCTTAAAGATGACTCAGGAAGGCCTGATTTTAGTTCATCATTTTCAAATGTTGCTGCTGTTTATATGAAGACAGGTGTAAATGCTGGTAAGTCGACGATTTCAGTTGCATTATTTCGTGACACACACTATTAAGTTTTAAAATTAATGAACATTATGTCTATATTGCTTTTTTGTTTCAGTAAACAGTTGAGGGCGATCGATTTTTATAAAGGACGTTTTTTGACGGAGAGGTATAGAAACGCATTTTTTGTATGAAAATACGATTGGTGTAATGCATATGCACAGGGTTATCATTATTTCTGTAATAATAAACAGTAAAAAGTAGGAGTCTTATGAAATATTAGGACGATTTTATACGAACATTATTGAATTTCTAAGCGTTTCATGTGAATATAGTACGTTTTTCTACGGAATCTGTCATACGATTTGCTGGTTCGATATTAAGATGGGACGTTGTTACTGGGATAATGCAATCAGATAAGACATTGTTCATTTAAAAACATCGTTAAATATAAAGATTTTAATTTAAGATTTGTTTAATTAATTGCTAGGTACATTTGTCTTGCATTATACATTAGTATTTTATGAATACCTATAATAATATACCGTTATTTTTAAATATACAGTTGTGAATGTTAATGACAGCAGCATGACACAACAAACGTCACCTTTGCCTCCTGGTGCAGAAGAAATCAGTCAGGAGCTAGCTGGTTTATGGGAAGAAGTTCTTACATTTTCTTTGGAAGCGCCTTCTCGTTTCGAAAATGTACCCTTCATACAGCTTGAATAGCTGTTAGAGTTTCTCACCGCAGATCTACCCCGCTTAATTTGGAATTGTCAGTGCCAACTCCTATGCCGTCTCCTACTTAATATCCATTCGATCTGCGATAGCACATTCTGCCTTAATCATGTAGACAGTTTCTCTGTGATTTCTTCGTTATCATTTAGCACCACGAATTCTACTGCTACTTCGCACTCAAGCGATCGCACCGTGACTCCTGTCACGACAGAGGCGCCCAAAAGAATGGACAGACCTAAAACGCAAATGCCTTAAGAACTTACGTAAGAAATATGTAACGAAAAGGGGAAAAGCAGTAGACGAAAAAACGATTAGGCCATCATGCAAATGCCGTTACAAATACCTCAACAACAGCGGCTCAACTGCTTCACAAAAATTTGGCAACTGGGAGATCGAGCTATGCCATGGAATTTCATCATCAAATATTCCAATAAAATGAAGAAGAAAATATGCCTGAATCAAGATACTCCCAATATCAGGAACCATACTTTTAAGTATTATCTGTCGGTGATCACAGGTTCTAGCGAATCTCACTGTGAGAAAACTTAAGTATGCCAAACTAGGGTATGTTTATTAAAACTCTTGCCGGTTCAACTCGTTGTCCTCCTCTAAAATACGATACGATACGGTCTTCAGAACGATGAAAGCTACTTTAGAGGAGGACAGACCCCGTCTGTTTGGCATACTTCAGTTTTCTCGCAGTGAGATTCGCTAAAAGCTGTGATCACTGACAGATAATACTTAAAAGTATGGTTTCTGTAGTAATATCAGGCATCTTTTCTTCTTCATTTTATCGGAATATTTGATGATGAAATTCCACTGCATAGCTCGATCTCCCAGTGGTGAAGGAGAAATTTTGTGAAGCAGTCCAGCCGCTGTTGTTGAGATATTTTATCAGGGCATTTGTAACAGCATTTGCATGATGGCCCCATCGTTTTTTCGTCTACGGCATTTCCCCTTTTCGTTACATATTTCTTACCTAAATGCTTAAGGTATTTGCGTTTAAGGTTGGTCGATTCTTTTGGGCGCCTCTGTCGTGTCAGGAGACACGGTGTTAGCGCTTGAGTGCGAATTATCAGGCGAATTCGTAGTGCTAAGTGACAACGAAGAAATCACAGAGAAACTGTCTACATGACAATTATAAGTTGCTAATTTAAATCCATGCCGTAGTGGTGTAGGTTACCTAGTTACCATGCTGTGATACGATATTTATGCCATTTAATTACTATTTTAAGTTTTAACTATTACGCTACCAAGGCAGTTTTAGGTACCTATATGTACAGTTTCATTGTTGTTAATTATAGAACCTCATCTAGGTCACAATGCTTCTAATTGGTAAAATTATAAAGACTGAATACTATATTTTTTAAATACGATAATGTTGTTTTTATAACAAATGCGAAGTTTATATTTTTCTTCATGCGCGTCTCCTGCATTGTTCTAAGTTTTAGACTATGCTAATTTTAAGTTCATACCTAACTGTGATGTGATTGCTGTTCAAAGAGATGCCATCTAATGGTTTTGTTATCTGTTTAGAGTTGTTTTTAATTAATAAATGATTTTAAATAATAATTTCATTTTTTATTTAGTTCTACGGCAGTTTAGTCATAATATGGCTAAACTCCCATACATTAACCAACATTATATCTAAATATTTAAAGGTGGTTATTCACAAAGGACTAAAAAAGGGATGAGTAATTCCAACAAAAAATGACCCATGTTAATATAGAACGTCACTTAATTACAGACGTCTCCGTAAAACAACGTACAATGTTCACTATGGACCCCCGCTCTTCCGCCATAAAACGTCCTATGTTGACATAGAACTCACTATCTCGTGAAGTAAAAGGATAAGAAATATACAATACATAGCATTTAACTAGGCTGGGGCGTTGTTACAACATACCCAAAAATCTAAATGTCAAGTCTCACCGTTTATGAGTTACACAAGTCGACAACTTCTCTAACCCCTACTGAAAACTATCAACCCTGCAGATCGAACTTTATTCTACGGATGAGTCGAATTCCACGTTCAACTGAGCATAAAAATAGCCATTTGTGCTTTTTCTGAAAAACATTTTCTTTGAACAAAAAGAGCCCTTTTTTCTCCAATTTGCTCCTAATTTATTCAGTTTCAACTTTCTGTCCCTCGTGCTCTGTGAAAGTCGAGGACTCTCAGTAATTAGGTAGGTACCTGCCTTCTATTGCATGGTTACCGTCTAATTGTCACCATTTACCTACCTACATAGCTCCACAAAATTTCGTTTGCGGCCGCGCAGTTAAAAATGTTTTAGTGACTACAAAAGGAGTTTCTTCTGTGTGAAGGTTTTTGATGTACAAAAGATTTAATGGGTTCTTTGAGAGTTTAAAAGTAATTGCGACTGTGTTTTGTTTTTATTTTGGCTCGTTTGGGTGGACATGTTAGCGGTATTTTTAACCGACTTAAAAAACGAGGAAGTTCTATATTCTTCTGTATGTATTTGTTTTATATAATATTAGCTTTAGCCCGTTTCTTCGCTCCCAACTAAAAGTTATTTTTCCATCCCTCGGGAACAGTACCGTTTTTAGAAAAAGGTACCACCCTATGTCCTTTTCTGTACCCGTGACAATGTAAGTATCATGATGATCGGTTGAGTCGTTATGACGTGAAAGTATAAAAATAAACAAACTCACTTTCGCATTTATAATATTATAGTTAGGAAAGTTATGAATTATGTACTAGTTAGGAATATTAGTTAAGATTTTCATCTTTTTTTCCGTGATTACTGGACAGATTTACGTGATTCTTTTTTCATTTGATAGACGAAGCTCACGCTGTGGTCCCGTACAAATTTAATTAACTTTGGTTTGGTAGCTTTTGAGTAAACTTCAATAATATGTATTTAATTCATGATGTTATAAAACTTCTTGTCAATATTGATTACATATCTAGTAGTGGTATACGAATTGAGAATTGAGGGACCTGTAAAACAAACTAAAAATTGAAAAATAAAAAACTTTTTGTAAAAAAGAAAACATGTTGATCCTTTGACAGCTTTTTTTAACGTGCTCCGGTATTTTTAATCAAGAACCAATCTTTTTCTGGTCTAGGTGTCGCCAAGAGATTAATTTGAAAGCAGCATCTTTTTAATCGCTTGTTAGGCGTGATGATTATACCATATACTAACGCAGTTTTTTCTGTAATCTGCGTAGTGATCCACATATTTTCGGCAGTGAAAAACAGTCTGACAGGTATGTATCTTTTTTGCAATGAAAAAATACAAACTGTGCCATATATGGCACAAAGATATAGTATCAGAATTCTCCATTTCTCGTGAAGTCAGGAACGTGGTAAAAGGGCCCAGGATATCCTGCCAGGGTCGCGGGTGAGTTCGAAAGGGATACCGGGACCTTGGCAACAGGCATCTGAAAGAACACGGGTGGGTTTTAGTCAGTAAAAGTCTGACACGCCCTTCCGCCAGAGTGGGAGAAGTTATTTGATGATTTCCCAACCTCAAAAAAAAAGTCTCAGGATAATGTCAAACGTCACTTCATCATAATACAATAACATCTAACTTTAATATTATAAACGCGAAAGTTTGTAAGTATGGATGGATGGTTGTTTGTTACTCTTTCACGTAAAAACTAGTGAATGGATTTGGATGAAATTTGGCAAACAGATAGGTAGTTTATAACCTGGATTAACACATAGGATATTTTTTATCCCAATATTCCCACGGGATCGAGACTTACGCGGGTGAAACCGCGGGGCGCAGCTAGTACATACATAATATCTCATCATAAACATCAAAGGGTTTTTATTGTTCAATTATTTATTTGATGTCATTGTGACGCCGGTTCTAACAGCATGCAGCATGGGGAATAATACGTCATCCCCCGAATAACGCCGTCCCGCGGGCAATTTCCCCACATTTACATGCAAATGGAACGTTATTAAAATTATGGGCACTTTTTATCCCTTTGGGACAGAAAGTTTATTTGGGGATCGCTTACTGAAATAACCACGGACGGATATCTATGGAAATAACTTATTTTATTCGAGCCTTTATTTTATAATTTACTGACACGCCGTGCCTCCGATGGGATTTTCGATCAGCAAATGTCGAACTTGCATCTCATAATTAACTCTTACCTATATAGGTATTTACGATAAATTTTCATAAAACCCGTTAAGATCAAAGTCAAAGTCCAATAATTTATTTCAATTAGGGACATAAAAGGCACTTTTGAACGTCAAAAACAAAGAAATAGAACTGATTCTAGTCGCCCCTTCCAAAAGGCAGTTTTCGTATGGAGAAGAATGGGCAAGAAACTCCAACGGGTACTCTTTTAAAATGTTTATAATATTTTGTATACGTCAATTATATAGTTATATGTGTATTTTATGTGTATATGTATATATCTGGCTGAAGTGCTCACCTACTTCGGTATAAAAGGAACTGTTGCGCACAATTTAATACTGTTAGACCCAGCGGTTTAGGTAGGCTGTGCGTTGTCTTTCAATGAGGGAATGAAACATTGATCTTAAATTCTTGTGGAGTGGGGACATGAAAACGTGTCGACCAGAAAGGGCCACTTCATGAAAAATGTAAGGGAATACTGGATAAGGAAGGCTAAAAACGGAGAAAAATGTAGTGCAGAGGTCTATTTATTCATAGAATTGCATGGGTGAATCTTCTTACTAAAAATATTATTGTATGTTTAGGTATCGAAGATGCTATACTGAAGGATAGGCTATTATAGTGGAATAATAGCTTTGATTACCTTCTCCTTTTCGTATGGTTAGTGACTAACCTGGTGGAGTTTTAAAGCCGCCCATGGGCCTCTGACTTGGCTTCACATGCCGTCGAGAAATTCTCTCAGGCATGTCACTTGCTAGTGATAGAGTACTAAATTAAAATGTTTCAAGAGTGATTCCAAATTCTTATTGACATAAACGGTTTTATTTATTCATCTCCACCTTTATTGGCCAACCATTTGGAGGACCATATTTCATTATTTCGAAGCTTCGTCTTATTTTTATATTTTCTTTCTATTATTCTTTCTCTGCTGACAAAAAAAGGGTAAAGTCTAAACATAGCGCCTGTTTCTCTAGAAGAGGTAGGTAGCGGTGTAAGACGGGTTGCGGGAAAGTCCGAAAGGGATACCGGGACCTTGGCAACAGGCAACTGAAGGAACACGGGTGGGTTTTAGTCAGAAAAAGTCTGACACGCCCTTCCGCTCCACCCAGAGCGGGAGAAGTCATTGGATGATTTCCGAACCTCAAAAAAGACTCATCAAATAACCGTTATCTACGTATTCTGTACATCAAACTAGGGAACATCGAGCAAAACCTATTGCTGGGAAACGACTTTTAATATTTGGTATGAAAAATCACTGTTTACGGCAACGCGCAATGCCCGCAAAACATTGTACAGGAGTTGTGGGGTATTTAAAGTTAAGTTGTAACATATAAGAACCGATTTTGTTTAAAAAAATATTAGAAGTTTGATCCTCAATGTCTCCGTAACCAGGAGGTTCCCAGGTATTATAGTCTTATACAAAAAAAAAATCAAATTGACGGGGAGAACAAGTGACTGTTGGCTTTGACATATCGCTAGTTACATTTCAGTCACATGTAATAGGGGAACATCTATTCATGGATTTAAGAAAAACCCAAAGGATTTCTGGAAAACCACTCAATGACAACGGTTTTTTCCGTATCGGCTTCTAAATACCAGGTACCAAACATCTAATCTAATCTAACTAATAAGTATGGATGGATGGATGGATGTTTGTTACTCTATATTGTAACAATATTTTGATTTAAAAGAGTGTCCGTGGAGTTACTTTCCCGTTCTTCTCCATAGGTACCTACTACGCTTTGGAATGGGCAACTAGCTTCATATTTCTGACTGACCGACTCGCTACTCCTTGACAATTCAAAAGTGCCTGTAAATGCTTTGAGTTTGAGTTCTTTTACGTAAAAACGGCTGAATGGATTTGGATGAAATTTGGATACAGATAGTTTATAACCTGGATTAACACATAGGATACTTTGTATCCCGATATTTCCACGGGATCGAGACTTACGCGGGTGAAACCGCGGGGCACACCTAGTATTTAATAAACCCTGCATACGCCCATGACCAAAATCGAATCTTCGTACCAACAAACAATGTTAGTATTATATAACGGAAGGGTTAGGCAGAGGTGACCTATAGTCCATAAATTCAAGGTCGCTCAGCGAGCTATGGAACGTGCTATGCTTGGAGTATCTCTGAGAGATAGAATCCGGAATGAGGTAATCCGGCAGAGAACCAAAGTTGTCGACATAGCTCACAGAATAAGCAAGCTTAAGTGGCAATGGGCCGGCCATATTAGCCGTAGAACCGATGACCGCTGGGGTAGACGTGTTCTTGAGTGGAGACCGCGAATCGGAAAACGTAAGGTAGGACGCCCTCAGGCTAGGTGGAGCGACGATCTTCGCAGGGTGGCTGGTAGCAACTGGATGAGAGCTGCCGAGAATCGAGCTGAATGGCGTGCAATTGGAGAGGCCTATGTCCAGCAGTGGACTGCTATAGGCTGATGATGATGATGATGATGACCTATAGTACACCTACATTTCGACAGTTATGTTGAAGTCCCATGTAACATGTAACAGGGGGAGCCTATTGTCATTAACTGGGCATGAATCCAGAGTACTACATAAATACATAGGTACTTAACTTCGTATCAACATCGAACAACAACGTAACAATAGGGTTATATTATCTGTTATATTTCGTCCGTGTTCGGGGATATTACCGTATTACGTGAGCCGGTTTAAACCGGGCAGTAAATAGAGGAATCACGGGAATGTGGGTATTATAAAAGTCTGACAGCCAGTCTTACCGAGGGCTATCGTTTTACCCAGTAACTGGGTCGTGGAGTTTAGATAGGCAGTCGCTCCATGAACAATACTGCTATTCAGCTGAATTCGGTTAGACTGGAAGCCGACCCCAACAGTCTACAATAATTGGGAAAAAGCTAGGCAGATTGATTCACGCTAGACGAGAAATTACAATGGGGACCCCATATAACATCTCTTGCGGGGCGGCTAAGCTCGGCCGCTTATGCTGTTAGAAAGATAAGACAGTTAACAGATGTAGAAACCGCTCGTTTGGTCTATTTCAGTTACTTCCACAGCATTATGTCGTATGGCATTTTACTGTGGGGTCGGGCTGCTGACATTGAATCCATCTTTGTTTTGCAAAAGAGAGCTGTCAGAGCCATTTATAATCTATGTCGCCGCGAATCTCTCAGGGAACTATTTAAAAGGATTAATATTATGACGGTACCTTGCCAATTCATTTATGAGAATATTATGTATGTAAGAAAAAATCTAAATCTTTTAAATAAAATAAGTGATAGACATAATTTTAACACTAGAAATAAAGATAAAATAGATCAACCATTTTTCAGATTAGCTAAAGTACAAACATCTTTTATGGGGTACTGCGTTAAATGCTATAATAAAATACCTAGTGATATATTGCAATTAAATGAAAGAAAATTGAAAACTCATATTAAAAGTACACTTTGTAAACAAGCATATTACAAATTAGAGGATTATATCCAAGATAAGAATGCTTGGAAACATGCTGGTCTTGCTCCATAGGACAAATTCGAGGCTGGACAAAATCAAACTGGTTGCTAATCTAGTTGTAAAATTTATTATTTTTATATCATCGATTTTTTTTTACATTTTATGATAATTAATCTCACACACTGTCCTATTAGTATTACTTGCAAGTTTGTAGGAATATTGTGATATCGTATACTTTAATGTTTGTAAATATGTGAGCACCATGTATTTATCACATACTTAATTTATTTATTTGTCATTGCTCCATTTTTAATTTTTTTTACCTATTGTAATTGTATTCTCGGTGCATCGTCTTCACATGTACCTAATTATATAATTGATGTATACCAAATATTGTAAAACATTTTTTTTTAAGAGTAACGGTGGAGTTTCTTGCCCATTCTTCTCCATACGAAAACTACCTTTTGGAAGGGGCGACTAGAATCATTTCTATTTCTATGTATTTGACGTTCAAAAGTGCCTTTAATGTGCCTACTTGAAATAAATTATTTGACTTTGACTTTGATTGCATTTTAAGATGACCTCTACATCTATGGTCTATGCAGTCCCTCCGAGCGTTTAAGAAATTCATATTCATGTTCTTGCATTGGGCGATTTAAGCAAAGAAAGAACTCTAAACATGTGACAGGCTTTTATGGTAAGTAGCCAGACGATAATAATAGAAAACACGCCATACAGATAAGGTTATGATAAGATTAACATAATGAGCCCATTGTTTATCTTCTCAAGGCAGTTTGTATCTAATTAGTAAATAGCGCACGTCCTCTTGCTATGAGTTACATCACAATACAGAACTGCACGCTAAAATGCTTGACCTCATGGAACTAAAATGCGTAATGTTGACACACCTTTACGACCTTTTTTTTACTTTTTTTAGGGTTCCGTACCCAAGGGGTAAAACGGGACCCTATTACTAAGGCTCCGCTGTCTGTCTGTCTGTCTGTCACCAGGCTGTATCTCATGAACCGTGATAGCTAGATAGTTGAAATTTTCACAGATGATGTATTTCTGTTGCCGCTACATAAAAAACAGAATAAAATAAATATTTAAGGGGGAGTAGTTTGACAGCAAAAAATCATATTTCACCCGTGCAACCCTTACCTACCCCTCTCATTAAACACGACGAAAACAAAACACAATGCCTTCCCGCCAGCAGAAACTTTTCGTCTGGTGTTTATAGAATTCGAATTTCAATCTTCTGTAGTTTATTTTGCTTATACGATACGCTAAGCTTGAATTCAGAACGTTGTTGACGTGAAAAAGTTCAAATTTAAATGTTACCAAATTTTATTTAGGACCTTGTACAATTTGTACCTAATGACGTCTTTGTGGAAAACTGTGTTACCAAGTAATAAATATAATGCTATATCGTGGATTTCTCTCTTTGGAGGATCGTGCAAAGTGATACCCAAGTAAAAAATAATATTCGTATAATGAATTTTGCACTGTATTGTGCAACGAATATGGCATGTGTCATGAAAACCTTTCCTGCGCCAAACGCGAACAATCCCCTTCGAAAACATTTGAAACATGTGAAAAAGAGGCCGAGTTCTGTACAAAAGAAATAAATGTAGGATTGTCGGCTTCATCACTAATAGAATTGACATCTATTCATCTATGTAAATGGGTGCCAAAGTACCAAAGGGACTAATTATAACAAAGGCCCGAGGTACGCGCTCAGTACCGGCGCTGTGTTTTGGGCGCGCGCCCGGCGCGTTTTGGACGCTCGTCAAACGCAACAAGATTTCCACATTTTGTTGTAACTTTTCAACCGTGTTTCTTTTAAGTTTATTACTAATGCGGAGAAAATGACAAGTAAAAATAGTGAAAAAGGAACTCGCGTCCAAGCGTCAAGGGCACGGTTAGGCTTCATTTACGGAGACGCGAGGAGTCGCGCGTGGCTTTGGGCGGCGCGGCTCGCAATGAATTCAAACATATGGCGTTGTATGAGTGCGTTTACGGAGACGAGATTTTACACGCGTTTGTTTGAAATGGAGCGTTTTTTGCGGCGGACCCCGCGAATGGCATAGCCGCGTCACACGCGGCGTTTCATCACGGCGGCGCACGTAGCAGCAATGCCCGCGGCATACCTTCTCCCAGTCTTATTTGTAAATCGCACAACGGAGATGCAAGTTGAGAGTGGTAAGTTGCAACATGTGCAAGCCTAACGGCGCCCGGCATGGGCGCTCGCTTAGACTGCAGCGCTTGATATAATTCGTTACATAGGAATTCATACAATTTTATTGAGCGCCCGAAACGCAGCGTACAAAATGCGCGTCTCGGGCGCTTGTTATAACTAGTCCCTTAGTAGAAAGTTTAGTATGGTCCCTCTTTGTAACTGTTGAAATTGTAGCTTTAAAAACATGCCAAGTTGCATTATCACTTTAGGCCTCATTTACGGAGACGCGGGGCGTGGCGCGTCGCGTGCTGTGTGGCATCACGCGGCGCGTCTGACGTTTTTTCTGTTTACGGTGCGTCGGCGCGTGAAGCGGCAGTTATCATCCCACGCGTTAACATAAACATATGGCAATATACGTCTTGATTGTCGCGGTTTTTTTTGGGGTTATAATATATATTTTTGAAATGTGCTAATTAAAACCTTTCATTTGATACCCGACATGGTATGATTAAAAAAGATTTTTTGTTGTTCATGATATGTCACCTAGAGGGCGCCATTTTCAATTTAATGTGTCTTCATATAGCCTATGACCAGCGGACAATCATGAAGCTTCCAACGATACCTCATTTGTCAAATTGTGATGAGTCTTTTAGAAGATAATATGTGGGAACAGACATAGATAAATACATAGAAACCGGTCAAAATTATAACCCTCCTTTTTGCTTCGCCGTAGTCAGGTAAAAACTAAAACCCAACTACGACGAAAAAGTCAACTAAAGAGATATAAACAAGACATCACGGACAGACAAATTAAAAATCCGGAGTCATACGGAATCTGTTCGAGTTCGTTCGTTATACCAATAACCGAAGAATAAAGGTATTATTCCAAACAAGTTTTATTTAGGGGCGGTCAGTCGCTCCAATCCTTACAAGAAGTTTGTCAAAAAAAGTGGGAGTAAACGAATTTGGATCCTGAGTATATCGCAATAAGATTTAATCTCCAGTGCGAACTTTCAAATGAACGTGGAATGGGCTCGTTGGCTATGTTGTAAATTTTCTCCGCAAGAAAATTCACCGCAATATAGAGCAATGGCGCTAGTTTTACCTACTTCTTTCTATACTCCGTGCTACTATACCAGTCAAAAATCTGTCAAATAAAATGTATGTCATCTTGAGTTTTCAAATATCAACATTGAATTTTATATGTTTATTTAGACTCGGTATATATTTATTTATCAATCAATAACACTTGTAATATTCGTTTTGGAAGTGGTTTTAGTGTTTTTTTCATGTTTTCTATGTCTCAGTTTCTTTTGTGGAATGTGATAAATTACGAAAACATTATTTACGAAAATAAATAATATATCAGCGCAGCTAAAAATTTGAGCGTAGTCCTCTCGTCTCAACAGAGCGACGCCGACTGATTTGTGAAACAAAAATATGCTTGAAGTTCCCGTAATGTGCGACGGAAGATGGCTTCTTCCACGAACTAAGAACGTCGTAAGTCCTACAAGCTTTGATTCGTAATAAAACCAAAAATAAAAGGAATAAAAAAAAAAGCCTACACAATTTTTTTTGCCTTGTTTTAATACATATAATCATCTAATTTTTATCATAATAGACATTAGCATTTTAAGTACAAATCGAAAATACGTGAAAATTAGAGGTAACTTCGTGATATTTTTTTATCGAGAAAATTTTAATATTTTGTGTTTCTGTTCCACAAAAAGTTTGGTAATATCATGTAGTTACTCATACTATTTTTATTTTACACCTAAGTTTTATCAATTTCATAAAAAATCAAATTGAAGACAGGCAGTTTTACTTCCAACCCGCCCTTGTTGTATGGGAGCCCATACAACAAACGTGATTTTTTTGCCGTTTTTATAGATAATGGTACGGAACACTTCGTGCGCGAGTCCGACTCGCACTTGGCCGGTTTTTTTAGTTTTATCTCAATCTGCTTAGCCTTTTCCCAACTATGTTGTGGTCGGCTTCCAGTAGGTATAACTGAATGCAGCTGAATACCAGTATTTTAATGGAGCGACTGTATATCTGAACTCCAGATTCCTCTCGGTAAGACTGGCTGTCAGACTTTTTGGCTTCTGACTACCCGTAACGACTGTCAAAGATCTGCGAATGACAGCCGGGACCAACGATGGCATTTACAGGCATTTTTATTCCATTTACAGGCAATTTTGAATTGTCAAGGAGTCGGTAAGTCATAAATATGAAGGTAGAAGCCCATTCCTAAGCGTAGTAGTTACCTTTGGAGCAATATTAAATCATCATGTTAATATAATAAGTTGTATATTCTGTAAAAACGATACTTATATCGAAATCCTTTTCATTCAAAGATATTGCCAATGCAAATTCTCATCTTAGAAGCACTAATTAGTGAACACTCACTAACTAGTGGTAAATAAAACAGGTACAGGTACACACGACTACACATCAAGCTATACATTTCCAGTAAAAGCTGACCTCGCATTGTACGTAAATTGTATACAATGCGAGATCAGCATAAACTGGAAATGTATAGCTTGATGTGTAGCCGTGTGTACAGGTACTCGCATGTTACTTAAATAAAACAATTAAGCTGGCGTACCATGAGCATTATAATTAGGATCTACGTAGGTAAATAAACCAGCACAATCGCTCAACATGTCTAGTTATATCAATCAACCAACCTAACGAGGCATGTACAGTCACGGACTTTAATTGACGAGCCACCTGGCACTGTTCGTATTTTAGTCGTGTAATGCAGATCGGGTTTATTCGGTTCCCGACACGCAGTCATATGTCTTCGTGTTAGAAGAAGAAAATTATATTTCATATCTTTACCGGTTGGCTAACCTGAGAGCCAGAACCACAAACTTGACAGCAGAGTGACTACCCAAAGTCAACCAATTGCAGGTCTAGCAACAGTAACCTAGCAACGATAAACAATCGTTGCTAGGTTACTGTTGCGATAGTAACGTTAGCGTACGGAGAAATATTAAGTCATTTCGACAAGTTCGAAAGTAACGTCTCTGACATCCATATTTCAACTGTCACTGTCTTCAGTTAAGTTTTCAGAATTATCGAGTTAATGAGCTATGATTCAAAGGAGGTCGGTATCAAATAGATTGGATAAACTTAATGCAACATTGTATTTATTTTTATCATTGAGAACTTATTAGTCAACCTCTATGGTTAAGACTATTTCCGATTAAAAGTAATTTATTTGTCATCTTGTTTACGAGCGTGTTTTTGAGTTCGTGTTTAATCGTGTAATCTCGTGAATGTATGAAACTGTAAAATTGAAACGTTTGAAGGTGGCTCATCAATTAAAGTCCGTGACTGTACTAGCTTCAGAGACATACATTGGCTTGTTAAAGCATCGTTCAATATACATAGATAATGACGTAACCTATGTACAGGTGCCTGCACTGCACTAATGGCACAGTAGTAACCGTATTATGTCTTCATAGATAACAGGCGAAACGACGCGCTTCGAAATCTCAGTGTAGGTATATCCGTACGCAATAGAATCAACTGCACTGCAGTTACGCACGGACGCGGAAGAATTATCTACTGAGCGGCGTCCGTACGTGAGCGGTTCACTGCCGAGACGAGACAAATAATACTGTTACTTGATTATACTGTGGTTTGGGTGCCTGCACTAATGGGGACCGCTCTCGCATACAGGGGGTAGGTACTGTATACTGGGACTGAATATTAGTCTTCACGTGTTTTGTGTCCAAGTCTGTGGGGTATGCTGTTTTATTTGAGACCTAGCTGCGAGTTAATAAATAACATCACGTCTTGTTTCTCCGAAGGGTTAAGCAGAGGTAGCCTATTACACCCACGTTTCGCCAGTTATGTTTAAGTCCCATGTAATAGGGGGCGAGCCTATAGCCATAATTCGTTCACAAATCCAGACTCCCGACTGCTACTGAGAAATTCCTGATGGAAAAACCCAATAACACTGCCCGACCCGGGAATCTTACACAGAACCTCGTGCTCATCAGTAGCGCTTGCGACAACTAAACCAACGAGGCGATTGCGAAAGTGAATTTCTTTGTTACGCTTTTACACTAAAACGGCTGAACGGATTTGGATGATATTTGGCACATGGGTAGACTATGACGTGGGACATAGGATAGTTATTTTTATTCCGATATCCCTATATAATAATATCGCTATAAAACCTAACTAATCAGTGGCACTTCACATGCACTAGACAATGGAATAGATAGACAGAAATACTCCAGAATTTCCCTTATTTGAATAGAATTAAGGAAGGATTAAATAACTTCCTTTCCCTGGATGGAGTCGAACTCAAATATTAACAAAAAACTTTTTAGAGTAATCCGAACCGCTATAAAATCCTGAAGAGGCCTTCGAGGAATCGTTCGATCGTATTTGAGTCCTCAGATATTGACGCAAAAGGTTTCAACGAACTAACTCGACGGGAAAGCGATTGGGACTGAATTTTCTTTGTTACAATTCAGGATTTTTGACGTCGTTTCGTGAGATGCGAATTTTTGTAACTGGTGGATTTGGGAAGAGTAAAATTTCGATGAAGAGCCCCCCACTGGTAGATTGGATCTTCTTGCTATTTTTATTGTTGGGAGTAAGCTGCATGGTTTACCAAAAGGCGCATTGTTGTTTTCACAATAGGAGTAATTCTCAAGAAATAAGGAGTAACCTTTATATTCAAGTACCTTTATACTCAAAAGTTAATTATGTCTTTCCCCTATCTTTGAGTCCAAGCCAAAAGCGCAAATACGAGATTACACGATCGTTTACCTGAATAATAACGTCATATGCGACTTGATTGATCGCGCAATTATGTCTTATCCTTACATATTATAAAACAAAGTCCTCCGCCGCGTCTGTCTGTCGTCCTGTTCGCGATAAACTCAAAAAGTACTACACCGATTTTCATGCTGTTTTCACCAATAGATAGAGTGGTTCTCGAGGAAGGTTTTAGTATATAATAACCGATATCTACGCGAGCGAAGCCACGGGCATCAGCTAGTAAATAATCAATTTAAATAAAGATTTAATGACGCAGGTCTATCTTTCTGCATTCATACACTAATATAATCAAAAGTGGAGAACATGGACCTGCGGGTTTTGTCTCCGGAAGAATAGACAAAATGACATATTGTGATTGTATAACTGTAATTTTGTCTATTCTTCCGTCGACAAAACCCGCTTTTATGGCGGTCATGGTACGCGTGCTGCAAAGAATTGTATTTTTCTTGTAAAAACATCATTGAGTGTTACTAATTTGCATGCATTTGCGTGTTTTGCAGCAAACGTAATTAAAAAATTGCTGTAACCTTGTACCTAAGGTTGGTATATTGGCGATTTTTACACTGTAAATATTTTACTTATGTATTTATTTAATATAATACCGCATGTATCAGAAAGGTGTGGTCAAATATATGCAGATCAAACTGAACAACTTTCTCCAAGAGACCAAAATCGTAATCGAGAGAAAATGATATCAGCAGGCGTAGCATGAGCACCGTTTTGTCGACGGAAGAGTAGACAAAAATGACGTTTCCTGTAGACAGTAGACAGTACGAGACGGCAGCAAAATAGAAAGAGTCAACTGGACTTTTTACGAAATTCACTCTTTTACATAATTCGACTCAGAATTCATTGTTTTTTATCATAGGATTTATCGGTTGTCAGTGTGATTTTGACAGTAAGGATAGAAAACTTTTTTCCGAAATAGTCTATATATAAAAATACCTAGACAAAGATCGTTAGAAATGAAAGACAAAATGACAGATTGTAGAAATATTTCTACGGTGGATGTCAAAATGAAGAAACGAACTGTCACTTTGTATAGAAAAAGCTATGTCTATTCTTCGTAGAGATAGAAAGCGCCATGCTACGCCTGCTGCCGCCCTATACATTTGGGTCTAGTAAGTATTTGTATGGGACAGTTGATATTTGTTTGCAGCTGTATACTGTTTCGAAGGCTCAAATAAAAGTCGATATTTTCTTTTCACAATGCTTTATCTCTATGTATATATATATATATATATTTATATTTATATAGATAAGATAATGCTTTATGTGTGTATGTATTTATTGTATATGTAAACGGTACACCACTTATTTTATTTTTATTTATATTTAACAGTTTATTTTTTATAGTTTATTTTTTATAAACTATAAAAAAAAAAAAACTTTGAAAATAAAATATAACCACTGACTACCTGCAGTATTGTCTCTCCTTTTTACTTTAATCCATCCAAAGGTTGTCTGTAAAAGATCGCTTTTAGCGATAAGACCGCCCATTGTGTCACCCTATGTAAAATTTCTAATTTATGTCTGTAATTTTTATGGTGTACATAATAACGAGTATTCTATCTATCTATCTACCTATCTATCTCTCGTACCTTGTCTTTTATTTTTTAAAGTTGTTAGAAAAACCTTCGTTCCGATCTAGCCTAACCTATAAGTTTCTTATTACATAGCTGCTCGCAACGCTTTTAAAGCCGACTTTAATGGCGGCAGCAAATTATTGGAAAAGGTCAGGGAATCCTTTGCCCTGCACTGGGTACATAAAATGTAATAAGAAACTATCGCTGCTACGTTCGGTGGTCTTCTACTTTTTATTAACTGCTTTATAAAGAGAACAAGCTGTGTCCCCGACAGGATTTCCTAACGGAAAAAATGACGGACTTTCAGACAAGGTTTCATCCCTTAATCCCCTAACAACCCCTTTATGGGATGAATTTTCAAAAATCCTTTTCTAGTGCTCATCTTGGCTGTGCGTTGTCTGTCAATGAATGAATCGAAAAAAATTATTATGTGACATATTAGTCATAGATTAAAGACGAAAGGAAGTAAATGGCATTTATTAACTGAAATGGAAAATACTGGTTTTAAAATTTTGATTTTAATAGTATACTTTGCAAAGAAAGTGAGTCTGTTCAAAAATATACCGTTGTGTTAAAAGTGTTCAAGCATTTTATTAGGTCAAACCCCTGCTTCATTACTATCTATGCAATAAACAGTTTATCTCACAATTCCAATCTCCGAGAAAAATCCAATTAGCCGAGTCAAAATTACGACCCTCTCTCCTAATTACTTGTAATGAAGTTAATCTCACTACAGGGTGCTATAATCGAATCGATTCGACTAATTGAAATCGATTGTAATATGTACCGATATGTTTGTCCGAGTGGAGTCATTCCGGTAATTGCTGTGTCAATAAAAAGGGAGGTAATTGGAGGGCAGTATCAACCTATATCAGCGTATCAGCGGGGTGCCAATCTAACTATGTTGTTTTACCTTCAATAGTTAGCTATGGTTAGGTAGGAGGTCGTGGCTAAGTAATTACAGCCGTGGCTAAGTATTTACAAATCTAATAAATATATACACTACAGGCTCCATATGCTAATATTATCCTGGCGGTAGGAAAGGTTGACATTGGAAATGAAGGCTAGTATATATGGATAATGACATGTTGCGCCGACATCATACAAAATGGAATAATGATGACCATCTTTTAGAAGATGCATCTACTTTTTTTCTTTATTTACTGTGTTGATTTAGCTTCAGTCTTTACTTACTTACTAATAAAAAACCGGCCAAGTACGTGTTGGACCACGCAGATAAAAGGGTTCTGTAGTTAGAATGAATTTATCCCAAGAACAAACTTAACATTGTACTAAATAAAAACGTTCCGTACGGAACCTTAAAAACATCCTTACCTTTACAATATCGTGTCCCATTAAAGAACAGCCATTATTTAGACCTAGCGCACTAACAATATCAATATCACGGCCGAAGGCACAGATCCAGCGCTTGATAAGAAGCTTAAATCCTGCTTCTTATGTAAAGAGTAACTTGGAAGTAAGCCAGCAAGACCTGACGACGATGAGGCTCATAAGTTGATCATTAGGAGAGAGTCTTATAGACCGCTAACAGAGCTGTAAAACTATTTAGCGCTGTTCTTATACACAAAGTCGTCTTTGCAAGAAGTCTAAGAAGTCTTTGCAGGTAAACATAGTTTTGTTATAGACGCAAATAATATTTTGAATATATAATATACAACCTGACACTGACCTGCAAATTGCAAAAACGTTGTGGACACGGTCGCATCGGTTTTCTGCTTACCTTTTCGCTCTCTCTCTCTGACTTTAGGCCAACGATGCGCGTCATAACTTTAGCATGATAAAAAAAATCAACCGTCGTCCAAAAAAAGCACTAAAAAGTGAAAAATTTCGGAAATCTTTGCTTTTGAATTTTCGTTTTTTGCCACCTACTTCCGAAATTAAAGTTATTTTCACATTCTAGTGTTTTTTTTAGAAGTCGGTTGCTTTTTTTTGTAATTTTTTTGTTTTTAGTTGTCGTACCTACCCCACACAAATTCGAATACCACCACCACCACCTGCTATGTAAATCACAGAGGCAGGGACTTTGGTATTGTAACATCATCCATATAGGCTAAGTAGAAAAAATACGTATTATTGAAGCTCACTCAAAAACTACTGAAGCAAAGTTAATAAAAACTTTAGGGGACCACCGCGCAAGCTTCCAGTGGGTACCAAATGAAAAAAGAATTTTCAAAATTGGTCCTCAATTGACGAAAATATCGATGAAAATAAATAATTAAAAAAAAACGATAATATCACCTCGTCCTTTTTGGAAATTGGTTAAAAAAACATGCCAAACGAATTTTAAAATGAATAGTGAACTTATAACTGTGTAGCTATCAACAGCTGACAGCCATAATATCCTTCCACTCTAGTACTGTTACTTACTCTTAACTTAAATAAACTTAGCTAGTTAGTGCATCTTAGCGGAACGTGTTTGTCTATAAACTAAACTTACAAAGTACCTTCACGGAGTTGACTACTACAACCCGTACCATTTACCTACCTCAGTGCATCCCCCATATCATCATCTGCATCATTTGCCTTGCCTTTTCCCAACTACGTTGGGGTCGGCCTCCAGTCTAACCGGATGCAGCTGAATACCAGTATTTTACATAGAGCGACTGCCTATCGGACCTCCACAACCCAGTAACTGGGTAATACCCCTTGGTAAGACTGGTTGTCAGACTTTCGAGCTTCTGACGACCCGTAACGACTGTCAAAGAATCACAAATGACAGCCGGGACCAACGGCTTATCGTGCTGCCCGAGGAGTCTCGATATGTAAAGATGGTCACCCATCCATGAACCAACACCGGCAAGCGTAGCTTAACCTGACGAATCGATCCGTGCGGCTGTTATTACTTAGCCACGAGCTCCCCATATATGAAACTTATTTTGGACTGAACTTATTTTTGACGTCTAATCAAATTTAATTAGGATTTGACATTGCCCTTATTTTTTAAATTGAATAAGTTGAGTCTTAACACAGTTTAATAAAACAACAGTATTTAATCTTGGCTGTGACCTTGAAATAATCGCCTACTGCCGCTCGGTACATACCTTCCGCGTCCGTGCGTAACCGCCACGCACTCAATACTGTTGCGTACTGATACACACTGAGATTTCGAAACGCGTCGTTTCAGCCGTTTTCTATGAAGACATAATACTGTTACTTATGCATACTGTGGATTTACTTTACGAACCAACACATAACAGTGGCATACATTTTTCTGGCATCCATAAATACGTGCAGCAGCAGAGCAGTGGTGGCCCAGTGGTAACGGCCACGACTTACGAGTTGTAGGTCGTAGGTTCGAACCCTGAGAGGCGCTTTACTTTGTGTAAATTATTTCATCACCACTGCTCTCAAAACGGTGAAGGAAAACATCGTGAGGAAACCGACATGTCCTAGAACCAAGAACGAAGACATGTGACATCTACCAGCCCGTACTGGGCCCGCGTGGTGGATTACGGCCCACTCCCTCTCACAGAGAGGAGGCCTGTGTCCCAGCAGTGGGAACATTATAGGCTGATTATGCATAAATACGTTTATCAAAATTCATGTTTATAAGTTGAGTGGTACCTACTCTAAAAGGGGCTAACTACCATAGACAAAACTGGAACTGAAACTCAACTCAAACTCAATCTCAAAGAGTTTATTTCAAATAAATCAATTACAGGCACTTTTGAATTGTCAAGGGGTCGATCAGTCACAAAGAGGAAGCTAGTTGCCCATTCCACACTCCAGGTTTATACCTCGAACATTTGCTTCGAGTAAGTATGTAACACAATGTAATACTTCGTAACAAAGACAATGTATAAGATTACAGCGTCTTTTTAAGAAAGATGAGAGTGGGGTGGGTCCGTCACGTAGTCAGACGTCAGCGGATTTGAAGAGACAATCTGACGATGTAACGTGACCGATAGGAAGCTCCACTTTGTAACGTTATGACGATGACAAGTAACGGAGAGGAACTGTGGTGAATACTAATATGCGGATTGATGTTTGTGGAAGGATCTTTGTTGGTTAATGTAGGTTAATTTGCGGGTTCGACGAATTATCTGAGGATTATATATAAGGCTATGTTTCCCGCAGTAAGGTTTGTGACTAGGTAATCTTTTTCTAGGAATACTACATTGTAGTCGAAGTTGTATCTCATTTCAACTGAAAATATTCGTGCGGAAAGTTGCAAAATATAGTAATATTTAGGCAAACGTGCCATTATATTAACTAAATTAACAAAACATTTACAGGGAACATAATCTTAGACACACAGAACATAACATCACAACACGCCTTTATTCCCAGATGGGGTATGCGTATGCACAAGTGTTTCGTTCATCGATACACACATTTCGCCAATTATTAGATACTAGCTGCCGCTCGCGGCTTTGCCAGCGTAGTATGTCGATAAAAAGATAGCCTATATCCTTCCCTAGGATGACATCTATCCCCTTGCCAAATTTTGTCGAAATTCGTTCAGTGGTTTAGGCGTGAAAAGGTAGCATACAGACAGACAGAGTTATTTTCGAAATTATAATATTAGTTGATGAGGTTTGGTTGGTTGATGAGGATGTTTCAGTCCTATTGTACAAGGGATCGAGCCTTTTGCCATCAAGTGGGCACAGATCAACTCCTGGTTACTGAAAAATTCCTGATGGAAACGATGTGCCTTTCTTTATCTACGGTTTTGCATATCTAAAAATAATAAACTTCAATTACCTATCATGTCTTAATAGTTATTACCGTACCACCTACGCAGAAAACCTCATCAGTTCAAATCTTTCCAACCCTGCAAAGTACACGGAGATAAGTTTATCGGAAGCGATACGTGTCTGCCTTCCATTGGCGCGCGCGCCCCACGAGAAGTGGGTCATCGCGGCGCCGCCGGGCGCTGGCGACCTTTCAGCCTGTGTGCAGACTTCTTTAGACACGATACTTTGCTGAAATTTTCAGAACTTGAGGTCTTGGGAATGCTTTTTTTGTTGGGTCGTTGCGTAATAGGCTTGGGTATCAGCTCTTTAAGAATAGTTGTCTTTATTATTCAGTAGTTTCTGCCTGCGGCTTCGCCCGCGCGTTATGTCGATAAAAAGTAGCCCATGTCCTTCCCCAGGATGCCATCTATCTCCTTGCCAAATTTTGTCGAAATCCGTTCAGTGGTTTAGGCGTGAAAAGGTAACATACAGACAGACAGAGCTAATTTCGAATTTATAATATTAGTATGGATCTGCAGAATATCAGTAGGCACTATCTACGTGAAAAAAAGGCGGAAAATATTTAAAACTATTGGTGGTCAAAAAACGAGATCGAGCACCTCACAATCTCTTCACATTCAGGCACTCAAAAGAAGTTGGTTCTAGAGCGTGGTGCAGAAAGCATCACGCTCTAGAACCACTTCTTTTCATAATAATATTTCGCTCTACTCGGCTCTGCTTTCATCTTAATCATCATTATTTTTATTACTTTGACAATCAGGCTGAAACTTCAGACTTTACGGAAAGTTGAATATTGCAGCCTATGGAGCTACAGAAAGGTTGCCCTATGCCACAATAGTGCCTATGCTTTACCAGCCATAAATAGAAAGTTCAAACGTCTTATGTGCAATGTCACTGTCACCGTAACCCTTCCGGGAACTAGAGTGCAGCAAGGCTACGTAAGCTGTTCGAAATTGGAGATATACTAGTCCCTAGACGGTACTAGAAATTCCACTAATGAAATACCAGTTCTCTAAAATCCTATTAAAAGCAATAACATAACTGAACAATTCACCAACAATTTTCTAAAGCTCGTCTATTATTCTTCCATCGGTTTTCACAACAAGTCATAACACGGTACTTGAGTTCCCCCGTATTTCGGCCACGTATTTCCGTCTCAGTTTACAAACTCGCTGTGTTTGGGCGTACGCCACGTGCCGGTTGCGTTAGGTTGGCATGTTTTGTTGACTTTTACTGTGGTGTGGTGTAAGGAATTTAGATAAATATAAATTATGTGTATATTTCTCCAAAAAAACTCTTTCTTTGTTTCAGCGTCCGATAAACAACGAATCAACAGTTCTAAAAAGTCCATAAACTAGTGTAAAGTGAATTAAAATAATGTGCGACCCAGCAGTGCGACCCTCGGTCCCCGAAGCGCGCTCGGTAACTTTTAGCTGTTTCTGTGACAGCTGTCAATGAGATTCCAAGATGGCGGAGAAGGTCAGCTGATCGGAAAGTCGCCCGCGCCAGCCTCGCAGCAAGAGGCGAATTAAGCGGATCATGGTGAGATAGACTAAATTAATTGTAGCTAATATGGCGCCGATATTCGGTGACGTCATCCATTGAGGAAGTTTCTAAGATATATACCTTGACCCAATTTTTTCCGGGAAAAAGATCAAGTGGCCGGCCCAAGATGTCGGCTGGATGTTGTCAAAGTTATAAGTAGCTAATGGACTGGCCATCTTTAACTATATGTGTTTCTTGGTAAAAGATTAAGAAGTAATCTGGTGTAAGCCGAGTTAATAATATTAGCTTTAAGTAGACCCGAACTTCAGAGCCCTTTTCGAACTCGAAAAGTTAGTTATTTTAACATAACATCGCGCCATCCTTGAAGGGTTTGGCAGAGGTCTACCTATAGCACGCCCACATTTCGCCAGCTATGTTTAAATCCCATGTATTAGGGGGCGAACCTATATTGCCGTCAGCTGGGCACAAATCCAGGCTCCGGGCTGCTACTGACAAATTCCAGAGGGAAAATCTCAATAACACTGCCCCGTCCGGGAATAGGCAGTCAGTTTTATTTTCTCCCAAATTATGATGTCTCTGAGGAAATTGTATCGCGATGAACTTTTATAATAATAGTAAAAATAATCTTCAGTAGTGGAACTCTGCAGTGTATTTCCACGAGAGCAACCATGCAAGAAGTATTATTTCCCCGAGGATTCCTTCTGTTTGAGCCGCCAAATAATATTGTAGCGGGTTTGTTTCCACTCCTAATAGAATAATATGAACGAACGGGATTTGTAAACGGCTATCTTATATGCTAGAATTGGAGTATTATTTAGCCAGAGATATTAGTTATATTCAGGTGAAATGTTGGTATTTCTCGCAGACTTCATTGGTGGTCTAGTCACAAGTCGCTATTGTTGAACATGAGGTCCTGGGTTCGATTCCCGTATCGGGAAAAGTATTACTGGGTTTTTTCACCTGGAATTTTTCAGTAGCAGTCCGGAGTCTGGATTTGTGTTCGTTTGATGGCTTGCCTCCTATTAGAAACGGGCTTTGTCTACGGAAGAATAGACAAAATGACCGATTGTGATTGTTTATCTGTCATTTTGTCGATTCTTCCGTCGACAAAACCCGATTCTACGGTGGTCATGCTACGCGTGCTGGTCATTATGTTTCTCTTGTTCTTATCCCTATCGGTGTCGGCGCAATATATCTACTTCCTCCATACTTCTCTATTAGTCGTCATCTCAGTTAGTCACCTCTTTTTTTAGCCAAATTCCTAATACTCCTTCTTCTTCCACAGCAGGTGTTTGGCGAATGGGCACAGGTAGAAGTGGTGGAGCTGGTGAACGATGGCTCAGGGCTCGCTTTCGGGATCGTGGGGGGGCGCTCCTCGGGAGTGGTGGTCAAGAGCGTGTTGCCAGGCGGCGTGGCGGACAGGGTGAGTTTTACTCCTTCTTCTCTAAATAGTCAATTATTTAGTGATTTTCTTAAGCCGAGTGATTTTCTTAAGCCGGATCGTAGGCTGATGGTTATGGGTATAATGGATCCTGTTGGGCTCAGCATGGTTTAGTAGAATGGGTTATAACCTGGAAGAAATACGTGTTAGACAGTTCGTTAGGTTTGGGGTTAGGTTTACTGCGGATATACAACTGGTGATGGGCGAAGTATTGCCACTTGGGGAGTACATTTTACTTTAGTAAATCTAAGTGTCAGTTCCCACAAAAATAACAGAGAAACTGTTTGTTCTACTTTGGGGTAGTTATTCCATTAGATATCAATCAATAAATCATTTATTTTGTTAAAGTTGACATAAATATTAGGAAATAATATTCTCTTTTTATGATCTCTTTGACCTAATTTAATTTTGACATTTTTATAACTAATATTTGACTAATTTGCAATTTTTATGTTATTCTAATATATTTATTTCAATGTCAATTCACCAAAACTCTGAAAATATATTTGTACGCCGGAAACGGCAGAATATGATGTACTTTAAAAACTATGTAACATCTCTATGTAACAATATTCTCACAAATAAAATGGACTATTACTATTTCTATAATACTATACATGCTAAGTTATTATAACCAAACTAATTTATTTCGTTAAACATACTAAGTATTTAACCAAATTAAATTTCAAAAACCTTGACTGATTTTACACTTAATGTAACTTATTTTGCATCGCGAAATAAGGTTTTTCATTTTTTTAATTATGAATGACGGGTGTAGGAGATTACAGGCGCACACGTAGGGCAAGTCTTATGAAGATGTGATGTACAAGTTATTCGACTTCCAATACAACGTTCAAGCTACGTGACATTATAAAACTTTGGATGTTAAAGTTTGATACGTCTTAGTCCTAGGAGGAGCTCGTGACTAAGTAATAACAGCCGCACGGGTCGATCAAAGGTCGCTTGTTCAGGTCAGTCCGTGAATGGCTAACCGTCCGAGATACCTCCATGCCCCTGAAAGCAAGCTGTATGTCTCGGCTATCATTCATAGATCTTTGACAGTCGTTACGGGTCGTCAGAAACCTGATAGTCTGACACTCAGATTTACCAAGGGGTATCATGTTACCCAGTAACTGGGTTGTGGAGGTCAGATATGCAGTCTCTCCATGCAAAACACTGATATTCGGGTATAATGGAAGCCGGCCCCAACATAGTTGAGAAAAAGCTAGGCAGATGATGATGTCATAGTCCTACTCTTTATCCAAATTTATTTCGGATTCGGCGCGGCGGCGGCGCAGCATGGCGCATCTGCCATATGTTTGTATCAGTCGTCATGTCACTCATCATCATTCTTCTTAGTCTTATCCTAATTTTAGGCTAATCGAGCCATAAAAAAAAAGTTTATTTCGTTAGCCAAAAATACAGTAAGTTGATGATTGGAGCAACCTTTTAAGCAAAAATGCCTGTATTAAGAGACTCCGCTCTTCCATAACAAGATAGATTTAGTTTTACATTTACTTTTACTTTATATTTTACTTTAACTTTTATTTTTACATAATTCACGTGATTGTGTGTAGGGATGTTTATGTGTGTGTTTTGTGCGTGTGGGTTAAGGTGAGTGTGTGTGTGTAGATTCCTCACCTTTCCAGCCATATCACCTTAACACTACACCCCCATTTCTTTGTTAATCGTCGGATTGATCTGTACTGAAGTTTAATGACCGCTGGCAAAGAAGATATTATATCCAACATCGTGAATGTGACTCTTATAAAAATATTTATATTTATAAAATTAAAAAGGAAGAAAGTCCAGTATATAGACCTACTCATCACACACTTGTCATTTGTTATTGTTCATTTCATCGGCCAGTCTGGAATATTTGTACTTTCTTCCTTTTTTTTTTCTTGTAATTTTATTTATTTTCTACTGCCCGCGACTTTTTAATTTCTTTTTGCCCGACCCACCACATGGCATCGCTTTATGGCTTTTTTTCTTTTTGCTCGGCTCCTAAGGATCGTATAGCGTGATGATAGTTTTCCTCAAGAATTGGACTAAATTCAAAAAGATTTGTTTAAATTCGGCTTTTCACGACCGAATAGTTGTTCCAAAGATAAGCGCGTTCAATGAAACAAATTCTTCAGCTTTATTATATTACATGTGCTATTCCGAACAGCTTTCACGCCAGTGACGACTGTAAAATCTTTTCGTTTATGTGACATTCCAAGCAGCTGATTCCATGCCAGTGCTTCCTACATTTTCTCGTTCACGTAAAACGCAAGGCCTGCAGAAAATTTCACGCTCGATGAAGTATTCCAGATTAATATGGTAATCGCGTCAACGTCGGGGCCTGACATGCATCTGAATGAGCCCCGTTGCATTTTTATCAGGTCTCCGAAAACAAGACTTTTGCTACTGGAAATAGGTATATCCACATTTTGTCCAAAGCTAACTTAGGGGCAGAATTGTGTTGCGGGTTAGTCCGAAAGGTATAACGGGACTTTGGCAACAGGCAACTGAAGGAACACGTGTGGGTTTTAGTCAGTAAAAGTCTGACACGCCCTTCCGCTCCACCCAAAGCGGGAGAAGTCATTGGATGATTTCCCACCCTCATAAAAAAGGGGCATATTTGTCCAAAACCATAAGAGTGAAGGGTTAGACAGAGGTGTAACTATATAGCAAACCCACTTTCGCCAGTTATGTTTAAGTCCCATGTAATAGTGGGCGAGCCTATAGCCATCAATCGGGCACAAATCCAGACTCCGGGCTGCTACTGAGAAATTCCTGACGGGAAAATCCAATCCTGGAAACCGAACCCAGGCTCTCATGCTCGGCAGTGGTGCTTGAAACCACAATACCAACGAGGCGGTGAATGTCCACAAGTAGGTTTTAATTTCAAAGCAAGTTGCATCGTGAATATATTTACAGCGGATTCCATTGGTTTGTTCAACTATAATTCAATCTGCCTAGACTTTTTCCAACTCTGTTGGGGTCGGCTTCCAGTCTAACCGGATGCAGTTCAATACCAGTATGGGTTGGTAAGACTGGTTGTCAGACTTTCGGGCTTCTGACGACCCGTAACGACTGTCAAAGATCTAGGAATGACAGCCGGGACCAACTGCTTAACATACTTTCCGAGGCACGGAGGGGTCTCGGTATGTAAAGATGGTCACCCATCCACCGACCAGCCCTGGCAAGCGTAGCTTAACCTGATGGATCGACCTGTGCGGCTGTTATTAATTAGCCCTGAGTTCCTCTTTCTCTTTTTTGAACTACAATAATTAACCATAAAAAAATCGCCTTGCTCAATAAAGCATGCTAGTAAATAAGCATTAGCTGCAAACGACTCGACTTTGGTTCTCAACCAATGACTAGGCTACTCAATGTGACGAACTGTCAAACAAGGCATCAAAATCTACATGATTGGTTGTCTTCATCATCTTTCTGTCCTTCTCCAATTTTACTTGGGGTTGGCGCAACACGTTTTCATCTTTCATTCTCTCCTGTTAACGGTTATGGCGGCGACGGGCGGTGACGGCGGCGGCCGCTGTATATTACATATTTTGATCAACCTATCACAACATGAGATTAGATAGTAGAATTTTTATTAGAACCTAATACAACATTATTTAGCACTTTATCGATCGAGACCTTGTTTCTTGTTACATGATTCTAGGTCAACAGGACTTATCTTCCTATAGCTTTTGATTTATTTACGAGTATCAAAATATGTCGCATAAATGGCCGTATTTTTTTACTGCGCTGCCTTATAAGCTTGATTTTTTTTAGAGCTCGCAAGGGACCATAGACCTACGTATTTGATATTAATTTCAACTTGATACTTCAACGCGTTCCTGAGAAAAAGGGTCTGGACAGACTGACAGACAGACGGACGGACGGACGACGAAGTGATTCTATGAGGGTGCCATTTTTTCCTTTTGAGCCACGGAACCCTAAAAACGCATTGCCTATCATGCTGTAAATAGATTACATTGATTAATTAAACTTACATCGCCTTTTAAGCTACTTTCGTTGTTTTTTAGGTGCGGAAAAACTGTGCACCGTTAGAAGCCCAAAAAGTTATAAGAAGTTCATTAATTTAAAGAAGTCTACGTCATTAGAAGGTCAATATTTTTTTAGAGGATCAATTACATATTGCCCCTTCCTGTTTCTAACAGCGTTCGTAGCACAAGAACAAAACTTTCACGCTCCGTAGTATATCAGATTAAAATGGTAATGGCGCCCACGTCAAAGCGTCCCTTGCATTGTAATGCATGCCTGTCCGAAAAACCTCAATTTTGAAGTCAAATACTACTTGAAACTGGTGTTTGATTTTCATATTAGCTTTTTTTATTCCGTTTTTATCCGAGCTGCAATTTTCAAGCCCATAGTGGCATTATGGCAAGTTAATATTTGCTTTTCAAATTATTGTGTTTTTACACTGGGTTGTTATGGTACTACTGTTACTGTTATCCTATAATATCCCACTCCTGGGCAAAAGGCTCTCCCCATGAGATCCAGTGCTAATGTGGATTACAGGGCGTCTAAATAGCTGTAGCAATTCCTCTAAAAGCAATTCATTACCTAAATATCCAGCCGTCATTAGCATATCTTTTAATTTGACGCAAAAGCAATAATGTGTGGACCATTTTACGAATCTCCATAGAAAACTGTCAAACAGATGAATTATTTCGTAATATTAATCGCACGCAGATCATATTACAAATTATCAGTTTGTGAAATTTTACGATGATTCATAATATTTTCCTATTATGATTCTGCCAAAGTGGCTGTTTTAAGCCCCCTGGTTGTTTGTTTTGTCATCTTCTACGTGGTCCGTCGCGACGCCTTCTAGCTTTCTCATGGCGCGGTTGTTATTCGTTTTATTATTTTTTCATCTTTCGAGTGTTCTGCTGGCTTATTGCCAAGCTCTAGTTTAAGGAAACTTAAGTCGTCTATCTTATGGTTTCTTGTTATTTCGAAGGCTTCGAGTAAGTCCATTTATTATGGCTCTCCTATGTACCAGAGTGTTCAGAAAGTGGGACAAGGAATACTAGACTTTGGATACACAACACTCAAGCTTAATCTACTTTGTCAATAATGTTACTTTTTGGTATTGGTCAGACAAGTAGATTTAGGAATCAAGCATGTTGCGTTGACTGCAAATAAATTGGGAAAATTGCCGGAGGATGATGATGATAGTAATCCAACCCACTGTGGTTAGGTTAGGTTAGGACTTAATCTACTTTCTCGGTGTCATCACTGCGTCCATTGTCTGGAGGACACGGCGCGGCATACGTTGGTAGAGTGTGCCGCATGGGAGGAGCCGCGCCGTGCCCTCGTGACTGAAGTGGGAACCGACCTGTCGCTGCCGGCCGTCGCTCGCGCGATGGTGGGAAGCGCAGAGTCGTGGGATGCGGTGATCTCCTTCTGTGAAACGGTCATCTCACAGAAGGAGGCTGCGGAGAGGTTGAGGGAGGTCGAGACCACTCTCCCGACCCGCAGCAGACGTACCGGGCGTCGGCGGAGGGCGGACAACTTCCTCTTCCAGCCCCCCTAAACGGGTCCAGAGGGACGGTGGACTTGGGGACGTCCGCCGCCCCCCCTGTATAACTGGACCCGAGGCGGTGGCGCGTAGTGTTCCTATTGGCGTTGCGGAGGGAGTACACCTCACTCCCCCCGCAGACTTGAGGAGGCCCGCAGAGGCGGGCCGGCACTAGCCGAGGATCGTGGAAGGCGCACTAGTTCCCATGATCCCCGGTGCAAGTGTGGGAAAGGAACACCGAGGTGGTTTTTAGTCAGTAAGAGTCTGACAGACCCCGCCCGCCCCAGGGCGGAGGACATCCATGAGGATTTTCCACCCCGGCAACAAAAAAAAAAATAAAAAAAAGGACTTAATCTACTTTGTCAATAATGTTACTTTTTGGTATTGGTCAGACAAGTAGATTTAGGAATCAAGCATGTTGCGTTGACTGCAAATAAATTGGGAAAATTGCCGGAGGATGATGATGATAGTAATCCAACCCACTGTGGTTAGGACCTCGCCAGACTTGCTTGTAAAGCACGAAAGACGTGTCTCGTAAATGATAAAAACGTTGAATTTTACTCTGACATAGTTAAACATATCAACAGACTCCACTCGTTCATACAGGGAGTAACAAAACCCTTCACGAAGCCTTATCTACGCATTCTGTACATGAACTAAGTACCCTAACTTGGTGCAAAAATAATTGCTAGGACAATTTTTGATGTGAAAATTCGCTGTTTACGGTAGTAGCAAAACATTGTGCTTATGGCTGCATACAACGATACAGGGACCGTGGGAGTGATAAAAGTTAAGAAGGTTTCATTTAAAACTTATTTTAGAAAAAAAAAACATGAAAAAGGTGGAACTGTAACCAGAAGGTTCCAGGGTATGGTCCAGTATAAAAAAAAACCACAATAACGGAAAAAACAAGTGACTCTCGGCTTAATTTGAACACATTTTTACTCCGAAGTGACAGCTACCAAAAAAAACGAGCGAGCCTTACAGTAGTCGTATATGATGTGTAACATTTGACATCTTGGCTGATTATGATATAAAATTACAAACATCTTCATCGTCCTGTTTACAACCTCTCGGAAAATGGGTAGGTACCTTCTGAGGGCCAACTCTAGCACCGCGCATTGGTCAAATCAAATAGTGCGCGCTTCCCGGGCTTCCTGTTACACACTTCCGTCCCATTTGACGTCCCACCATATTGCAGGAAAGGGAGAAGAAAGATGTTACACATCAAAAGAATTTCATACAAACGAACGATATAAAAATGGAGTGACTGAACTTTCAAGTTATTAGGTTTGCATGTTGAATGTGCTGTCAATTTTAACGGTTTGAGTTCGAAAACCGAACGTTGCGTGACGTAATTCGCTCACAATTTACGAGTTCTCATAGTCGGATTGGATATTCGTTTCAACTCAATTTCGGGCGTGGAAATATGAATTCCATTCAATATATTTTTTATCAAAGCTGCACAGTTTTTCCAATGAACGAGAATGGCTCTTGTCCGTGCAATAACGCTTTATGTCTGGGGCCGGATTTACATTTCTTTGTCCATCCTTACTTCTCGTCTCATTTTGATATACCTACGTAATTCCTTCTACTATTCGTGAAAGTAGTTTTACAAATCAAAGAAAATATGAAAACAAGCCATCTCCTTGCTTGCTTTCTTTCTCACATACATAAACTCACACCTTCTTCCCATGGGGGTAGGCAGGAACTAAAGATCGCCACCTGCTACGATCCATACATATTCCTTTTGCTTCGTTTACGTTCATACATCTGGCCATACACGCTCGCCTTTTGCGAATACTACGCACCTGACCTTTCTGTAGAACATCACCAATAAGGTCACTATTATGTCCTTCTAGGGCATCCCCTCTCGGAGTTTCCACTCACATCTTTTAAATACCTTTTGTTAGTCGCCTTTTATTCAGGCTCTCAACATGAAGAAAATATCTAACCACACTATTTATTTCTAACTTATTAAATAATATCATCTGGTTATTTAAATATCACTCGTTTCGTGTCCAAATTATTGTATCAAACCCAAATTTTTAACATTTTTTTCAATTTTAAAAATTACAGGCAGTTTTGAATTGTCCAAAGAGTCGGTCATTCAGAAAGATAAAGCTATTTGTCCAATACAAAGCAAAGTAGAAGAACGGGCTAGAAACTCAATGGACACTCTTTTAAAATATATTTTTACAAAACTCATTATTACTATATTAACTAGAATAATCAGTTTTATCACGACAATTAGAAGAACAGGAACACACAGTGATAACAAAGCTTCTACAACTCCAAACCCCAGCACCCATTCAAGTTTCATCATCTGATCTCGGACAACAATTTGTTAATTGACCACAAACTAGTTTGTGATGTTTCCAAAATGCGACAAGACATTTGAATACTGTTGTTAATAGCACAAACTGGGCTCTGAGATTACCATGAAGAGGGAAGTTCGTACTCAGATTTTGGGGATGTAGGTTTGGAACTAGCTGTGAATTACTTCATGTGGTAGTCATTCGAGGTGTTATAAGTTCCAGCGCAATCTGTGCGTCTTGTCCGTGTCTCTTGTCGCTGCAACAAGACGCAGAGTGGCCGTTTGCATCTGCGTCTTGTCGCAGCGACTGGTCGTAGAGCTGTCGCTTGCGTCTGCAACTAGTTGTTACGACAGACGTCGTGCAGAAAGCTATCATTTTGCCAGTTATGTTTCAGTCCCATGTAATAGGGGAGGAGCCTATTGCCATCAACCGGGCACAAATCCAGACTCCTCTGGAGTACTGAGAAATTCCAAATGGAAAATCCAATAACAGGTTGCCCGACCCAGGAATCGAACCCAAGAGCTCATGCTTAGCAGCAGCGCATGCGCCCACTAGATCAGCGAGGTAGCCCTTCTTCCAAACTTTACAAAGTAAAGCGCACATAATACTCTTATTAATTTAGTATGAGCCGATTTCTCTTACAGGTCCAGATGGAAAATCTGGCATTTTTCCTACTCAAATAACATCGACATAAAAAAAATATATATTTTATCTCTGTCTGTAAAAGCCAAAGCGTTAAGAGCACTTAATGTTCTGTTTAATGCTCTTTATAAACATCGCTTTATCTCCTTCTCTCATATAACCTTTTGCGAAGTGATCTATATCTGTCTCGTTCTAAAAGTACTTTTTTAAATCGTTTTAATGTTAGTGTAAATCCAATTGATGGGTTTTCAAACGGGCCGGAAGAGGGAATACATTTCGTCTCTCTTAATGTGTGGAAATGAGATCTGGGTCAAAGACTCTCACAGGGAATTGAAACTGCGAATTTATACAGATCTGTCTGTGATAAGGACTTGGAGAAGGATTATCTAGGTTTAAAATAGGTGGTCTTCGGTGCGGAAATCCACATTAAACAGGTGGGTAAGTCAAAAATCAAAAAAATCAAAAAAATTTATTTCACATAAACTTACGTTTCATAAGTGCCCATGCACTTATGAAACGTCAGAAGCTTTTTGGAGGTTCCAATTGGTCGTTTCCTATGGAGAAGAGCCGGCAAGAAACTCCATGGTTACTCTTTTAAAAATAATTGGCTTTTACAATACTTTCAAATTACAGTGTTGGTAGGCATGGGGGCTAAGCTAGCATAGGGTTATTAACTGTAATTTTGACACCAAAATCATTCTATCAAAGTACCCACTGACCAAACCAATTCTTATTTATTTATTTATTTTTATTTAAATGCCTTAAAAACTACCATTACAGGTCTAAGCCTAATGCGATAGCCAAGGATACACAAATAAAATTAAGATCATAGTTTATAACATAACATAAATAATAGAACTTTTGCGAATTCACCCCAGTGACATGTAAATATATCAATTTTGACCTGAATATCATTGATGGTGCGAATTGCATGAGTAAGAGGGGTTTTGGCCAGCAAGTTGGTCCTGGCTGATGGTACGACCAGCAGTGGCGGGGGCCTTCGCCTCTACACATAGCGGTCGGGTACGTACAAGTGCAACCGCTGCAGCACTCTCGGATTGTGCTCAATGCCTCGGAGCAGTTTCACCACGTACGACACCAGCGCAATAACAATACATAACATCACATAGAACCGGTCGAAGTGGTGGTGCTTGGGAGAGACCTATGTCCAGCAGTCTTTCGGCTGAAATGATGAATGATGATACCATCACACCTCCATTTATAGGTAGATGATGTACTAGAACATCCACATTTCGCTAGTTGTGTGTGAGTCTCATGAAAAAGGGGCGAGCTTTTAATAGAGTTCAAATCTAGTCGGACTGCTACTGAAAAACTCCAGATGTTAATAAAATACTGAGAAATTCAGTTCAGTTTTTGTATTAGGTGTCCTGAAGGGCTACTAAGTGGTTTTATGGAAAGAGAATGAGCACAATATTTAGGATAACGGCAATAATGTCTCCCTAAAATCACATTGTGTTCGTTGTATCAAAGTAAACTAATTTTGAGAGTTAGCGCACTTATTTGTGCAAAAGAAACAATGAAAGTAGAATACATATACAAACAGCAGCGGATGGTTCTCTCTGTGTGTTCGCGTGCTTTGTGGACGTGCTAATGAAAACTGGGAGGGTTTCAGTTGATTAGATTTCTAAACTGAGTTGTGTGTACGGACCTATTGTGTATTGGATGGGAAATGAGGTATCGTATCAGCGTTTGAAGTCCTGGGCTGTTTGCGTTAATATAATTTTTTTTTTCTGTTAACTGTAGAACACTAGAAATATAATAATTTGTTAATCTGTGATGTTTTGTTTATACCTTTTTGAGACCAAATCTGAAATCGCGAAAAAAATCAGCCGATCCCTACATTTATGTTCGCGTAATGCCGAGATTCGACGGTGCGCCATATTGCGGACGGACACAGACGAGCCCGCACGACGCACCGCGGGAAGGTGTACGTGCGGGGGTATCGCCGACATCGGAAGTTCATCGGTGCGCGGTGCGTGGCGGTCTGTGGTCGTCTGCCGTGCATGTCCATCCGCAAAATCGCGGATCGTCGGATCTCGGCATAACTCGTCAAAATCTAGGGAATAGCTGATTTTTTTAGCGATTTCAGGTTTGGTCCCATAGTAAAAGTTGTTCATAAAGTCACGTGTTTAAGTATTGGTCACTAATTACCAGTCACCCTATATACCTACAACTAATTACACAGACAATGTACAAAATAATAACATAATGTATTTATTACTGAACGGTAATGTACGTGCAATGTAGTTAATTAGACGTAAGTGGCGGGCTAACCGAGTTACGATTTATTACAGCGGTACGTTTGTGGGGCACAAACTGATGTTGTTTACGTATATTATTTAATGCAACGTAAACCCTTCAAATACTGGGGGCCTAAAACGGCCACATTAGCAATTCCTCTAAAAGCAATTCATTTCCAGTAGGCGTAGCATGGCGCTTTCTATCTCTACGAAGAATAGACATAGCTTTTTCTATACAAAGTGACAGTTCGTTTCTTCATTTTTGACATCCACCGTAGAAATCTTTCTACAATCTGTCATTTTGTCCTTCATTTCTAACGATCGTTGTCTACGTCTTTAGAGATGTAGACTATTTCGGAAGAAAGTTTTCTATCCTTTCTGTCAAAATCACACTGACAACCGATAAATCCTATGATAAAACCAAGAATTCTGAGTCGAATTATGTAAAAGAGTGAATTTCGTAAAAAGTGCAGTTGACTCTTTCTATTTTGCTGCCGTCTCGTACTGTCTACTGTCTACAGGAAACGTCATTTTTGTCTACTCTTCCGTCGACAAAACGATGCTCATGCTACGCCTGCTGAAATGAATGAAATTACACCACAGAATTCTGACCGTCAAATAATAACAAAATTAGACAATACACACTCCCCATCGAAATTTTAAATAAAGAACATTTTTCTTTTTCTTAATGGCCAGGCACCGTCAGAGGTAGCTGGTACCTCACGTGTGAAATGCAAAGAGGTTGTAAGTAATTAAGAGTTTCAGGCCCGCCCTTGTGTAGCGAGGTTAATGTAAAATTTTAGGATTTCCTTCAACACAGCTTTCGTTAGGAGTTTCTATAATGGATCTGAAACTCAAACAATTTATTTCAATTAAACCATTTAACTTACTTTTGAATTTTATTGTCAAAGGAGTCGGTCATTTAGAAAGATGAAGCTAGATGCCCATTCCATAGCGTAGTAGATTCGTATGGAGAAGAACGGGCAACAAACTCCACGGACACTCTTTTAAAATATCAGTTACATAATTAATTATAAATGTATACCTTTATTGTATGTGAGAAATATGTAAAAAGACGTGCACGGTAAAAGCGTCCAGAGTAAAGCAAAAAGCAACAAAAAAAACTCGGGAAGTGTCAGGACTCGTGGGACACCCGGTTGGAACGAAGTTCCTGTCCCTATTATGTACAAAACGAAGTAGAAGAATAAGTTTTTAGCTTCTAAAAACTTATACTAGATGGCTCTGTAATTAAGAAACAAAATCTTTTAATACTTGAAACTTGAGATCTTGAAACTGACTTTTCGGGAATAACGCTTCCTACCGCAAGCCGCGTTAAAGAACTTAGTTTTAAAAACAAATCCATAACAACCCGTGGCAGCTAAGAGATGACCAGAGTCCCAACTGTCGGCGCCCGTTTACGAATAGTTTCATCGGATAGGTATCTGTAAACAATGACCAACACTTGACGGAGTTATTTCATTTGCCGTCAGAGTTGAGTGGGGCGTCACTGTAGTGAATAGTCAGCTGTGCCCCGGATAAGTTTCTATTGGAGACTGTGCTCTGTATTTAATAGTCTTCCAATACTCTGGCCAGTTAATCAATCAGTACGGGTCTGCTCATGTTTTCTTATTTTTACCGACTTCAAAAAAGTAGGAGCTACGTTCGGATGATTGTTTTTTTTATTTTTCATTTATGTTCACCGATTACTCCGCCGTTTGAGAACCGATTTTAAAAATTCTTTTTTAGTTCGAAAGGGTATACTCCCGAGATGGTCCCATATAAATTTTATTAAGTTTGCTTGCGTAGTTTTTGAGCTAGCTTCAATATTACGTATTTTTCCCACAGTCTATGTAGACGATATAATTATTAGACTCCTTCACTGTTATTTACATAGCAGGAATTAACTTGTGTGGGGTAGGTACCACCACTAAAAAGTGAAAAATAAAAACTTTTTACAAAAAAAAACAACTGACTTCAAAAAAATTTTTTTTGTGTCCTAGATTTTCCATAATAGGTACATTTTCTGCGGGACCACAATATGTATCCAAATAAAGGTGTTTATTTGGATACTTATTGTGGCTCCTCAGACAACGTATCAAGTAGTCAATGACACACTTTCTGCGTATGTACCTACAATTTTGTTTGTTCAACGTCAAAGAACGAAAGAATATTTATTTAGCATCTAGGACATTCACAATAAAGGCGATTTAAATATTTCTTGACTGGGGAAGTCAGTGTTTTATGTTGGTCGCTTATCCACTTAAACACAACTGATCCTCCGACGACACCTTAGCGGGATTTTCGAGGTATGCTCCTTAACGAAGTTTGAACATGACAATCTAGAGGGTTTCGTCACCTAGATTTTAAAAGCGTCTGCTGTAGCTTTATTTCACCCGGACGCCAAAGAAATGCTTCAACGCAAGGAGCTTGACCATTATCTACCTCAAATTCAAACTCAAACTCAAAGCATTTATTTCAAATAAACCAATTACAGGCACTTTTGAATTGTCAAGGGGTCGGTCAGTCAGAAAGATGAACCTGATGATACCTTCCTTATCGTCACAGGATGGCCGCCTCCGCAGCGGGGACATGCTCCTCCGAATCGGCGCAGTATCTGTGGTGGGGATGTGCGCACGGCAGGCGGCGGCAGTACTACGGCAGTGCGGGGCATGCGTGCGACTGCTGGTGGCCAGGCCTGCAGCCTCCAGCGGGATGCCCATGCCGGACACGCGGCAGTCCATGCAGGTAATAATGTAACATACGACACTTGATACATTAAGTAGGGATACGAGTATAATTCAGTCACTCCAGGGCCATGACCTTAACGGGTGATGCTCATAGGAGGCTCTAGAGCTGGTTTCATAAGAGGACCGAGGCCCTCCTCCTTGGGTTGATGAAAACCATCGAGATGTTTTTTTTTTTTATGTTATCCTATACTGTCCCACTGCTGAGCAAAGGCCTCCCCCAAATCCTTCCAAACATACTTTTCTAGAGCCACCTCGATCCAACCCTTGTGGTACGCGTCTAGATCGTCCCTCCATCTCTTCCTGGGCCGGCCTCGGCGGCGCCGTCCATCCTCAGGCACCCACCGTGTGGAGACTGTTGCCCAGCGGTCGCTATGCGTGCGGCTGACATGACCTGCCCAATCCCATTTTAGCTTGGCAGCCTTTTTGCCTACGTCTAGGATCCCCGTTTTGGTTTTCGGGATGTTTTTAGTTTGGTAACAATCCCACAGAACCTGGTTTTATCCCCGAAGACTGGGTGAGTTTTGGAAGTTTTCTCCCGAAAACCAAAAACACAGATGGCATGCTATACCATATGAGATGCTATAACAACTTCGGAACTATAGTCCTTTGACTCCCCGTCTTTATCGCTTGCGTGGTCACCTTTAACGTCATTAGGCTATGAGTGCACCATGCGCATGTTCATTACAGATACTTGACCACTATTAACAAGCAGCGACATGATTAACCCGTCAATAAGTAACGCAACTTGCTCACAAAGCTGCCAACATTCCTTCACATAACTCGCAGTTCGCAGGCGCGGGCGCCGCGCCCTCCTCGCTAATTGGCGAGCCCGGCTACAAAAGCTAAGAAACTGCCGCCTCCAATTAAAGTAACTGGGTCGAAGTTAAGTGACGTTTAAAATAGACCAGGTGTGAGGTAGAGAGGTCTCGTTTTGTATCAAAGAGTCGGTATTTAGACGTATTAGTTTGGTGTAAAGCTGGTTCATTAAAAAGCTTGAAAATTCATAACTTATTTTTGTATTCAGCTGCATCTGGTTAGATTGCAAACCGACCCCAACATTGTTGAGAAAAAGTTAGACAGATGATGAAAAGTGATAACCTGAGGTATGAAAGCAGATGAGAGGGTCAGGGTTATAGATGCAAAGGGAAAGACAAATGACAACAGATTATCTTCATGACGGCCGTTTTAATAAATGACAGCCACCGCTCTTCTATGAAATCACAATAAAACCGTTTTATTATTATTTTGTTCTTACAAAAAAAAAACTCTTTGATAATAAATGTTGATGAAATGTTGAGGTATTGTTTGAAAAGTAAGCGTGCTTCATATCAAGAATATAATTGCAAAGTCCCAAGCGAGATGAAAACGGAAAGATGTATATTATTATTATTTTATCTTTCAACTCGGAATTGAAACGTTGTGGGCGGCGCCCGCCATTCCTCATAAAAGATTTAATAACATGTCGGAATGATTAAATCATGATAGATGTGTTTTTAAATATTGTTTAAATAAACAGGATTTGTGTACAGAGACGGGAAACAGCTGGGTGTTACGTCAATAGGTCTTCATTACTATAGCGATACATGTTTCTTAAATGTGAATTATAAGTTCGGGAAATTATAGTGGCTCAGTTCTCCCATATTCGTTAACGGATGGTAACTATACCTGCCAATCATTTTAAAATTCAAAATATTTTAAGTATCCATACTAATATTATAAATTCGAAAGTAACTCTGTCTGTCTGTATGTTACTTTTTCACGCCTTATCCACCGGACGGATTTTAACAAAATTTGGCAAGGATGATAGATTGCATCCTGGGGAAGGACATAGGCTACTTTTTATCGACATACCACGCGGGCGAAGCCGCAGGTGGTCCACGCGGGCGAAGCTAGTCTCATATAAGCCTACATGGGCACTTATGAGACGTAAGAGCACGGTTCCAATTGGTTGTTTTCTATGGAAAGGAGCTGGCACGAAACTTCACAGTTACTCTTTTAAAAATAATTGGCTTTTAAAATATTCTCAAATTAAACTGTTTCTTATCTCACGAAGCGACACGCTCTGAATAACACTTTGCCCGACACGGGAATCGAACCCAGAACCTCATAATCAGCAGTAGCACTTACGACCACTAGACCAACGAGGTAGTTACAGCTTGGCAAAAAAGAGTTTGGAAAAAATGGAGGGCGCCACTACCGTATACCACTACCGCACTTCAAATGGGAAATTGAGTAAAAGAATTCAAACAAATAGTTAAAAACGCTGCTTGTACCGACTCAAAACCTTGCACTTGTCGGCAAAGTAGTTCCAACATTATAGGTCTGCATTACGTAAAGTAAAATATTTAGTTTCACTTGTCACCGCATCATATCCTTTTTGCCAAGTTGTAAATAACTTCCTAAAATAACTTTTGTCTTCATTATGTACCTGTTGCTTATGTCAGAAGGCTCTAATTTCTTGTAAAATACTGATTTACAATCTCATTTCGTGGAAACCCTCTTCCAAGAAAACGTCTGGGATAATTATGTATCTTTATGTCCAAATCTCTTTTATTATGCCATTTCTTGTAATGTTGCCTCCTTAATCCGGTAATATCTTTTCAAGATTGCCAGGTGGCTTTTCAAAGGTAAAATTCGACGTCCATATCTATACATATTTAAAGGACATGACCAGTTCCTGCATTCGAATTCGGGAACTTGTGCAGGATTACAGTTTCACTCTATAAGTACTTCCCGATTTTGACGTTCCATTGTATCCATAATCATCCGGCAACCATAATAAGGGAAAAATAAAATAAGAACGAGCTATTTTCGATCAAGAGAATAAATGACATGGAATATTATATATAATGCATGTTTTGTTTATAATTAATTTGATTTATTTACATTTTATAATCTAAGTTTACACGCCTACAGGTTAGGTTATTATTGACATTTGTGACGATCGAACACCATAATAATCACTGTGTATAAAGGACTGCTATTTCTTTGACAATGCATCTGACATTAGTGGCGGGAACAAAGGCACAATATATTATGGTAGGAATCTTTTTATAAAATCCCCAATTAATCGATTAGAGTCAAAGCATGAAAAATCGATTCACAAAAAAAATATTTTTGTGTTGATATTTTATTATACTTACCCCGTGTACTTACCCTTTTTAACTGTGTTTGATTAATAATAACATAACATAACATCACGCTTCTAATCCCTGAAGGGAGAGGTGTACTTAAACACCCTCATTTCGCTAGTTGTGCTGTAAGTCTCGTGCATTAGGGGGCGAGCCTATTGCCATCAACCGGGCGCGAATCCGGACTCCACTTGCTACTCAGATATTCCAGATGGATAAACCCAATAACACTTTGCCTGACCAGGGAATCGCACCCAGGACCTCATGCTCAGCTATAGCTGAGCATGAAGTCCTGGATGCGATTCCCCGCCACAGCGCTACAGCGCTTGCGACCACTAGATCGACGAGGCAATCAAATGATTTCGATTTTAGTGTTTTAGGTTCGAGAAAAAATCGAGTATCATTTATCGATCTCAGATCGCCATTCACCATCCCTACCGATCCATCCGATCTTGGCGTCACGTTGTGTTTACATGTTCGTTGTGTACTGTGCGATTATTGTGTTCTATTTCTAACGACCATTGCTATTCTTTACGAACTGATATCTTCAAAGCCCGATTACCATTGCTATAAAAAGAATTCATCGGTTTTGCTCTACGATTCGATTAAATGGATTTTATGATGAAATGCATAAACTGTGGTATATTTCGTAAGGCGGGTTCAAAGTTCAAAGGCATAATTATGTCAATGCTAACCTTACCTCTGCAAGCGAGACTTGCCCGGTGGTTGAATAATCAGATAAGTACTTAAACTACATTGGGACAATACCTACTATTTAACAACAAGACAGCAGATATGAGGAGCGTCTGTTCAAAAGTATTCACTTTTCAACTTTTTTTTTTTTTTTGAACTCATAGCAGAAAACTCCATCGAATGAGCGTAAAAACTTGTTCAAAAGGAGCGTATTTCCCATATAATAAAATCCAAAAAACTTGGATTCCAATCAAAACGGATGTATTTCTGCATTAAAATGTTCCCTTGGATTGTTTTAAACAAAACAGGCATATTTCTTCTACAAATAGAATCTTTTATTTATTTTTCTGTTCAAAAGGTCATATTTTTTCCCATACATAACAACTTTTCGAGTAAATAACGGTATCGAGTCAAAAGATGACGGCTGTACGTTGAATATCATTATCAATAGAAAACCTATAAAAAAATAAATAAAAAAAAAGTGACTGCATATCTCTCTAACGACGTCGACAGTTGTTTTTTAAACGGCGTGGGAAGGTAGATCAAGATATTTATCTTTCTAGACTCTTAGCACCGTATGAACCACTAAATCGAGGAAAGTCAAGTCCAAGAGCGACAACGAAAAATCGAAGGGTTAGTTGCACCTACCATCTATATAAAAATCAAATCAACCAAAAGTCAAATCAAAAGGGCATATTTCTAGAAGTGACAAATCAAAAGGTCGTGTTTCTGATTTTTCCGATCAATAAGTCTTATTTCTGAACTAAAATTAAATAAAAAAAAAGTTATGGTGTATTTTTTTTATTTTAAAAAATGCATGTTATATTGTAGTCTTAATCTTCACAATGATCTAAATTTAATTTAATTTTAGAATTTTTATAATAGGAATTAGATGTTTTTTTCTGTTTTTGTAAAGTTTGTTTATCATTGAAATACGAACGACCTTTTGAACAGATGCTCCTCATATAAAGTCTGACATAGCGGTTCGATTGCATGTGAGCTAGCAAAACTTAAAAAAGCAGCGTTTATTTGGGGAAAGGGTGGCAACGCATCAGCTAAAACCCTGCTATGGGCGGCCGTTATTGCCTAATTCCCGTAAATAAAAACGTTCAAATTCAAGTCGCAATCTCATCTCAGCGACAATTAATGTCAAAAACTTGTCTTAAACTCGATAACCACAACGCCTAGCGCCATCTCATATCGAAAAGCAGAGTTATTTAGTGAATACTTATCTTTATTTTTGTTAGTTTCGTGGGGGCCTAAACAAAATCCCTTTTCTGTAAGCGTTAATGCCAACGGAAAGATCAAAATGTATGGAGTTGACAGCAGCAGTCACGTGACATCTCTAAAGCTAATTTCAACTCCATACAACTTGATCTTTCCGTTGGCGTTAACGCTTACAGAAAAGGGATTTTGTCTATTGCCTGTGATCTTTTAGACTCGTGAAACTTTTTTATCTGGAAACTGTAGAATACAACAATTGCAAAAATAAATAAAACAATATTTGCTGCACATTGATTTCGACACCTATGCAGGCGCCCATAGGTCCACTGGTCATGTCATTTGCTTTTCGTGTTTGTCTGAAAATAAAAAAATATCTAAAAGTAAAATAGTAAAATATCTAAGCAGTCCCATGCTTAGATATTTTAAGCTACGTAACGGATGATGCAGTTCACCATCATTTACTTATCTAATTATTCCGGAAATGTGTATGGGGGGTAAGGTACGTCTCTCTTTCGTTATTATGAGCCATATTCATGTTCATTTTAATTTTATTCTTGTTTGTTGGTGGTGGTGTTTAATTGGTTTTTAAATATAATATTTTTGGGTGACGTTTCTGATTGTAAAAATTGTGACTTCATTGTTGTATTGGGTTCCCACCTGTAAAAACTAATGTAAGTGGTAAGAGTAAATAAATAAATACTTTAACTACTGTGGGCGTACTATGGGTAATGTTGGTTATTGCGCAATCGAAAACCCGTTTGCAGATCAAATTATAATTTACGATCATATTAATCACACTAACAAATCACACACTGGGTATACGACAGAACTTTATGGAACGAGCGACGGTTTCTGCTCACTGCTTGACAGCCACCGACAAACTGCTTATCGGTCGAGCGTTATGTTGTAGACTCTGTCAAAGAACGCTCGTGGCGCCATGATTAGTCAAATCTGTTACGTATTTCCATCATGTATATATTATATTAAACTAAAATAACGTATTCATAATATCACGCCTGTATTCCTCGAAGGGCTCGGCAGAGGTGTACCTATAGAGTACACCCACATTTCGTCAGTTATGTTTAAGTCCCATGTAATATGGGGCGAGCCTAATGCCATCAACCGAGCACAATCCAGACTCCAGGCTGCTACTGTGAAATTCCTGATGATAAAACCCAATAACACTTTGTCCGACCGACCTGGGAATCGAACCCAGGAACTCATGCTCAGCAGTAGCGCTTTCCACCGTAAGACCAACGAGGCCCTGCCAGGGTTGTGGGAAAGTCCGAAAGGGATACCGGGACCTTGGCAACAGGCAACTGAAGGAACACGGGTGGGTTTTAGTCAATAAAAGTCTGACACGCCCTACCGCTCCGCCCAGAGCGGGAGAAGTCATTTGATGACATCCCACCCCCCAAAAAAAAAAAAAGTCCAACGAGGCAACTAAAATATAATTATATGAAATCTCGATGTTTTGTCAAGTCGTAAAACGCGTGGGAAGCAGGGGCGGGTCGAGCTTCGAATAAAAGACGGCGTTGCCTTGATTCGATTGAATGTATGTATGAAATATATCTTTTTGATCGGAAGGCGCCACCTTTGTTATTTTATACCTCGAGATGGGAAGGCGTTGATAAAACGTACCGTTTTCATAGCCAATCCAGATGAGTGGATCATATTTTATTGGCAGCAGTTTCCCGCTGTCGAGATGATTTTGTTTCCGAACTGATTTCTGAGATAGATTTTTTTATGTATTTTTATTGGTGACTATGTTTTTCTGTCAAAGATAGAATCTAATATTATAAACGCGAAAGTTTGTAAGTATGGATGGATGGATGGATGGGTGGGTGGATGGATGGATGTTTGTTACGCTTTCACGTAAAAACGGCTGAATGGATTTGGATGAAATTTGGCAAACAGATAGTTTATAACCTGGATTAACACATAGGATACTTTTTATGCCGATATTTCCACGCGATCGAGACTTACGCGGGTGAAACCGCGGGGCGCACCTAGTAATAATATGTTGTTGGTTATACTTCAATGTGAGAAGCTCGTGGCTTAGTAATAACAGCTGCACGGGTCGATCCATCAGGTTAAGCTACGCTTGCCGGGGTTGGCCCGTGGTTGGGTGACCATCTTTACATATCGAGACTCCTTCGTGCCGTGGAAAGTTTAGCCGTTGGTCCCGGCTGTCATTCGAGGATCTTTGACAGTCGTTACGGGTTGTCGCCCGTTATAGCCCGAAAGTCTGACAACCAGTCTTACCAAGGGGTATCGTATTACCCAGTTACTGGGTTGTGGAGGTCAGATAGGCAGTCGCTCCATGTAAAATACTAGTATTCAGCTGCATCCGGTTAGACTGGAAGCCGACCCGAACATAGTTGGGTAAAGGCAGGCAGATTGATAGTTCTTCAATGTCGCGCAACACGAATGGTATAGGACTGGCAAGTGTGTCTGTAGTTCCTGCCCCTGGGTAGATTATATGGCGATGGACTTGGCTGTTTTTGTTGTTACTCGGCTATTCCCAACTACCGCAACCCTTGTGAGCCAGAATCTATAGTGCCGACTATAAGGCATAAATCGTACAGATTACGAGTGACTCCGGAATAACGAAAACCGAAAAAATATCCGTCTAGTAATTTAGGAGCTACGGTAGAGCATGCATAAGTACGTAAATAGATAAACTGGAATGACTTCGGAATAACGAAAACCGAAAAAAAATTGATGATTAATTAAGGCGCTACGGTGGAACACACGTAAATAGAAACATACATAGAGTGCTCAAAAACATAAACCTTCTTAGCTTCGCCGCCCTAGTCGGGTTCTATGTTCTATGTTATGGGTTTGGTTTTTGCACTTAGTCCATAAGGTGGACCATTCTGCGTGGGCCATGGCGGCCGTTGGGGGTTATTCTAACCAACCCACCTTCCTCCAGAAGTTTATTAGGTCTCCTGGTTTATACAGAACCTCCGTGTAGGATCTGGGTGACCCGAGGGTTTCAGTTCTAATCTGGGTGACGCCCGTGCATTCAAAGAGCACGTGCGGGATGGTTTCCTCAGCCTCCATGCACGCTCTGCATAGAGGACTGTCCGTTATGCCTATTGTATTGTGCCCTAGTTATTGTTATTGTGCCCTAGTCGGGTTAAAATTGATGAATAGGAAATAACCATCGTTTTTAACGAAGAAGAAGCTAACGAAGCTTGCACAACGCAAGGAAGTGTAACTGCAAATTCTGTTTTAAGTAAAAACCACTCGCGCGCACAACCAGCCAAGCCTGCATCTTGCATAAACTAAAATGTACGTCGCATTTCCATAAGCATGCATCCTTGCCTCCACTTGGACTCGACCCGGGGTAGCATAATTTCATTTCATATCCAGTGGGATTTTCGTGTGCAACTTAAAATATTTTTGGCTCAACTTAAAACTAGGGTGCTAGAGAGTTGAATCCAATTTTGTAACAATATTTTACAGTATCCGGCTCGTGGTTAAATAATAACAGCCCCACGGGTCGATTGAAGGTAAAGCTACACTTGCTGAGGCCGGTCTGTGGATGGGTGACCACCCATTATATGTCGAGACCCCTCCGTGCTTCGGAAACGGAACGTATTACCGGTATAAAAAGAATAACCATAGGTATAACCTAACTCAGGTCATGGTCTACCTGTGTGTCAAGTTTCATGCAAATCCGTTCAAAAGGCCTGAAAAAGTGAGGACAAACAGACAGTTACTTTTGCATTTATAATATTAGTATGGATTTTAAGATTGCAAAATAAAGTATACTTGTTTATAGTACATTACTTTCGCGGCCAGCAATTAGGGCATTGATGGACGAACGTGAAAATGTAGGCCGAGGCGAAGCCGAGGCACACATACGTGAGTCCATCAATGCCTGCCGATTTATCTCGAACAAGGTTGTTAAAATAATGCTCGAGTTTCTAAGCATGTTTAAGAAAACTTACTTATATTTTTATTTTACACTGCATAGTCGGATGACTACTACTATGCTGTGTTACTATTTTAACTGTAACTTGTTATGAATGTACTCACTCAATTACATAACAAGTTACAGTTAAATATAAATACAAGAAAAAAATATCGACGAGCCCCAATATATATAATATAAACACAGTCGTTCACTACAGATCAACACTTATCACCTCTCAGAAACATAAAAGGTACTCAGCCATCTCATTATTACCTTTTACAGTCTATTAGAAAGATCGGCTCCTTAAAAACAGCAGCTCTTAAGGTAGATGCTCATAATTGAGAAGATGTAGCTATTAGCACCGCATCCGTCTCAAACCGGAGCGACGCCACTTCCAGGCGGATGTGACGTAATTGCGTCAGACAGGTTTCATAGGCCTTCACTTGGATGTTCGTCTTTTGAATTATGACGAGATGAAAGGAGCGGAAGGTGTATAAGTGTTACTTTTATGTCGTTACTCGTTGCGAAGTTTTTATGGTTTTGACAGTTATATAACTAAGTAGAAAAGTTAGCCATTCACATAATTATTTTGTACTTATTAGAATTATGATGCAGGGTTTTGTGCATTAAAGCAACAATTGTGACGATTTTGGAGGTCGTCTTGGCACGTACCAAGACGACGCCAGATCACAAGATCTGAACGAGCAACATCTTAGTACATAAAATAATAGTTGAACCAAGTTATTGGTATCAGTGAGTTCTACACTTCTAGTCTTATAAAGTCAGTCAGTCTTTTACCTCACACTTTCGGGTCCGGTTGAAAACCAGCGTCAGGCACTAGTTGTCTGGCATTTTGCTGAACTGGGCCTTTTTGGCGCAGCCGTGAGGCACACTCCCTTGATAATGTCCTACATCGTACTTTTACACTCTTTAATTGTTTTTTTTTTAATTTTGTTATCTGATGTATATTGTGTGCCTTTTAGTCTGTGCTGAATAAATGTATTTTCTTCCTTTTTCTTTCTTTTAGTCAGTGTTAATAGATAACGGTTATAAGAATCATTTTAACTATGACCTATCTCACTTGGTCTCAGCCTACTTTGATGGCAGCTTTCTTTTGCAGGAACAATTAAAACTGACATGTCAGAAATTCCACTATAATATCTTTCAATTGTGAATTTAAGACCCATTACGGCATACCTTACTTGAACTCATTATGTATGTGTGACAAAGGTAAAAACGTAATTATGCCTTTGTGTTTCTTTGGGTGTCTCATAACTGACCAATTTTGGTTTAACCCACAGCCACTAGGAGCAACTCCAGCACCAGTGGTCCCGTCCCGGCTCCTCACAGACCCGATCGAGTTGGAGCGTCGTCTGTCAGAGGCAGGACATGACGGTTTCGGAGCGCTCTGTGAGGACACGTCTCCACCCTCCCCGCCACCCACCGTCATTGAGGAGAGGCTGCATCATAGGGTAAGTGGGGAATAACCAAAGATTAGTGTAGATCTATTCTGAAAAATCTCACCGTGAAAACTTCAGGGCGTACCCTACCTCAAAGTGCTCAGCATCATCCTCCGTTATGCAGAAAATACTGCAGCATTAATTTTGAAATAAATATATTTTAAAGTTGAGAATTAATGCTAGGTCCTATGTGTGGCGAAAACACGATTACATAACATTTTCTCGATAGAATAAAAAACCAAAGTTACCTCTAAACCGAACTATAAACTACTGGTGTTAAAAAAATACATCAAATTAGATTATGACACTTTAAATTTTTCGAGGCTTCCGAGCCGCTTGCACCCCAATCCGTCGCGCTCTCACTCAGGTGGCGAGTAGTATGGTGCGAGCGAGATAAAATCTGAGCCGGAATAGCAGCTCACACTAAGTTTTTTTTATCTCACCATACTGCTAGCGGACTGAGTGAAAGTGAGACTAAGTGAGGTGCTGGCGGCTCCAAGGCGCCAATAGTTTAAGTTAATTGCTTTTTACGGCGAAAATAATGGTAATATAAAAAAAAACCATAGGCTCTGCTTTATAGCTGTTAGCTCAGTTATTATGCAAAGTTTCATTATGTAATTTGAAAACTTTTTGAATACTAGCCGTTTATTGTACGGTTTTTTTTAAATAGAAATATGGAATCGTTTTTTCGTCAAACATAGTACTTACCAATAATCCTCAAGTTTAAGATATTATTTCAAAATTAATGCTGCAGTATTTTCGATATAATGGAGGATCATACTAAGCAATTCGAAGTATTATAGACTCCAGTTAGAACAGGGGGCCTAGACAAAATCCCTTTTCTGTAAGCGTTAACGCCAACGGAAAGATCAAATTGTATCGAGTTGACAGCAGCAGTCACGTGACATCTCTAAAGCTAATGTCAACTCCATACAATTTGATCTTTCCGTTGGTGTTAACGCTTACAGAAAAGGGATTTTGTCTATAGCCTCAGGTCGGAAAAAACAGCACTATAGTTTTCATCTGAAATCGCTCACTTGAGTCCTTTGATCAATTATTTATTTTTCATTATTTACATTTTCACGTTGTACAGTCTCTTGCTAGTAACACTCCCAGTATGCATCTATCTGCCAGGGCTGCGGGAAAGTCCGAAAATGATGCCAGCCTTTGGCAACAGGCAACTGAAGGAACATGGGTGGGTTTTAGTCAATAAAAGTCTGACTCCCGCTCCACCCAGAGCGGTAGAAGCCATTTGACGATGGCCCACCAACGAAAAATAGTATATTATGCAATTAGTGAATAAAGGACGGATTTAAAGCGAGGGCCATAGGTGAATCACGAGCAAGTGTAGGATTCTAACGACTGAATCACGACCGTAGGGAGTGATTCATGATGATTGAATCACGACCATAGGGAGTGATTCAAGTGTTAGAATCCTGAACGACGCGAGCGATTCATGGCCCTCGATATAAATCCGTTTTATTCAAGACTTGCATACTATTCTTTATGCCATGACTACGAGAAAAAGAACTTGCAACTTCGAGTATGTTGTTATGTCAATGTTATGCCTTGTTTTTATAGTAACAACACCGAAGCATAGAATACATACTCCATAATGTCGATCAGTCGATGACTTCTTTTTCTTCGACAACTCATTAAAATAAGTTAGGAAAACAGACTGAAAATGTGCTCAGCTTGATTTTCATTTTTTCATTTGCAAAACTCATCGTAGGCTTTGATGTAAACCAGCTGTGATTTGTTAGGTAGCAAATTTTCTTCTATATCTCTTTCATAAACTCAGGTGTTAAACACATCTTCTTCATCACTTGAAAACATTTTCTATCTATAAGTAACCCTAAACTTTTTGTTCGTACTACTTACAATATTTAAAATAGCCAATTTACTAATGACGGCAAAGACGACAAAAAACAGTTTTTATTCAAATGCTAAACTCCTGTTCGAAAATTAGTAGTAGATGAAGTTCGAATATATAGGTGTTCTAAATTCAAACACCAAAACAGTGATTAAAAGTGCTTTTTAGAGGGGGAATGGTATAATAGTATATTATGCAATTAGTGAATAAAGGACGGATTTAAAGCGAGGGCCATAGGTGAATCACGAGCAAGTGAAGGATTCTAACGACTGAATCACGACCGTAGGGAGTGATTCATGATGATTGAATCACGACCGTAGGGAGTGATTCAAGTGTTAGAATCCTGAACGACGCGAGCGATTCATGGCCCTCGATATAAATCCGTTTTATTCAAGAGTTGCATACTATACTTTATACCATGACTACGAGAAAAAGAACATGCAACTTCGAGTATGTTGTTATGTCAATGTTATGCCTTGTTTTTATAGTACCTACACCGTAGCATAGAATACATACTCCATAAGGTTGATGACTTCTTTTTCTTCGACAACTCATTAAAATAAGTTAGGAAAACAGACTCTGAAAATGTGGTCAGCTTGATTTTCATTTTTCCATTTACTCAAACAAACAAACAAACAAACTCACACTCAAACTCATCGTAGGCTTTGATGTAAACCAGCCGTGATTTGTTGGTTAGCAAGCTTTCTACTATATCGGCCGCCCTCTCTTTCATAAACTCAGGTGTTAACACATCTTCATCACTTGAAAACATTTTCAATTGATTTATTATTAAGTAACCCTAAGCTTTTTGTTCGTACAACTTACAATATTTAAAATAGCGCCCATTTACTAATGACAGCAAAGAACACAATACAGTCTTTATTCTAATGCTAAACTCCTGTTCGAAAATCAAATCAAATAGGAGTTTGTATATCATTGAGATGGAGTTCGAACAAATTGGTGTTCTAAATTCAAACACCAAAACAGTGATTAAAAGTGCTTTTATTCACTGTTTTCAGTGAATAAAATAAGCTTTTTAGAGGGGGCATGGTATAAAAAAAAATATTCATCTATAAATAATTATCTTTAGACTAGAACAAGGGCTTTCCTCGAACTGTAGTCTTATTATATTTCAGAGGCAACGTAAAAATCACACAAATGTCTCTTCTCTGTAAAACTTTTATAATTGCATTTAAGACGCAATTAAATTGCTCGTTCTTCTTGACAAGAGGGGCGACTCAAACTCCTTCAAAATAAAAAAGTTTTGTCTGCAAAGCGGAAGAAATAAAAAGTTCTTACTTCCCATGGGTTCCTTTGTATAATTTACACTTTAGGATGTCATCTTACGGCCAAGTTTACATAATAAGATGGCTTATTTGATGCGGTTTCTTTAAAAAGTTGACGCAGTTAAGAGAATTTCGAACTTTAAATTCCACTAAGGTAGGTACAGTTTCTTATATACTTTTTTAAACACGGTAAAGAAACGTGTATTCTTTTTTTTAAATATTTGGAACTGTGCCCAACAGTTTAAGCTTGCTATGTAAATATTGTCAACTAATTCAGTGCTTAGTCAAACGTTTTCATTGAAATTGTTCCATAATTCTTCCGAATCCATCTTATATTCACTTTAGCCTTATACTCCTGTTATTCATTATATGAATGACAACAAGACTTTGTGTGATCTACACAATGTTAAGGATGCCAGGATCTTGTGTGATATTCACAATGTTATGAACGACAGGATTTTAAGACTGAAGTGTTAGGTGTCAGACATTATCCCACGGCTGTCGCAGACAAAGGAGCTTCAGTAAACATGTCATTTTTGACACGAGACGACAGTGAACGATAGTCAGGGGTCAGATTTCAGAATCAGAAACACTCATTTGCAAGGATGTAGATGACAAATAAGTTTTCCACAGTCAATTTCCACAATGTGCTGCCAGCAAAAGTGTATATTAAGTTTCTGAATTGAATACGCTATTGTCAATTTATGCCCTTTGCGATTGGACCTCTTGCTTGCTTCTTACTTTAATGAATTAAGCCTCCAGTCAGTGCAATCAACTTATAAATAAAGCAACTACATACTAAGGGCACTGTCCCCCTGTAGGGTACGGATCTCGGCTTTTAGTGCTGTTGTTTATAGGAAAGCAACGGATAAGCTTGAGTTATGATTATTTCAGAACATGTGCGACACATGTATGAATATAAATGGTGTAGGTATTCTAGGTATGTAAGGATCATATCAGGAGACGTTCTATAGTTTCTACCTTACCTTCATTGTCATTTTTGACACGAGACGACAGTGAACGATAGTCAGGGGTCAGATTTCAGAATCAGAAACACTCATTTGCAAGGATGTAGATGACAAATAAGTTTTCCACAGTCAATTTCCACAATGTGCTGCCAGCAAAAGTGTATATTAAGTTTCTGAATTGAATACGCTATTGTCAATTTATGCCCTTTGCGATTGGACCTCTTGCTTGCTTCTTACTTTAATGAATTAAGCCTCCAGTCAGTGCAATCAACTTATAAATAAAGCAACTACATACTAAGGGCACTGTCCCCCTGTAGGGTACGGATCTCGGCTTTTAGTGCTGTTGTTTATAGGAAAGCAACGGATAAGCTTGAGTTATGATTATTTCAGAACATGTGCGACACATGTATGAATATAAATGGTGTAGGTATTCTAGGTATGTAAGGATCATATCAGGAGACGTTCTATAGTTTCTACCTTACCTTCATGGGAAGAAGACAGTTTTGTATTTTCGTTCGTTGGGTTCACTTATGTTTAATTACCACCATTATAGTGATATACAGACAGACAGACGTGGCGGTGGACTTTGTTTTATAATATGTAGTGATAATATCCTTACATATTATTAAACAAAGTCCTCCGCCGCGTCTATCTGTCGTCCTGTTCGCGATAAACTCAAAAACTACTGCACCGATTTTCATGCTGTTTTCACCAATGGATAGATTGGTTCTTGAGGAAGGTTTTAGTATGATAACTGACCTCCACGCGGGCGAAGCCGCCGTCATCAGCTAGTTTTATATATATAATCTTTGATATATAGGTATTTAATATATTTTTTATTTTTTTTCCTTAGCCGGTGGCATCAATAGTGGCAGTAGTACCTCGAGGAGCGCTGGCGCCGTCTCCTCGGCCACCAGCCTTCGTGCCGCCGCCACCACAGCCGCAGCCTCCACCTGTTAGGTAAGAAGAATAGTAACTGAGAGATGTTCTTTTGTTTTATTTGCATCTTATAGAAAAGTATAAACAAACCCTGTTTAGGTAAATTGCTTACACAAACACTCACTAAAGGGAATTAGTAACCAATTCATCTGTATTTAGAAGATTTGGCTGCGCTACAGTTCATACTTTTGCAGCCAACATCGTTTTACTTGTTGTACTTAGTTTATTGTTATTGTTTCGATTTTTTTTTTTTTTTTTAATTTATTTATTATTTCAATTTTATATCTGGTCACTTTTTCCAATTAATAAAATGTAATTTAAAAAAATCATCGACGAAAATTGAGAATATACAATAAAATTAACTTCAAATGAAAAACTTCTGGTGATTCAAAATTAGAATATCGCGTTTCATTAATCAAATCAAAGCAAGTTGGCATCGACAGGTGTATTTTCTGATCCATTTAGTTACATTTTCATCAGATACTTTGGAATAGGCTAGTCTATGGATTCCGAAAATCTAAATATCCTCTCCATCCACCAGGTTGCCACTAGACATGGCAGTGCGTGGTACGGGTGAGCCTGAGACCCTCAGTTACGACGTGGAGCTCAGCAAGGATTCCGCGCTAGGACTCGGTATCACCGTGGCAGGATACGTTTGTGAACAAGGTACGTCTTGATATTGAATGCTTAATTGTAAGACCATTAAAAATTATTACACAAAAATAAAACAACCGACTTCCAAAAAAAAAACACAAAAAAGTAAAAAAAATACTTTAATTTCGGAAGTCGGTTTTCGTTTTTTGCCACCGACTATTAATTAGTTAAATACACCATCATCTGCCTAGCCTTTTCCCAACTATGTTGGAGTCGGCTTCCAGTCTAACCGGATGCAGCTGAATACCAGTATTTTACATGGAGCGACTGCCTATCTGACCTCCACAACCCAGTAACTGGGTAATACGATACCCCTTGGTTAGACTGGTTGTCAGACTTTCGTGCTTCTGACGACTCGTAACGACTGTCAAAGATCCACAAATGACAGCCGGGACCAACGGCTTAACGTGTTTTCCGAGGCACGGAGGAGTCTCGATATGTGAAAATGGTCACCCATCCACGGACCAACCCCGGCAAGCGTAGCTTCACCTGATGGATCGACCCGAGCGGCTGTTATTACTTAGCCACGAGCTCCTCACCGTTTAATTAGTTAAATACACCGATTTCTGAAATTAAAGTTAAAATAACTTACTGTTTTTTTTTGGAAGTCGGTTGTTTTTTTTTGTATTTTTTACTTTTTAGTTTTGGTACCTACCCAACAAAAACATAGACTAAGTGGGAAACATACGTAAAATAAAATTTATATGGGACCTCTGAAGCATGACCTACCAAACAAAAAAGAATCATAATGGACGGAGTAATCGTGTAACATATAAACATTAAAAAAAAACATACAGACGAATTGAGAACCTCCTCCTTTTTGAAGAAGTCGGTTCATAAAAGGAATTATCCATCAGAACCACATACAAGATCAGACTGTATAGTTTCAACGAGTTGCTTCAATTGTTCCGGCGATCGTAGGCGATCGAACTTGAGGCCGAAAAAGCCACTCAGTTTACGAATTCTGGCTGACAGTCGTTACGGGTAGTCAGAAGCCCGAAATACTGACAACCAGTCTTACACAGGGATATAGTGTTACCCAGTACCTATCTGGGTTATGGAGGTCAGTTGCATCACGTAAAATACTGGTATTAAGCTGGATCCGTGTAGGCTGGAAGTTGACCCCAACATAGTTGGGAAAAGACCAAGCACATGATGATGGTACGGATTTTGATCAGATCAGAAGAAAGTAAAACTGACAATGCAGCTTTTAATTGACGACACGGTTGGGGCAGTGGCTGAGCGATGGACTGCTGCGCAACGTGTCGCGGGTTCGATCCCCGCACGGAACAAATATTTGTATGATCTGCAAGTAGTTGTTCCGGGTCTGGGTGTTAGTGTATGTGAGTTTCTATGTTTGTAAACGCACCCACGATACAGGAAGAAATTCTTAGTGTGGGCAATGTATTAAAAAAAAAAAAAAAAATGTCACGGGAAAGCTCTCTGCGTACTGTCTTTTAGTCTTACTTTAGCTGAACACTGAAAGGTTTTGCAAGTATAAAAATGGACTAACAAACTTTATGGACATAACGATGGACGTTGCAAAGTCAAAGGTGTCACCGCTGTGCCCGGGCGCTGCTTGGGGTCCTTAAGTGTTTATTAAACGTAGGCTATTGTTGAGTACCCCTGTCTGAAAATATATTTTGGTAACGTATACAACTTCTTTGGAAGATTTCGTCCTTAACCTTATGATAAATTATACATGATTTTATTTCTATAAGTAGGTTTATGCAAATACCTTTACGCGTCAATCATAATTTTTAATAAAAACTATATAGATGAGCTCGTCGTTTCTTATCTGACTACTCTGAGAAGTAAGGCCGAAACAAACTCAGAGGTCACAGTCTCTTTTAACGGCCAGATATAATCTTGGTCAGATCATATGTGGACACCATTTAGATTAGTGTCTGAAATGGTCTTTTGAGGAAAGAACCACACACATTGAGTGGACCTGTCAAGTCAGTGCAAACATTTGTCAGTAATTTAAATTAAAAACTAAACAATGTTTCTCGACTCAATCCTTGGATCTTTGCTTGTATTTATGCATTGCTAAATCATTCCTATTTAATGTCACACTATCTAAAATTTGCACGAAATTTTGCCCAAGAGTTTCTTACAAAATAATACATCCCCTAAAGGGGTAAATATCGGATGGCAGTTTTGTACGAAAATTCGTCATTTTTGATTCACGGCTTATCACGAAATATTCCTTTCCACGGTAATTCATGCGTACCATAAAATACCACATGACCTACGCCATAGCTGTGATAGCCGTGAGCCCGACTCACGGCTATCACTATGGCGTAGATCAATCAGCCAACGACGTCAAACATTGTCGCGGTCACGGGTCGCTGGTGTTTGCACATCGCCGACGTCTCTCCGGCTCGTTATTAGTCCTGGATGTCACAGTATATCGATCATCTATGGTGGTTATTTAGAGACATGCGAGAAGTATAAATAATACTGAAAATATACAAAGAAAGAATAACATTTATTTGGACACAGTTCGTGAAACACAATAAACAAAAAAAGAGAAAATAACAACAACAACATGGCAACATGTCCCTCATTCCAGGCAGAATTTGTTTCTAATCCGTGCGAACACTGTCTTGTGAACATGATTTGGTTACGGTGCGGTGTTCATTATCAGGTGTTCTTATCAGTGAATCTTCGAGGAGATCGGAAAGGTTTTCTTTACATTTTGTATATTTTTGTGGTGAATCATGCCGTCCCGAACAAGCGTGTAATCGTAATTAATTATGTAAGTTGGGTACTTTATAATAATTGTAGTACCTACCCAGTAAACAAGTTGCGTGATAAAACTAAATTAGCGCCAGACCGACAGTTAGTAAGTTACTGAATAAAGAATTTAAACTATCTATCGATTTGCCTGAACGAAGCAATAGTTTTAGACCTGTATTTTCCCCAAGACAATATTACATTTCTAAATAAACTGTAATTGAATTAGATGGAATTTTAAAGTTCGTTGCAGAGCTCACTGAAATAGAGGCTGGCATTAAGAGAGAAAATGCTACAAAAGATATAAATTATACATTGGATCAAATTCAAATCCCTTAACACCTTTACACTTTGTCAGTGTTCAGAATTTCAAAACAGTCCTAAATCACAGTATAAATATGTTACAGTATTATGTCATCATGTTCAAATGGTCTTCGAAATCTCAGTGTGTGCGCGGCAGTTATGCACGTACGCGGAAGGTTTATCCACCGAGCGGCCGCAGATAGTTATTTCAAGGTCACTGCTGAGACATAATACTGTTACTTTATTATACTGTGCCCAAATAAAAGGATCTCGATTGTTTCAAAATGTAAGATGATACTCCTTTTGATAAAGTTATTAATAAATACGTAGTTGACAAGTAGACAAAGAAGAAATTAGGACCTTTATTCGGTTGATTATAAATAACAGCAGCTGTTTAATGTATTGTATTTTCAATATATAATTTTGGTCCTACGGAACCACACAGAGGTAGGCTAGTGTTATGCGAGCCATCTTCCTACTACTAAACTTTTTTGAGAGAGATTTTTTATCTCGTAAATGTAGGAGCAACCACCTCCCCAGTGTTAAGGCTCTTATATACTGGCGCGATTCGCCGCGCGCCTGTATGTGTTATCCATACTAATATTATAAATTCGAAAGTAACTCTGTCTGTCTGTATTTTACTTTTTCACGACTCAACTACTGAACAGATTGGCAAGGAGATAGTTGGCATCCTGGGAAAGATATAGGCTACTTTGAATTCCGGTAGTACGTTCCTGTGGTATGATTTCCGACCTTTACGCGAGGGAAGCCGCGAGCAAAAGCTTGTTGAATATATGGGTAAACTAGCTGCGCCCTTCGGTTTCACCCGCGTAATTGTCGATCCCGTGAGGATATTATAAAAAAGTATCCTATGTCCTATCCAGGTCATGGTCTAAATTTTATCTAAAACCGTTCAGCCGTTTTAGCGTGAAAGCGTAACAAACAAACAAACTCACTTTCGCATTTATAATAATAACTAGCTGCTCGCTCCGGCTTCGCACGGGTAGCAAGTAGTTATCTACGGCGCACCTACCTTACCTACCCTACCTACCTACCTACCTATATACCTACCTACCTACCCTACCCTACCAACCTACCCTACCTACCCTTCCCTACCTACTTACCCTTCCCTACCTACCTACCCTACCCTACCTACCTACCCTACCCTACCCTACCCTACCAACCTACCCTTCCCTACCTACCTACCCTACCCTACCTACCTACCCTACCCTACCTACCTACCCTTCCCTACCTACCTACCCTACCCTACCTACCTTTACCCTACCTACCCTACCCTACCTACGCTACCCTACCTACGCTACCCTACCTACGCTACCCTACCTACCCTACCCTACCTACCCTACCCTACCTACCTACCTACCTACCTACCCTACCCTACCCTTACCTACCTACTCTACATACCTACCTTACTTATCTACCCACCTACCTATCTACCGAGCTATTATCAAAAGACCCATTCTATACAGAATGTATGAGAAAACGATTTTTCTTCATATTTTTTTTTTTCGTGAATTTTTACAATTTTTTTATAGTTATTCTGTTATTCTGGGCGGAGACAAATCCAACAAATCAAAGATCATCAAAATCGGTCCAGCAGTTCTCGAGTTATAAGTGCTTGAACAAACCCGACTTGTTTTATATATACCTATAGATAACTAGTTTCCGCCCACGGCTTTGCCCGCGTGGTACGTCAGTAAAAAGTAGCCTATATCCTTCCCCGGGATGCCTTTTATCTCCTTGCCAAATTTTATCGAATTCCGTTCAGGTGTAGGCGTGAAAAGGTAACATACAGACAGACAGACAAAGTTACTTTCGAATTTATAATATTTTCTTACTTCCATACTATATGGAAGTATGGATTAGGATGTGGGTTTACTTAGGTCACTTCTGCCCAACCCTCAGAGGCAACTATACCCCATTTGAAATAAGATTAGACATTGAAACAAACCTTTATACAGTCCGTTCAACCGATTTTGACTTCTATACCGTAGGTATAAGGATGGCATTAAAAGCAAAAAAGGTTACACAATACCAACTGTCTACTGCAGCTGCCATTTGTCATGCGACCAACGCAATAGAAGTCAAAATCGGTTGACCGGACTGTAAAAAAGGTTTATTTAAACGTCTAATCTTATTTCAAATGGAGTATAGGTGATATTGCAATATAACTAAGTTTGAGGTGTCACAACACAAAGACACATTCAGTATTCCCTTAGTTCCAAACGCTTTTGACCTCCAAAATAATTGCTCCTGCCAACTCTAAGATCGTTGTCATAAATCCTCCGACTTTGCACGACCCTGAATATTTAATAAACAATACACAGACAGACGTTCGAAATAGCTATCCATCTATAGAACCAGACAGCCTGTGAATATTAGGGGCTGGTATTTAGACTGTCGAATGAAGATACGGTATACTGGCAACATTTCTGAAATATTTTTTGACGAAAACATTTCGTATGAAGGTAAAAAAGTTGTCTGTGTAGGAAACAATGGTTCTGGTTTTCTATTGACGGTAATTTGTGGTGTACAGATAACAGGTTATGGTGTATGTTGGTCTGTGTAACGAATAGGGTACAGGGAGACGCATTTAGGGAGAAAAGGGCGCATTTAAGTGGTTCGTTATGTCTGTGAATTAAATGTGAACGAAACGTGACGTGACGAAACGTGAAAACGAAATTAAATGTGAACGAAAAGTGGTCCCATTAGAGAGAGCAGAAGAATTATTTCATGTAAAGGTAGCAGCAACAGAAATAAAATAATTGGAATAGAAAAAACATGTTACTTTAAATATGACGACAGTCAGACGACAGTTTGATAACAATTAAGCAATATGGGTGGACGTAAAAGCACTTTAAATTAATAACTTTTAACAAAATTAAAGATAAAATTAAGCGACCGAAATAGTTTATGACCTTCGTGCTCATACTCAATCAATCGGCCTAGCCTGTTCCCAACTATGTTGCGGTCGGCTTCCAGTCTAACCGGATTCAGCTGAATACCAGTATTTTACATGGAGCCACTGTCTATCTGACCTCCACAACCCAGTAATTGGGTAATACGATACCCCTTGGTTATACTGGTTGTCAGACTTTCGTGCTTCTGACGACTCGTAACGACTGTCAAAGATCCACAAATGACAGCCGGGACCAACGGCTTAACGTGCTTTCCGAGGCACGGAGGAGTCTCGATATGTGAAAAGGGTCACCCATACACGGACCAACCCCGGCCAGCGTAGCTTAACCTGATGGATCGACCCGAGCGGCTGTTATTACTTTAGCCACGAGCTCCTCTCCCTTCGTGCTCATACTTATGCTTGATCATTCTCCCAAGTCAACCCACTTATTGAATTGCTATTGTTTTAAAAGTTCAAACTCACAGTCAGTAAGTTGTGTTTAGTTGTTGTTTTCAATTGTTGTTGTTTTATTTTAGTTGTTTTCATCCCCTTTAATATTATTGATTAATTAGCGACCCGCCCCTGATTTGCAAGGTTTTTACGACTTGATAATATATCGACATTTCTTTATTATAATTATGTAAGTTTATTAATAATAATAGTCCTCCAGACCGTATTTTCGGCCACGGCGGCCAATCTCAACGGAGACTAGCCTTCGGCGCGGGAGATATTATAGTGCACAAGTGTTTGCGCAGACACAAGTGCACTCTCTCTTCCGTCACTCTCATAGTCCGATGGGACGGTAATCCGACACGACCGGAGAGAGATCAAGCATAGGACCAACGGCTTAACGTGCTTTCCGAGGCACGGGGATATCACACCGCCAACTTCCAAACTCCGAGCTGTTACCACAAGACTAAATAAGAAGCAGACTGTAAGCTTCATACTAACGTCTCGCGCGGGAGCACTACTACACGCACAGCGATGTGTGCGTGGCCTGTCATGGCGCGCGGGGGTGCACCGGCGCTCGCTAGAAGAAAAACCGGTTTGAGCCGGCTCAGTGCGAAGATTAAGTGCAAGGGTATGCCGTGTGCCAGCGGCAGCGATAGGTACGACGCGGAAGTTTAGTTTTTTATTAAAAAAAATGCCAAATTGCTGTACTGTGCGTATTAATAATAGTAGGGTTTTATATCCAAAGGATCCTGTCCTTTGTACCTATACTACACAAACCTTACACATTTTTAATGCTTATTACAGAATTATTTAGTTACGAGTCAGGTACCTACCCAATGTCCAAAATAACTAGGATGGCGATGAGGTTTTCCCATAAGAATTATTATTTATTATTCTCATGGTTTAAGTAGGTACCGCCTGTATCAATTGGCGTGTTATTGTTCGTCTCCAATTTGTTTCGTATTTTTGTTTTAGTGGGTATGTAGGTACCAAAGTATGTTTACACATGAAGTAACTGAGGATTGTTCACGTGGTCTTAGCAAGATGCCGTTTGACCATTTCTATTAGATAGGTACTTACTTAACACACTGTTGGATTTTCAACTATCCAACAAATCAGTGCGCGAAAAGAAATCACCACGGGAAAAAATCTCTCGTGCGTATCTGGGCTTAACATAATTAATCATTTAGCCTTTCAAAGCTACACTATTATTTTATGTTCCTTACCAAAATTGGAAAACGGTAAACTTATCAGTGCCTGTCCGTCCGTCTACCCGTCTGTCCGTCCGGCCATCCGTCCGTCTGTCCATCTATCTGTGCTCATTGCCGAATCTCGACTCCCACCTTGCCCGGTTTTATTTTATTTTCAATAACCGAGTGACAGCCCTATGAAATTAGGTAAGAATTTTGAGCTCTGTTAGGAAACTTTCATTCTGCTCTTATTTATTCTGTGCTGTTACTACAAAATTCCTAATGGAAAAATCCAATAACACTTTGCCTGACCCGGGAATCGAACCCAGGACCCCACGCTCTGCAGTCGCGCTTGCGACCACGAGACCAACGGGGCAGTTTATTATCCATCCACATACCGTGTTTGGTATATTATAAATTAAATTGCTTTTCGTGTCTGTCTCTTTGGCTCTGCGTTGTCCTTCTAAACTCCTTAACGGATTTTCATACAGTTTTCGCCCTCATTTAGAGACTTTATTCGAAAAGGTTTATGATGTTCTGCCAAGAGGTAAAAACCGTGTGATCCAGGGGCGGGTCAATCTTGAGTAAAAAACTAAAACCCATAATCTTTCCAAAGTCTACCAAATACCAGCCAATCCGCTAAAACGTCTTTTCTACCAAAAGTATCCGTTTACGACTTTCTACCTAATTACTTTCACTTGCAGATGATCTATGGAAGGAAATAATTCTCAAGTATCAATTCCATCTTTAAGACCACTTTCATGGATTGCTTTGACGAATTGGATCAAAGGAATTGAAACCTTCTTTTTTGGTTCATTTGGTCCTTTTATACGGATTGAATAGAAGTTAAATAGGTACCCTAAGTCCCTAACGACTTTGATTCTAAAAGGGCGTCTCAGTACACATTTCATGGTATTTAGTTACATACAGCGTGTATCAAAAAGGTGTGGTCTTTATAGGGTGTGGTACAGACCATGAAACTGAACAACTTTCTCCATGGGATCGAATTCTTAATCACGAAAAAATTGTCAACTGTCCCATACAACATTTTAAAACGTACTCGATCAAAATGTATCGGACGGCTGATTGCATAGATAAGTACAGTGGGCTTAAAACGGTCACTGTAGCAGAATCATATTATGAAAATATTATGAATCATCGTAAAATGTCACAAACTGACAATTCATATTAATTCGCACCTTTAAAGTAAAACCGTTACTAAACGAAATTATAAAATTTTACAGGAGAGCCAATATAAGAAAAAAGTCACCATTTTTTTTCAATAAAATCTGAGTACAGGGTTCTTTAAGACATTTAATGAGGTCTTATAATAGATCTCTGTTTACATAATGACACGTGATTTACGAAAGTATTTTTTTTTCATTTACAGTATTATTTATTTTGATTTATATTATTATAGTAACACTTTACCATTAATAATTTGTTCATTATAAACTGTGACTAACATAAATATCCCACTATTGTAAATAAGGAAATGATTTAATTTACTCTTTACTTATTGTAAAACTGTAACTAAACAAATGGTTACTCTTTATAGATAAACGTTATTGGAATAATACCTAAAAAATAAATAAAAGGCAAACTGTGACTATACAAACAGTAACATTTTATCAATGAAATTTTATTATAAATTGCGTAATTTCATAACACAAAAACTGTGTTTAAACAAATTGAAACACTTTTCCTATTAAAACAAATTAACAACTTACCTTTTCTGTGACATACAGCCGTGTTTATCCAAATAATCACACTGTTACTTTAAACTTCCGTCATCACTCTTCTACGAACATGTTCTTACTGATATAGACACAATATTGTATTTCGCGAGCCGATCATAACTCGGTTTAGTAACGCTTTAATTTACTGCTAGATGGCGTAAAATACAATATTTTACAAAATGACAAGTTTATGTTGTGGTTTACATAGATGGCATTGATAACTCAATTCTTGAAAATTTTCGTTTAGTAACGGTTTTACTTTAAAGGTGCGTTATGATCTGCGTGTAATTCATATTACGAAATAGTTTCTTTTGTTTGACAGTTTTCTATGGAGATTCGTAAAATGGTCCACAAATTATGAATTGCTTTCATGTCAAATTAGAGGAATTGCCAATGGCAGCTGGGATTCAGGAAATGAACTGCTTTTAGAGGAATTACTAAAGTGGCCGGTTTAGGCCCCCAGCCCATGAAACTGAACAACTTTCTTCTTGGGACCAACATCATAATCGAGAAAAAAGTATCAGCCGCTGTCATTTCATTTCATTTCATTTCATTCCGGTCAGTAGGTATTGATGTTTTGGAGGAGCTCGTGGCTAAGTCATAATAGCCGCACAGGTCGATCCAAGAGGTTAAGCTACGCTTGCCAGGGTTGTTCCGTGGATCGGTGACCATCTTTACATACTGAGACTCCTCCTTACCTCGGAAAGCACGTTAAGACGTTGGTCCCGGCTGTCATTCGTGGATCTTTGACAGTCGTTATGGGTCGTCAGGAGCCCGAAAGTCTGACCACCAGTTTACCAAGGGGTATCGTATTACCCAGTTACTGGGTTGTGGAGGTCAGATAGGCAGTCGCTCCATGTAACATACTGGTATTCAGCGGCATCCTGTTAGACTGGAAGCCGACCTCAACATTTGGGAAAAGACTTCTACCAAAGTCTTTTCCCAAATGTTGAGGTCAAGGTTGAGGTTGAGGTCATGAATGAGGTATGGCTGTTTTGTTTTGTATGAGACAGTTGATAATTTTTTCGTGATTGAGATGTTGGTCCCATGGGGAGGTCTGTAGCATACCCTTAATTATTGACCACACCTTTCATACTTAACCTTGCTTAAAAATTGTGGAAATGCAAAATAGCAGTGTTTATTCCTGACGATATCGTTTGAAAAATCATGTTCTTTTATGGCGGATTTTCAAAGTCTACCGTTATGTTATTAACATTATTTAGAGAAAAACTTTTAAGAAACTTACATTCTGTAAGAATCTCTACAGTATTCTTCCTCAAACAATGTTTTACTGAATGGTCGTAAAGTCTGCATATATCAAGGAAATGGCCAAAAACTTTCGCTCCAACTGGCTATTGCTCAAAAACTTCTGGATTAAGAAAGAAAGAAAGAAAAATAGGTTTATTTGTCACAGAGATACGTGCACACAAAAAGATAAAAAAAGACACGAATATTTCAAGAAACATAGAAATAAACTAAATAGATAATCACGAGCACAGAACAGTCGGTCAGAATAAGTAGGCCGGTGCATGTCGTGGGCTGTGACAAAAAGACTTCCACTCAGCATAATGCTGTGCTATGGGGACCCACAGCATAGTGCTGATTTTAAGGGTCACCCAGAAATGAACCAAAAAAGATACTGAAACCAAGTCATGTTTAATACCAATAACCCGAATACTATTAAACACAAATGGTGTACAGATTAAACAAATAGATAATTTAAAAAAATGAATAATTGCATGTTTCAATAGGTGTTCAATGATATTTTACCTAAGTTTCCTCTTATTCCCTACGCTCCTGGTATTTTTTATTTAGAATGAGGCTCAAGTATAATCAAGTCTTTTAGTTACACAACAAATATAACTTAGGAATAACGTTTTGTGTTAAAAATAGCCACACTCAAAATATTTTCAAATGACAATAAGTCCGCCTTGAATTAAAAATGGAGGACTTTTCATGATTGTTCATTTGGCACAGCTCTGTGATCTGGAAAATCAATTTCATTCGAATTTCACTGAATGAGATTTTTCTTTGAACTTGCTTGATTACAGTCAAAGGTCAATCTTAGTTACGTCTTCAGTAAAGGCATCAATTTCATACTTTATTGGACGAGTCTGGATTTTTTACATCGTTAAAAAATTTCATAACTTTTCAGATTCATAACGTTTCTGATATTTAGGCTATTGATTGCCTAGAATATAAATGTTAACTTTGTGATAAAATTGCTCTACAAAACTTTGTTTTGCGTATAGATATTTACTTGAGGTAAATCTATATACCTACATTTCACTAAACCCACTCCAACCCAACACATAGATTGGTTACGGAAACATAATAGTCAACAATAGCCCACGAGAAAGTAATAACAGTACTTGTGTTGCCGGGTGTACGCAAGTGCTGATAAACAATAAGAGAGCGGGTACACCCCCGGGCACAGGTCACGCGTCGCCGAAGTTTCCTAATATAGGAGCGGCCGGGTGAAATTAACCCTTATCGCGCTGATGTATTGAAGGGCTCGAGATAAGACGAGGGTATATGAAGGGTGTAGGGAATAAGGGTTAGACGAAAAACAATGTGCCCTCAAAACAAGCGGTGTTTAGGTTGAAAGGGTTTGCCGCAAGTTTTGATTAGGTTCAGCCAATTTAGGGTGTTGTTGGAATATGAATAAGGTACTCTATTCTATGGCATGGTCAGATTTATATCAAGCAGTTTATGTATTTTTTATTTGAAATGATGATGATGTGGTAGATGTAGCGACGCAAGGGTGTTTGTCCAAGCCCCATGCCCAACAGTGACGTCTTTCGGCTGAAAAAATGGTGATTAAGATCATGTAATTTGGATGAATAGAAAATAATTTACGTTTGCGAGACGGAAAAAAATAATGTTAACTACATAGATTCGACAGCTATAAATGATGGAATCAGGAGATCGTATGTTGAACGAGAAAGGTATTTCTTTTCTTTTCTCTAGCCCATACTGCTCCCTGCTGTTCAAAGGGTTCCCCGAAATCCTTAAAAGTATAAGTCTTTTCTCTCGCGCTGTCTCCAACTAGCCAGTTTCTAAGCCGAACTTCAAAATTCTATTAATAACCAAAATATCTTCAAGTTTAAATCGTATACATGATTGATAGTTTTAAGTGCCCTTCAAAATTAAAGCCAGTATCTCCATAATTAGATTTTAAAAGCCCAATGGTATATAGTTCAACATAAAATAAACCTATTTCAATTAAGAAACGTTTCACCGTTCGAAAACATGGATAGTGTAAAGGGAACGTTAGGGCCGGCGCACACCTGGTAAGGCGCAGCGTGGCGCGGTTGTCACTGTTAAACAAATATCAACGTTGCGTGCCTTAAAATAAAGTTGAGAATAGATAACCTTAGACGCGCGTCTCTTTCCTCTTACGGCGCGCTCTCGAGCTGATGGAAGTTTATTTATTATCAATTTTATTTCAAGTGAAACAAGGTAGATATTTGTTTGGAAGTGACGTATGCGCTGCGCCGCGCCTTGCCAAATGTGCGCCGGCCCTTATGAAAAGCTTTTAAATTAATATCGTGCGGGTAGTCAAACATTGTTGGAGTATTAAAGGACAGTCAACAAAATTATTAACATGTTTGTTTTGGAAATTACGGCTCACGAGGAAATTGTAGTTTCTATTAATACGTGGCGTGATTCATAGAGTTAGGTTTTATGTCGATATAAGGTTAATACACACGCGTTATTCACGTCAAGTTGCCGATCAGTCCCGTCAATTTCAGGGACGTGTGTGAACAGTCAGTCATAGTCACTCAATCATTATTTCTATATCCATGTTTCGTTCGTAGCAATACAAGTTTTGACTTGTATTGCTACGTAATAGTAGTACGTAGTAAGTAGCTATATTTTTTGCCGTGGCTGATTGGCGACTTGACATGAACGAAAACATGGATATTGCACCTACCACTGTGTGTCTCTGCATCAGCAAAAGGTTGCCTGGTAGAAAATGCCTATGGCATTATGTCCGCCTCTGTACATTTGTGTGCTTAAAGTAACAAATAATAAATAAATAATAATAAAGAATTTTTAAAAGGGGCGATAAAAAAAAAAAACTCAATTAAAATACTCATGCGATGAGACTATAACAATAAAACCAATCAAATACGATTACCACTATCATTAACCTAATCTCAATACGATAATACGTTCCCCTAACCACATTAACACAACATATTTATCCTTTCAACATAAACTGAGCTGCTATCTAGCCGTCGATAGATAGCCAGAGATGGCCGCCAGACCCCCCTATCTAAATGGTCTAACTTAGCTCTTAGTGACGTCACTAAGCTTTCTCCGATACTGCTAGTAAATCCTAGTGTTTGGCTGAACTTGATCGTATTTTTACTTGAAGTTAGGATTCTAGATGTCTGTATAAGTTACGACGGAAGAGATACCTAATCCTCTGTTTGAATGTTGAAAAACAATTTTATTTATCTTCTTACGTTTAAATTATTTCATATTGTGTTTTACAAGACCTTAATAATTGTTATAAAGTTCACATGGAGGGTCAAAATAAAATGAAGTTAAAAATAAAAGTACCTAGTAAAAAAAAAAAAAATCCAAAAAAAATTGTAAGAAACCCTTCGTGTGCGAGTCCGACTTGCACTTGACCGGTTTTTAAAACGGATTTTACAGCAGAAAATTCCATACAAACTTTAAATTTTTTAAAGTTCTTACGGATCTGCAAAGCTTTTGGTTATAACATTTCATGATGTTAGTTTTAATTTTCAGGAAAAGATATCGATCGGTCTATGTTAAAGGAATCGACTATGGGTTACAGAAAAGTCAATTAAATTGAATTATCATTTCTGTCCTACTAGTAATTCCAGTTCTCCAGACTCCCAACAACAGCTATGCTTTCCGTAATTTGTCTTTGTTAAATGAATTAAATCAAATCAATTTATTTAAAGGTATTACATAACATAACATCACGCTTGTTTGCCCCGGAGGGTTAAGCTGAGGTGTACCTGTACTAGGTTTACCCACATTTCGCCAGTTATGTTTAAGTCCCATGTAATAGGGAGCGACGCTATTATATTTATTGCGCTTATTTACCAACAGAGGAGCTGAGCGGTATATTCGTGAAGAGTATCAGTGAGGGCAGCTCAGCTGACCTGTGTGGGAAGATACAAGTTAACGACAGGATTGTTGAGGTAAGATTATTGTTTATCACAAAAAATACTCATATTAGATAAGCTAATTATCAAGAAAGCAACTTCGTAAATCGAAATCATTCAGAATTCGTACAAATTTATACTTCGATTTTATTTTAAAATAGGCATCGGATGATAATACGTTACATAATACCGTTGTTTTTATTAGTTTTTTAAATTAATGTCTTGTTGGCGCCCAACAGACAAATGGCGCCCAACAAGGGACACTACAAATGAAAAGTGTCCTCATATGTTAAAGAAAAACATTGAAGCAGAAAATACACTGCTGCATTTTCTGCACACATTTATAACAGTCAACATAGGAAAATTGGATGCTATCATGTTCCTTGATAAAGTAGGGAGCATCTTTCAGGAACTATGCATGCATGTAAACTAAAACTGTAACTAAAGTAAGTAAAGGTATGTTAAAGTCAAAATTAAAGAGTTTATTCCTCGATAACGACGATTCTGCCTGTACCGCGAAATAAATTAACACCATAAAATATAATTACATTAGTGCATACCTGGTAGTTTTAAGGTTATTTTTAGTAGATTATTTGTGTAAATGTAAATATTAACAAGCGCTTCTCGCCATCAAACTTTAACGTTTGGCGAGTGAAAATGTAAAAAAAAAAAAACAAATAATGTACGTTTGAGAATAAAAAAAAATAAAAAAGAATTTGTGGGTAGATTGACAAATTGGGTTGAATAAAAACTACAAGCTATCATCATTGTAATTATATATTTACCTACACACACAACATACAGACACACATACTGACCTTATTGATGTTCTTCAAAAAGGTCAGGTGTGTAGTACTCGCATGCGGCATGTATGACGACGAATGCGAAGAAAAAGGAAGCAAAAGGAGTATGCGAAGATTGTAGCAGGAGTTGTGTTTTTGCCTACCGCCATGGGAAGAAGGCGTGAGTTTGTGTGTGTGTGTAATATTCACCTTGAAACTGCTGGACGCTACGGTCTTTTCCTTAACCACCATATTTGGCAGGATCAAGTGATGTTTTTACTTGCGTGAAAGGAGGGTCAAAGTATCCCAATCTTCACCAGGATCTAATTCCGTCCGGAATACATTACCGTCCCAAGTTAATAAAGTGAATTAAGTGAAACAGATCCGTCTAGTGTTTCAATATAAGTTAGTTACATGTTTACAAGCTCCTCCGTTTCAATCCATATCAAGTGACAAAGTTCTACGGTTCTACCCTCGTTGTGTAGTAAACACAAAACTATGTTTATGACGCTGGAGAGAAGGCAATAAAATAATATACGCTGTAGTTAAATTAGATACAGCTCTATTAAACTGTGAGTAATTTTTACTATCTTTCTCGCAACAACTTTGACCTGAATTTTCATTTACCGATGTAGGTACGTTGCGTCATCACCATCACCAAACTGTATATGGGACGCATAAGCATAATCAGCCTATAATGTTCCCATTGGTGGGACACAGGCCTCCTCCTGTGAGAGGGAATGAGCTGTAAGCCACGACGCGGGCAAAGTGTGGGTTTTTAGATGTCACAGGTCTTCGAATTTGTTCTAGGACATGTCAGTTTCCTCGAGAAGTTTTCCATCACCGTTTTGAGAGCAATGGTGATGAAATAATTTACACAAAATAAAGTGCCTGCACCTGTACAACCCGTAAGTTGCGGCCGTTAGTATGCCACCACTGCTCAACGGCTCCATATGGGACGGCTTCCAGTAAAATCTGGCGGTTATTCGTATATTTTGACGAAGGAAAAAAAGGAGAAGGGTCTCAAAACGACGCGTTTTTTCATATAGGTAATAATATGACCACGCATACATTTTACACGGATGCACTCCGATCTTTCGGTCTTTGTTACCCGATGATAAGGAGGTTCCTAAATCGCCACTCGGTATTTGAAATGGACCCTGCGGTAAAATGTTTAGTTTATCAGCAAGCTACTGGAAAAAGCTAATAGCTTGTAACCGAGCTTACAACGTATTAGCTTTGCCCGCATAATTGGGATTATAAGTATCCTATGTCCTAACCCAGATCATAGTCTATCTGTGTGCTAAAACATTCATTGCAAAACAGACAGAGTTACTTTCGCATTTATATTTAATTATTAGTATGGAAATATGGATTGTGTGTTGAAAGTGCTTAAATATTATATTATTAAAAGGTTCTTAAAAAAAAAATATTTGCATTACTCTAAGCGTGTAAAATGCATTAAATTGTGAACATGAACACCCAAATTGCAAGTGATTCCTCATACAAAACTTTAGTCCTGCTACTCGTATTCCATACACTTGCAGACATCTACCACTCAGCTAACCGTTCCCTGCTCGGAAACTATTAGCTCGGTTGATCTGTCACGCGGCACGACACTGACTATTGATGTTTTCATTCGATTTGCCGTGACCATGTTGTTGGGAAACACGTATGCTTGTGTGCATGGAGATTGATAAACTTGGTGATTTACAAATGATCGCTTATACAACATTATTTTTTGTTTATGCTAAACCCGAAAAGGGGTCATTGTGCTTATCATTTTGAACAACTTTTTTTATGGGACCAAACATGAAATCGTGAAAAAAAATCAGCTGTTCCATACATTTTGTCGATTTAAGTGAACACAAATGTATGGAACAGCTGATTTTTTTTCGCGATTTCATGTTTGGTCCCATAGAAGAAGTTGTTCAAAATGATGTACATGTAAATTGACCGACTTACTATATTAACTTAACAACAAGCAACTTTCTCAACCCTTCTGCAACTGCCTGCAATCACCCGCTGACGAGGGAACATCGTGGAACCATTAGTGAGACTAATTTGTCACACGGCGCGACATGCACTGCTGAAGTTTCACGTCGATACTCTTGATTCACGGCGGACGACACGACGACGTGTTGTGTCATGACTCATGGCGCGAGTTGGGGGCCTATGTACAGCAGTGGGGGGTTATTTTATTTGTTTGGGTAAATGTGTTATTTTTTCAGTGTAATGATGAGCAAAGCTTTGAGAAACAACATACAAGTAGGAGACAGTTATCTATAGGAAGTTAGGAAAAGTAACAAAAACCTAAAGAATTATAGTGAAATGTACATAAATACAAACCACAACAAATAAATAAAAAAATAAACTTATAGGTACCCACCTAATAAATGGGGAAGTTCGGGTAAAGCTAATTGTAGATGGCGTGATCATAGCTAGGTCCCACATAGATAATAAAATTGACATTTATATCACACACCCAGGCCATTAGAGGCGTAAGAGGAATATACTAAATAATAGGTGACCTATGAAATTGCCGTTCTGCAGTACTGGCCATTTCAAATCAAAATAATTTTTGTTTGGCTAAGAATTCTAATTTCAAATTAATTTTATTTAAAAAAAATGGAATTCTTTTTTCAAAAGAAGTCATTTGTTTAATGATTAGTGTTACATTTTCATCGCATTTCAATCTTTTTCGTCATCATGGATACGTTAAAAATTCGAGTAATTATGGAATATGAGTACCGTCGTGGCAGCAACGAGGCACAAGCGGCACGCAACATCAACGACATTTATGGAGCTAACACTTCAAACCAACGCACCACCTGTTATTGGTTTGCTCGCTTCCGTTCTGGTTTCGACCTGAAAAATGAACCTCGCGGTCGTCCGAAGACTTTGGTCGACAATGACGAATTAAAGGCGATTGTGGAAGCTGATGATACACAATCTACGGCTGAATTAGCAGCAGCTTTCGACGTTAGCGTCAAAACAATATTGGTCCATTTGCGTCAAATTGGCAAGGTAAAAAAGCTTGACAAATGGGTGCCCCACGAACTCAATGATCGCTAGCGCGAAGTACGCGTCGAGGCGTGCCTTGCACTGCTCAACACACACACAAATGAAGGAACTTTGAACCGCATTGTTACCTGCGATGAAAAATGGATTCTGTTTGATAACTGCAAGCGCTCAGCAAGTTGATTGGATCCTGGTTCAGTACCTAAACAATGCTCTAAACGAAAACTTACCCCTAGAAAAGTGATGGTCACTGTTTGGTGGTCTAGCGCCGGTGTGATTCATCACAGCTTCTTACCAAACGGGGTGAGCATTACTGCAGATGTGTACTGTGAAGAACTGAACACAATGATGGGGAAGCTGGAACATCTCCAACCAGCATTGGTCAATCGCTCGTCTCCGCTGCTCCTGCACGACAACACGCGACCTCATACTGCACAGCAGACGGTCTCCAAGTTGCAAGAACTGGGTCATCCGCTGGGTCCGTCCGTCATCCGCCCTACTCACCAGACCTTGCGCCTACAGACTACTACTTTTTCCAGTATTTGGATAACTTCTTGGCGGGAAAAAAATTCAATACCCGAGAGGCAGTACAAAATGCCTTTGAAGAATTTGTTGCCTCCCGTCCAGCTGATTTCTTTAAGAAGGGCATCAATAAACTGCCACTGCGTTGGCAAAGATGCATTGATTGCATGGGTGATTACTTCGATTAATACAAATAAAAAATACATGAAAAAAATTCGTTTAAATTTTTTCAAAAAAAAGGCAATTTCATAGGTAAAGACCTAAAGGCCTTTATTGGCCTGGGTGTGCGAAATTTGACATTTCGTTCATTCATGCAATTTTGTGTTCATTCATGAGTTTAGTTTTATTTCAATATTTCTTTGTTTTAAGTGATTTCAATATTTTAAATTATATTTGACATGGAAAGTGTCCGAATAGAAACCTCGAAAGTGACTCTGAATAATTTCTTGCTGATAATCCAATTTTTAGTTTTATTTGACGGCAGTTAAAATGAAACTTTGTGCTAGAAAATTCTGGAAGTCACGGACTTTACAAAGGAACCGTTGACAACTGAAAGTTGCGTAGTGGAACTCCGATAGCTAGCCTTCTATAATTGGTTCCGTAACCGGTAACCAATTATAGAAGATAATTGGTTCCGTAGATACAGCGCCTTAACTTTTCAGCAATCGTCTGGTCGTCAAGACTTCAAGAGTTGGTCCCCTGAAACTTACAAAATCTCATTCAGCTTATTAAAATAAATAATTTCGTAAAATTGCTCAACGTTTCAAAATTGGTATGAATTTCACAAGTTTGATTGCCCTCGAAATTTTATAATTATATTTTTCTGGGCTTCGCGCTAAAGAAATATTGGGATTCCTGCGGGATTATATTTCGTACGTTAAAATGTCAAAGTATTATTAATTGACATATTTGTAGAAACCTAACATAAAACCGATGGGGAATTGTGAACTCTTGTCCGCAAATCCCCATTGATGGCGATTTATGGACCAGAAAGTTCACAATTCCCCATTGGTGGGGATTTTCAATGGGGATTAGTGGAATAACCCGATCTTGTATAGCTGACTATATTTTATCACTACACTGGCTCATCATCACAGCAAGCCTCTCGTGCAGGCACTTCACTTTCTACTATTTCCCGCCATTCATGGTGAATTTACAGTTGACATTACTGACAGCTACCTCACTACTGATGTGCATGAGATAGTGTTTACATTCATACGTACACACGGCTACACATCAAGCTATACATTCCAGTTTATGCTGATCTCACATTGTATAGGATTTCCGTACAATGACACCGATTTTCGAAAATGTAATTTTTGTGTTTTATTGGAAGTCGTTGTTTACTTTGTAAAAAGTTTTTTTCTTTCTTTAAGAGTAACCTTTAAGTAAGTGACTTTGAAGTAAGCTTACTTGAATATTTTTTTACTCTTTCTCATAACATTCAGGTTATTTCTAAAGGATGCCCCTGAAACACCTTTATAACACACCACGTGCCATTTCATTCATCAAAACTTCTAATTGAATTTCCCTTCCGTTTTCCTTACGACATATGTTTCCTGCCCGGACACGTGCGTGACAACACATTCGTTCCTGTACAGACTGCGGCAGGAAATTATTAGGAACAGAATTAACACGTGCACGCGATGTCATTGCTTGGGTGAAGGGGCTCGTGGCTAAGTATAAGCCCCACGGGTCGATAGATTAAGTAATGCTTTCAAGGTCAATCCGTGTATGTGTTGACCATTTCCATTTTTCGTGCCTAAAAAAGCTTACTTCCGTCTTCGGAACGTGCACTTTAATCCTTTTGTCCTGGCTGTCATTCATTGATTTGTAAGCCATTATGGGTCGACAGAAGCACGAAAGTTTGACAACCGGAACCTGTATTCCCAGTAACAGTTGGGTTGTGTTGTGGTGGCCAGATACGCAGTGGTTTCTTTTAAAATACTAGTATTCAGCTGCATCTGGTTAGACTGGAAGCCGACCCAACATAGTTGGGAAAAGGCTATGGATGATGATGACGCGATATCATTGGTTGACTAGTATTAACCGCTTGTCCATGATAGCAGTTTGACAGTGGCTTTATTTCGTATTTTTTGTCCACCGCTCCGTGAACGGGACGTAAACGAGAACGAGATGACGACGCTGAAGTAGCGACAGTACGTTTATATGGCCGCGTAATCTCGTTTCTCGTTGACGTCCCATTCATGGTGCAGTGGACAGTGTTAGTCGGTTTTTAAGTGGTTTCAAAGAAAGAGGAGGTTGTTTTTTTGGAACCTGGTTGTTTAAGTGACTTGTGGTTGACCGTAATTGGCCTTCTTACTACAGTTGTGTGTGATGGATGGAAGATAGACTTGTCGGGAAGATTAATGGAGTTAGGAAAGTAGTGTGTCCGAAAAAACCGTAATACTATCCTTGAAAGGTCATGCAAGAGGGGAAAGATTAGTAATTAACAGCTTTCCCAAAATTAAAGAACCAGTAACTCATTTCAAAGAGCATGTTTTTATCCCGCAGACTTTTAGAATAAATGAGCCTCGTTGGTCTAGTGGTCGGACGTGCTACTGCTGAGCATATGGTCTTGAGTTCGATTCGAAGGTCGGGAAAAGTGTTATTGAGTTTTTCCACTAGGAATTTCTCAGTAGGAGTCCGGAGTCTGGATTTGTGCCCTATTTAGGCTCGCCCCCTGTTACATGGGACTTAAACATAACTGGTGAAATGTGGGTGTCCTATAGGTACACCTGTGCCTAACTCTTAAAGGATTACAAGCGTGACGATTTTTTATGTATAAAGTTTACAGAGCTGGTGCATAGTACCTACCTATGTTGTATTGATTTGAATCATGTTATATGATTATTGACAACTTCTACTTTTACTACAGGGTGAAATTGAATTCATGGGCATCCTCTTAAGGGGTAACTCATTATTATGAATAACTTTCACTATGGGACCAAACCTGAAATCTCGAAAAAAATCTGTGTTTCTGCTACATTTATGTTCGCATAGCTCGTCACAATATGTAGAGAACAACTGATATTTTGTTCCCTACATATTGTGAGTGCCAAAAATAATCTCCTGAAACAAACAAACCAGAACCCAAAACTGCCCAACCGAACCGGTCCAATCGATATAAATCGTATCGTTCCCCTGAAACAATCGCACTCACTATAACTCGATCAGTGGCTTTCTGACCTCCAGTCGTCTAGATGTCAAATCGGATTACTGGCTCAGCTTTATATCTGCAACCATAAAATAAAAGGTACAGAAGTTTCGCTCCATACGACTAGCGAAAACAGGCGCACGTACACATAGACGTGTTCCTACGGTGATTTCACCCCTTGGCCGCGAGCGACACGCTCTCAAGCGACACGCTTCTTACGTCAGCGACTACGGAGAAAACAAATGAAAGAAATTGTTCAGAAGGAGTCACGAGTCACCGCAATACGACTTGTGGAGCGACGGTTTGGCGCACAAGAGAATCATTATGAACTAGCTAATAGTGCGGCAGCCACGACTTTAATTGACTGAGAAGGTGCGACCGGGGAACGCAGTCTGAAATGTCGCCGTCGCGTCGCGTCTGACGGGTCGTGGAATGGTATGAAGTCGCGAGCGCGTGGCGCTTGATGCAAATCGCGTAATCGTGGAATCCGACGATAGGCAATATTTCCGACGGACAGACGACCACCACGACCGAGCACCGAGGAACTACCGATAGGTACCCCACAAGTACACCTTCCCACGGTCCATCGTCCGGGCTCGTCGGTGTCCGTCTGCAAAGTTGCGGATCGTGGGATTTCGGTATAACATATCGCAACGTGTCGCAACATGTCGTGAACGGGGTAGTAACAAACTGGTCGCGAGTGCACTTTTACTCACTGTACGTGAAGCCTGTCTATATGTGCGTGCTTTCGCTCGTTGTATGGAGCCGAGCTTCTGAACTATTTTGTCGGTCAACTTTATAGCTGCAATCTTTGCTTTACTCCTTCATCCCTTCGCTTGTGTCGACTGAATGTTTTCGTCTCAGAGATTGGAAGCATCGATACCTAGTTGTATCAGTGTGTTTGCGATATATTCAATTTAAATAATTGTTTATTTTTGTGCGGACATTGATCTTGCATTTGGTGTAGTAGCTTATGTTTTTCGGGGAACAGACGTGATATTATTTATTTCCAGTCCTGAGCAAAGGCTTCTCAAGTTTTTATCAGTTTTTATTAATTGGGTAAAAACTATTTTGAATATAACTTTGATCCCTGAGAAGGCCAAACTTACTTCTTAAGGCCGTTTGTCCATCGCACCGTAAACGGGACGTCAACGAGAACGTGATGACGACGCCGAAGTAGCGACAGTATATTTACTATGGCCGCGTAATCTTGTTTCTCGTTGACATCCCGTTCGCGGTGCGGTGGACAAACAGTGTATGGCCAGAACTTATCTAGATGTGACGTTACACATGGTAAACTATTTCCAAAAAAAAAATTGTTTATGTTGTAATCAGAAAACACTCACATGAAAAAAAATATTGACCAACATATCAACAGCTGCAATATTAGTAGACGCCCCAATAACACAAAACAGAAGGTTGTATGTTAATCCAACACTCAACAACAGTAGAATATATTTGTAAGCAAGCTATTGTTGGAAAATCCCAACATTTTAATATTTAGTAGCGACCCGACACCGCCTCGCGATACTGATGAAACAAAGATTAAACCTTGCGGAATAAATATTGTATAAGAAGATGAAAGCGGGAATGAAATACACCTAGTAATGGTTCATGAAAATATTTCAGTCTACTTTGGCTTAGAGAATACGGAATGGAACATGTTAAATAGTAAAATAATAATAATAATAGGAGAAAATGACTAGTTATCTTATAATAATAATATAATATATCATCAACTTCTAAGTTACCTTTGTCTATGCAAGTATCAGTGGCGAAAAAACAATTTTTCTTGCGTGTTCTTTTTCTGATCGATCTGGCACACTAGGTACTCGTTTTTGAACCATGAAATGGTATTACATTGTTCCCAAATTTTGGTAAATGATAAAATTGTTGTAGCCATTTTTAAACACCATTATATTTTGGTCATAACAAAACGGGTGATTACTCTCAATTTTTTTAAGCAACCTAATCAATCCTCCAGATTTCCGGATACATCATAATTATTGTCTAAGAAGAAAAATATGCTTGAATCCCTAACACTTTGGCGAACAGTGAATGGGACACAATTGAAGTTTTATTGTTATTACTTCTATGTGCGTTTACTGTCCGTCAAAATGTTAATTTTAAACAGCTCGGAAACAAGCAAAAGCTCCTAAAACAGGCAACAGGCAAATTTTTATGTCAAGATTGATGTTATATTCCGGGCTGTAAATCCATGAATTCGTAACGAAGCTCTTCGGCCTCTCGACAATGTAGGAGAGGTTGATACAGCTGAGTTTCTACTCACGCTCTGTTTGATCTCAAGTATACCGGGTTGATGGTTGGCAAGACAATCAAGGAACCGGTGTCGAATAAGATAAATATAATAAACGTAATATAAGCTAAACATGCATGTAGACATAAGTAGAAATAAGATGAAATGTAACTTGTAAGATTGTTAATAAAGGTTATTATTATTTTTTGTGGTGTTTTTTCTTCTCAGCTCTTTGGCTGGTTTTTTTACAACATTTACGGACCGAAGCCAAGTAAATGCAGCGTGTGGTGTGTTATGTTGAGGGTGTGTTATGATGAGGACCTATTTCGTTTTCATCTAATTGCATGAACTTTCTAACGATTCGACATGTATTTAAAATAGCAGCTTTTTGTAGGGTGATATAGAGGGTTTCTTTTAGGTTTAGTAATTTAAGGCTATGAAGAAGGTGATTCGGGATGACTCCTGTTGTGGAGAGAACTATAGGGACCACGTAAACTTTTTGTTGGCGCCATATTCTAGTTACTTCATCTTTGAGTTCTGCGTATTTACTAATTTTTTCAGTTATTGTCTTCTGAATGTTATGTGTGTTGGGAACGGCAATGTCTATTAGGTAAGTAACTTTATTTATTTTATCCTGTAGGGTTATATCCGGTCTATTGTAGTGAATTGTCCTGTCGGTGAGAATGGCGCGGTCGTAGTAAAGTTTATGTGTGTCATTTTCTAGGATAGTTTGTGGTGTGTAATTGTAATAAGGAGTGTTTATGTCTTGTATGAGTGTGTATTTGACTGCTAATTTTTGATGAATGACATTTGCCACCTGATTGTGTCTGTGTGTGTAGTCTGTCTGCGTGAGAGTTGTGCAAGCTCCTGTTATGTGCTGAATTGTTTCTGGTTGGGTGTGACACTTGCGACATTTATCATTTGTTACTGAAGAATCTTTGATAATGAATTTTCTATAGTTTTTAGTGTTAATAATCTGGTCCTGTATCGCGATTATAAAACCTTCAGTTTCTGGGAATAAATTGCCTATTTTAAGAAACTTATTTGAAGCTACTTTGTTCACATGGGATTGTTCTAAGTCATGGGGATGACGGCCATGAAGTACCTTTTTCTTCCAGTCTTCAATTTTTTGTGTCTGCGGGTCATCGCTAGTAGTTTGTGAAGAATCTGGCTGCTCATTTAAGTTAAGTGGTGTGTAGTTGAAATCATTTTGAGTTATGGCTTTATGAATGTTACTATTGCGAGATTTTGAGTGAAAGAATGTTCTTAGTCGATAGACTTGTTTCCGCCAAAGGTACTGGATGTCTATTAGGCCTCTCCCTCCGTTTTGTCTTTTGATAGTAAGTCTTTCTATTGCAGATTTAGGGTGTAAGTTGTTATGTTTTGTAAGAGTGGTGCGTGTGGTTCGTTCTAATTGTTCTGTGTCTGTTTTTGTCCATTTAATAACTCCGAATGAGTATGTTAATATGGGAATGGCAAATGTATTTAAGGCCTTGATGAGATTTTTACCTGAAAGTTGTGTTTTACATATGGCGTTCAGTCTCCTTTTATACTCTGTAGTAAGTGTTTCTTTTATCCTAACATGATCTAGTCCCTTTAGTTGTGTGTACCCTAAATATTTATATAAGTCGGTTGGTTCCATTGCTGTTATGGTGTCTGTGTTATTTACTACATAGTTACCTGGTCGTATCTTGCCACGTATGATATGAAGTGTTTAACATTTATCCAAACCAAATTGCATATTTATATCTAAACTAAATTCTGCTGTAGCTTCTAATTTCTTCATATCTTTTTCGGTTTGTGCATATAGTTTAATATCGTCCATGTAGATGAGATGTGAGACTGTTGTTTGTTCTGTAGTGAGTTTGAAACAGTATCCGGCCCGACAGCGCTGCTGCAGATGAGATAGAGGGTTTAGTGCAAGACAGAACCACAGGGGACTCAGTGAATCTCCTTGGTATATACCCTTCTTGATAGAAATTTGTCGCGTTGTAACATTATTATGATTGCAATTTAAATGAAGTGTAGTTTTCCATAGTGGCATTATGTTTCGTAGGAAATCTATTATTTTTGGGTTTATCCTATAAATTTCTAGTATTTGTATCAACCAGGAATGTGGAACACTGTCGAAAGCTTTTTTATAATCGATATATGTACAATGAAGATTTCTATTTTTTGTGGTGGCATGTTTGTGGATAGTTGAGTCAATAATTAACTGCTCTTTGCATCCCATATGGCCTCTCCTACATCCCTTCTGCTCCTCTGCCATTATGTTGTGATGTTCAATGTGTGAGTTAATTTTCGTTGTTATTGCTGATGTTAATATTTTATATATCGTGGGTAGGCATGTGATTGGTCTATGTGATTGGGAAGGAAGTGGTGAATTTTTAGCTTTAGGCAGCATGTATGTTATACCTGTTGCAATAAAATCCGGTATATTTTGTTGTCCTAATATAATTTCTGTTAAGTTTTTTGCTATGGGTTTGTATAATGAAGTTAACTTTTTGTACCAAAAATTATGTATTTTATCTATACCAGGAGATTTCCAGTTATGTAATCTGCCTGTTAACTGTGTGATATCGGCCTCTGTAATCTCTACAAATTCCATTTCATCTATTGCCCTCCATTTTGTTTCTTCTTCTGATATCCACGTCGCTTTGCCGTTATGTTGTTCTTGTTCTTCCCAAATGCTAGACCAATATGTTTCTAGTTGCTGTTTTGTAGGTTGGTCAGGTGCGTCTGTGTTATTCTCATTATATGTGTCGGTGTGGGTGTGTGTGTTGTCTGGTTTGTGGAGATTTCTATAAAATATTTTTTCATTAGTGGCAAATAGGGCATTATCATTTTTGCGCTGTTGTGCTTTTTTATATCTTCTGAGCCTATGAACTTTAAGTGCTAGTTTTTGTTTTAGGGTGTCTAAGAATTATATAATTGAATTGAAAAAAAAACTATTGAATAAGAATTTATTTTCGTGTCTTGTGTGCGTGGAACTACTCCTAAATATAGCTTCAACTCTCTTAACTACTTTACTAGACCTGACGTTGTTAATGTATTGTGTTAGCCTACCACAATCTGCTCTTAATTTTTCTATGTCTTTTTCTAACCTTTGTTGCCATGCTGGTTTGATATTTTGTTTTGGTCTTATGTTTCCTGTGTGTTGTGTGATTTTAAAGTTAAGTTCTTCAGATACGACTACCGCTGTGCAATATATAAGTGTGTGTATATCTGTAAGTTGTGTGTCATCGGAAATAAATTGATTAAGTATGCTCTCATTAAATAAGTTAACTAAACGGAAAAGATTAGGGCTATATCGAAGTTTTGGTAGTTTGGGTCGAATTGTTGGGTCCATCCCAGAATATTGTGCTAGGGTTGTTCTGAATTTGTCATGTATTTCTTGGATATACATATCTGTTGTCAGATTTTGATCTGCAACGGTTAAAGTTTCAATATCATTTTCTAGAGTTAGGGTTATAGATTCGGTTTGTGTGAATGTGTGTGCTGTTTGCGTGTAAGCTTGCGATTGATTATATGTTTGATATTGAGTATAAGGTTCTACTTGCGAGTGCGGTTGTTCAGCAGTTGTGGTTATGTTTTGTGATAGTGGGGTAGCGTTAGCGCCTGTGTTGCTTTCTGTTTCTTGTAGTTGTATACGTGTTTCTTCTTTTAATTGATCTATTATTTCTTGAGATAAAAGTTTATTTCTAACTATAGCTCTTCGCTGATCTGAGATTCTTTGTTCTGAGACGGTTATCTCAGGATATTGTCGAGTAAAAAGTTCATGCAATTGTTGTCTGTAGGTGGTCATGTCGGTCTCTAATTTAGTGATATAAAAGTAAGTTCGCATGATAAATAGGTTAACTTCTTTCCTCCATCTCATGCGAACTCTTGCTTTTCCAGCCTTGGTGGACGCGGGTAAGAAGGAACTAACCTCCCGCGCAACATTCAAGGTTGGAGTGGGTGGAATTGAATTTAAACTAGTAATGGGAGGTGATGATGGTATGGGTGACGATGGTATGGATGGTGATGATGGTTTAGAAGGTGTGTAAGATACTGTGCTTGGACTATACGGTTCTACAGGGGTGTTTGTCCTGTCCGTCAGTCTGTAACCATCATCAATGATCTCGGCTGTAGCATCTTTGTCGGTGAGAGCCCGCCTGTTCAACTCCTCACCGCTGACGGTTCGCATGCTGTGACACCCAGCGTCAGCTCCAGGTGCGCCCCGGCGATCGCCCCCGGGCAGCGGCCCTATACGTTTACTTTTCGATCGTGTCTCCATTTTGAATGGGTTTCCAGAGCCACGTTAGCCACGCCAGTAATTTCTCATTCGTGTGTCCGCCCCCCACGTGATTAGATGGTCAATCAGGACGTGTGGTTGTTTTGGGGGGGCTTATTATTATTATTATTATTTGTTTATCTGTTTGTACATCTCGGGACCCTGGGGCCTTCCAAAGGTCCGGCCTTTGGAAGGCGTGGGAGGGGCCGAAGCCAACTCGCAGAGGCCCCTTAGACAATTTTAAAGGGAATGAGGCACCAATCGACGATTATCCCTGTTCGCACTATGCAAGTGCAGCCAAGGACAACCCCCGGTTGGTGTAGGACTATTGCAGAACATGGAAGCAAAGATATTGGACTATGGGTTTGGGTAGCTTGGTGAACTGGTTATCTTGAACTATGGAAAGACTATGGCCCCTGCCTGACCAATGTTTTTAAATATAAAATACATAGATAAAATGGCAGGGGGTGACTTGCACATTCAATAATGGGCCCCCCAAAACGGTCGCTAGCACAAAGTGTCGTAGCGACAAGGGGGCAACATGTCCTGAGGTGCTTAAGAGGAGTGGAGAGGTATTCCACGGCTATCAGGACAATCCCGGAAGTACGGTCAAGATCCCTACCAGCATCTTACTGGAATACTTCCTTCCTCCGAGCTCGTTTGCTCTTGCGAATCTCCACTCAAGCCGGCCAATCAAGGCAAGAATGAGGTGGGAGCTCTGTTCCTCGTCAGTGTTCACTCCAGCCGGCCAATAAAGGCAAGCCAGAGGTGAGGAACAAGACTTCTCCCGGGAGGTAGGGTCCGTGGGGTCGCTACTGCCCAACAGCTCGCCACATGCTGCCCTGCGGGTTTTTGTATCTCTCTTGGTCTAGCTCCTCACCCCAGACCCGTTCCGGCAAAGTAAACTCTACCGGCACAGACCTAGAGTTCGGAGCGCGCAAGCCCCACCACGACGTCAACGTAGAGATACAGCGGTGGGGCGTAGAGATACAGCGGTGGGGCGTAGAGATACAGCGGTGGGGCGTAGAGATACAGCGGTGGGGTTATTATTATTATTATTATTATACCGGGTTGATGCTGTGTTTTAAACAGCTTTATATTATTATTGAAGTGAAAACTTCCTTAGGCGCGTTGAGCACTTTTTTTGTGAAAAAATTTATGGAACTCGCGTCATCGTCACCGTCACGATTGAAGAAATGTTTTTAGCGCCATCTACCGTCTACCGTTTGAATTACGTTGAGGTTACGCATTGTTGCTAAGTCGGCTAATTCAAGAAACATTATTTTGATGGGAGACTTCAACGCCAAAATAGGAAAAGTCCAACAGGGCGAAGAAGGAGTCTTCGGGAAGCATTCGTCTGGCAAGAGAAACGAACGTGGCCAACGGTTGGTAGAATACGCACTAGAAAATAACTTGAAGATAGTAAATAGTATGTTCCATAGAAAGTCTCATAAAAAATGGACATGGCGATCACCAAATAATCAATATCACAATGAGATAGACTACATACTAACGAGCCAACCAAAACAAATGCACAACTTCGATATAATAAATAACCTTAACTTTGAAACAGACCATCGTATGTTAAGATGTGCACTAAACCTAAACATTAAAAAGAAAAGGAAGTTTACTAAACCGAACAGTCAATATACAAATAAATTACCAACTATCTCAGGTGAAACCGGAAAATTCTGGGAAAGTCAACTGATGCAGGCAATAAACAAATCACCAGATATCCAATGCCAGTACAATGCTTTCATGTTGGAAGTAAAAGCCTTGATTCAAAAATTACCTAAACAAGAACCCAGCACTACAAGAAAAGTTAGCAAAAAAACTCATGTATTGTTAGAAGAACGTAAAGAACTATACGGTTTCAAAAGCACGAAAGAAGTACGAGCAAAAATTACTCAAATTAGCAAGGAAATAAATCGAAACCTACGTAAAACATAGACAGTTAATCTTTGAAACCTACATACAAAAAACCGGAGCAATTAAAAAAGCTTTTAAGGAGCTACGAAACAAAAAAGAATGGGCACCAAACATGAAAAACAAAGCTGAGAAACAAGTAACTAAAAGACCGGAAATATTGAAAGTGGAAATAGCCTTCTACAGCACTCTCTATGAATCCAACGAACCGTCACGAAGACTACAACCTATAAATCACCTTGAGCACGACTCAACCACGCATCTTAATGTGCTACAAGATGAGATCAGATATGCTATAGATTCACAGAAAAACAACAAAACACCCGGTGAAGACAATATCACAAACGAGCTACTGAAATCCCTTTTGGAACCGTTGCAAACCGTTCTTCAAGTACTATTTGACAATATATTGAGAACTGGATCTACTCCGGAGCAATGGTCAAACTCGACTACAGTTCTTCTCCACAAAAAAGGCGACCGTAGTGACCTCAATAATTATAGACCCATCAGTCTGATGACAAGCGTGTATAAGGTGTTTTCTAAATTAATTCTCAATAGAATTACAAAGACTTTGGATGAATGTCAGCCAAGCGAACAAGCAGGATTTCGGAAGAATTTTTCAACAATGGATGCTTTCAAGTTGTAACGCAAGCTATAGAAAAAGCTAAAGAGTATAACAAGTCACTTTATATGTGTTTTGTAGACTACAAAAAAGCGTTTGATTCATTGAATCACAACTCAATATGGGGAACGCTACAACAACAAGGTGTCGACGAAAAAGTCGTAACTGTGCTACAGGAAATATACAAAAAGGGCTGTGCAAAAATTAGGCTGGAACGGGACGGTGAAAAGTTCCCCATAAGAAGAGGCATTCGGCAAGGTGACCCAATATCACCAAAGATATTTACAGCTGTTCTAGAATACATCTTCAGGAAACTTGATTGGACAAGAAAAGGTTTGAGAGTCAACGGAGAATACTTAAGTCACCTCCGCTTTGCGGACGACATAGTCATCTTCGCAGAAAATACGACAGACTTGGCAACCATGTTAAACGACTTGACAGAAGAGAGTAGAAAAGTGGGCCTGTTGATCAACATTACAAAAACAAAAATAATCACAAACTCTATAGAAAACCATCCTTTAATGGTCGATGGTCAGAATGTAGAATTCGTCAAAGAATATATCTATTTGGGGCAATCAGTTACATTTGATAATCTCACTGAAAACGAAGTGCAGAGAAGGACCGCCATAGCATGGAAAAAATACTGGGGATTGAAAGAAATAATGAAAAATAAGTCAGTACATATTAGCATTAAGAGAAAGCTCTTTGAAATAGCAATCCTGCCGTGTCTCACATACGGTTGTCAAAGTTGGTCGCTAAGGAAATGTGAGGAAGACAAGCTAGCAATATGTCAACGCAAAATGGAAAGAAGCATGTTGGGAATCAGACTATCAGACAGAATTAAAAACCATGAAATCAGAAAAATTACCAAAGTGATTGACATTGTTCAGAGAGTGAGGGCACTAAAATGGAATAGGGCGGGTCATATATGTCGGATGCCTAACGATAGATGGACCAAAAAAATTATAGAGTGGATCCCAAGAGAAGGAACAAGGTCTAGGGGACGCCAAAGGAAAAGATGGGCAGACCTGTTCATACAGAGATTAGGGCCGAACTGGATGTCCAAAGCCAGGGAGAGACAATACTGGAAAGAAATGGGGGAGGCCTACGCCAAGGAGGCGACTACTGCTAATTTAATTAATTAATACCAGAAATAAATGATTCTATCATACAATAAATTCAATTACAATTACTTAGAATCCAATTAAAATATTATGAATGAAGATAAATATAATTTTAAACGCATGCTATAAACATTTTTTTTTTGTAAAAAGGTAGTAGAATAAATGGCTTTTTTATTTTTATTTATTTTATTTTATTTATTTACGCATTGTTGCTTAGTTTTCACATCAATGTAAGTTGCATACGAGGTACTGAACGCAATTTGATATAATGAGATAGCCCGGTTTAAAAGTTCTGATTCATTTGAAAATCATCAAGCTACGTTTTCGCCTTTCATCAAATCAGTACAGTTGTTCGCTGAAATGAAATTCGCTGTCACATTTAAAAATTAACTTGCGAGGATCAAAACTTACTTTTGTATTTTAATATTGTGTAAATTCTGCCAAAACAGGCATTCCTCTCACAACGCCGCTCCAATATCAAAATAATTCAAATTCAGTCCCAGATATTACCGAAACAAAGTACCAAGGTATAACGGATATAATTTTCATCTCCTTTTTACGTCCTATCCCTTTAAGGAATAAAAGATAGCGTCGTCAAACGAGTCTTTATTACGATTCCCTACAATGTGTCCTTGACCCATTTGAATGACGTCACGTACCGGTCTCCCTTCACGAATATTAATATGAGGATAATCGTTGGATGTACTATCACGGTCTAAAAATGTTTATCAGTTATCAAACTAGATTCTTTAGCAGACTGTGTGCAATAAAGTCTAAAATGCTATATCTTAATTTTAAAGTTGACACATAAGTTTTGAAAATAGGTTTGAATTTTAAATCATCGACCTTGTGACATAGATGTGTGCATGCAATTATAAGCCTTAAGGTGGTAAACATTCTCAGACCGCGACCGTACTTGTCTACACGGAGGTCCTTGTTTTGATCTCATGGGTCTGATTAGGATGATAATGGGATATTTGAAAGTAGACCTCATTATTGGAAGGGTTAGAATTGTAATTGCAACTGCTGGAGTGCATGACAACATTTTTCGATTTTACAATGCAGATTCCTCTTAGCTTATAAGTTAAATATACAATAACTGAAAGCACTGATAATACTAATGCATACGAATATTTTAACAAATTAATTAGTCGTCATGGGCCTAAAAGAGGTTTTGCCGATAAGTCACCTAGCTATAGCGACTAAACGATTGGTTATATTTTATTGAATTTTCATAATATGTAGATTGGGAACGTCATTAATAAAAGTATCTCTACTTTGTATACTCGTTTGGGGCATGTTGTCGTCAATAAATGTCAGAAAAGTTATACAAACGTGAAAAGTGGTTTAAATGTTTCAAAGTTTTTAGCTAGCCGGTCGCCATGTGCTACAGTAGTCCATTTAACCGTGTAAAGGGATTGCAGCAGTGTTTTTAATCCCGTAGAATTCCTAGAAATTGGAGTTATTCCCACTGGATCTCGCATTGCGGGGTCGCAATCTATTTATTTATTTGCCATCAATGTAGGTACAAGTTTAAGATGATACAAATAGCTGAAGGTTACCGCTACATTCTACCTTACGGCATGCAAATTCATAGAAACTAATAGATTACATACAATATTATTATAAATTAACAACTAACATGTCATTCTAATTAACACTAACAAACATAAAAAAGGAAATAATAATAAAATAATAATAATCATCAAATAGTCAATTGCACATAAATAAATCTTGTCAATAAAATGAATTTCATTATCTTGGAATTATAATTAAGTGAAATATTATTTTACAAACATAATGTCATTTACAAATTTTATTGTCAAATTTCTTTATCATTTAAAAAGTCATTGATATAATAATAACATTTATCCAATAATAATGCAGTGAGCTTAGATTTAAATGTTCGAATAGGGTGTTCTTTGAAACTGTGCGGAATTTTATTGTATATGATAGGTCCCATTGACATAATATTTTTCCTTAGTAGTGCTGTTCTGTAATGGCCTGTATGTAATAAGTTTTTATATTGTAGTCTCATTGGACCTGACCGCATTCTAATATCGGCTAGCGATGGAAATAAATCCAAATTAGTTTTAACAAAAATTGCGACCTCTAAAATGTACAGTGATGGGAAGGTGAGTACTTTCAGCGACTTAAACACAGGTACACAGCTATCTCTAGTTTTCAGATTTAACATAGATCTTATGTAACGTTTTTGGGCTCTAAAAATCTGTTCCCTCTCACTGCAACTGCCCCAGAATATTACTCCAAATCTTAAAATTGGCGCCACTAGACCGTGGTAAGCTACTACTAGTATGTTATTGCTTACTTTATGCGATAGATTATGCAGCACATAGGCTGACTTGCTAAGTTTACAACAAACGTCTTCAGCATGAGGTTTCCAAGTAAGATTGCTGTCAATTAAGATACCTAGGAATTTAGCAACATTAGTTGTATCAACATTTTGTCCATTATGACTAATGTTAACATTAAGAGGGCAAGTCCATTGGTAAAAATGCATAATTTTTGTTTTTTTAAGATTGATGACTAAGTTATTTATGTCAAGCCAGTCAATAATGTTTTCCAATGCTGTATTGATATCATCTTCATAATCTTTAATGTCATTACATTTTACTATCACAGTACTATCATCCGCAAATAGCACCATAGGATGTTGGATTTGACGTGGCAAATCATTGATATAGAGCAGAAATAGAGGTGGCCCAAGAACGCTGCCCTGTGGAACACCATATTTGACTACTCTACCGTCTGATGCATATTTAAGCTCGCGTTTCGTTTCAAGAGATGTTTTAGATATTTCTGTTACCTGATTTCGACCGCTGAGGTAAGAGGTTATAAGGTCCAGGACATTACCCCTAATGCCATATCGGTGTAGTTTATATAAAAGGACGTCATGGCTAACGTAATCGAACGCCTTAGTCATATCAGTTAATATGGCACATACCGGTACTTTCTTGTCAACATAATTCATAACGGGAAATAGAAGATTAAAGATTGCCATATTAATATTTTTGTTTTTTCTAAATCCCATTTGTTCTTTGCACAATATATTATATTTAGTCAAATAATTGTCAAGTGCTTCATAAATAATCTTTTCAAGTATCTTGGAGAATCTTGGAGAATCCCTAGTCGTATGGTGCAAAATCATCGAGTAACTCACTTTTATACCAATCAATAAAGCAAAAAATTCAGAGTCCAACGTGATACGATATCTAACAAATTTTCGACAAAATGTCCCTTACGTTACTCCATATTTCGTCTATCGATATGGAGAAACTTTTTTCCGTGTGATATTTGAGGTTTATTATGATTCCTAGGTTTCAATACATATTATAAAAGCCCATACCAATAGTTATTTATGCAACTGTTATATATAATAAAGGGTATGTTTTAATACCTAGTTATATACAGTTGCATACAAGATTTTATCTAAACCCATGATGTTATGGATCTTCTATAAAAGTTTCTTTGCAATACCAATATCGAACAAAAATGGCGCGGTACGACGTGAAATCAAATTTTTCGAATTCGAATGTGTTTTTTTGTTTTTAAATTACGGTGAACGCTCGTGAATGACAATGTTCTTTTTTTTAAAAGAGTTGCATTATGAAATTCAGTACAACATTATAACACCCGTTTGAACGATATTATGGTTACTATGACACTGGATGTTTTAATGTTGGCTATAAGCTAACTGTTTCAGAAACTTAGAGAGGATTTATAGCATGGGTGTAGATAAACAAAAAAAAAACATCGGCATTGGCGTGGCATCCAAAATTAGATAATCCATTAGAATTTTCCAGTTTTGGCTGCAATTTTAAAGAAATTGAATTTCCGTAATTCGGGATGTGCCAAAATTGGCTTCGTGCCCAGTACATGTCGATATGCTTGCTCTTATTTCGTTGACACTCTATACTGTCTGCCGTTTGCCAAACGTGCGGGATTTCACTATATTTATCCAACGATGTTTTCTTGGCTTACGGTGAATATTTCGTTTCTATCTTATTTGTTTGGAAAGTTACAGAGTGAGCTTTATCTTCTCTTCCTTATTTCTCATACATTACCATCTAGAAATCTAGTCGCTTCAATTATATTAATAGTTTTTCAGTCCTGCTCAATCTTGACTTTGAATCCATTATGTAGACCAATATTCTAACTATCCCATCTTGTTAATCTTCCAAACTCATCATTATTGGCAGCTTTGTTCCACTCACTGCTGAATAAGTACCGTTAGACCTCCTCTCATTTGTGGCATGCCTTTCAGACTCACTTTTCCTAAATTCAATTACTATTGTAGTACACGTTTTATTACTGAAATCGCAGCATACTTTTCTTCGAACATTACTTCTCCTATTTATCATCTTATTCATTTCATGGTATAAAATATCACAATACTGTCATCACATACTAACTGTGAGCTCTCCCATGGGGCTGGCGACTACAGAGCTAATCGAGACATTTTATACCCTCGTTCCGTTTTAATGTCCTTACATTTATAGTGCTGTTTTAGAAATAATATTGTACCATTCCAGTTTATTTTCCATTACGTATATAATTTCACCTTTGTATTCCCCAAAGGAGTAGACAGAACATATTTTTACTACCATTTTGACAGTTATGTTTAACGCCCTGTTTTCTTCTTTTCCTTAATAGTAACTACATCTATATTGGACTGTTTGGGCCCAGTAGGGTGCCATGTTTTTGGGGCGGCTCCTGCCCAATCTTGGGGGGCCAAACGCCTCCTGCCAGAGGCTCTACGCGGGGGTCGTGCGGTCCATGGCCCTTTACGGGGCACCGGTGTGGGTGCGTTCCATTAGGCTGCGGCCAGCCCGCCGGTTGAACGCTTCCTAAAGGGTCATGGCCATTCGGCTGGCCCGGGGATACCGCTCGGTCTCTCGTGAGGCGGCGAGCCTCCTTGCCGGATTACCGCCATGGGATCTGGAGGCGAAGGTCCTCGCGCACATCTGGGAGTGGCGCGAGGAGATGAAGCGCCGGGGCGTAACTCCGCTGCCGCGAGAAATCGCGGCACAGCGGACAGAGTTCCGGCAGGATCTCATGGCGGCATGGAGAGTGCGATTGTCGCAACCCAGTGCTGGGCACGCCACAATTGCGGCAATAAGTCCCCTCTTTGAGGAGTGGCTGGAGAGGCGCCACGGCGTCCTTACCATCCGCCTGACGCAGGTCCTCACCGGACATGGCAGCTTCGGGAGGTACCTGTGTAGGATTAGGCGGGAAGAAACGCCCGGGTGTCACCACTGTGCGGATCGTCCGGAGGACACGGTGGAGCATACGGTGGAGATGTGCCCTGCTTGGGCGGAGCACCGCCGTGTCCTCGTGGAGGCGATTGGCGGCACTGACCTCTCGCGTCCGGCCCTGGTCCAGGTTATGGTACGGAGCGAGAGGGCATGGGAGGCGGACCTCCTTCTGCGAAGCAGTGCCATGTTTATTGTGGTGGAAGAGGCGTTGTTCAGATCGTCAAGGGTGCTGGTGAACGGACATTTGGGGCACTCTAGTAGATGGGACTTAGTCTATTCAGAAGCCCTAGAAAAAGTGACATTCTATCAAGCGATAACGATGATAAAAAAGGCAAAAATGTATAGGACTGACGCTATCGACAAGCTTACGTCAATCCTGTTGAAAGTCGTTGTATGTAGAAATACGAAACGCTTTCGAAGCGATTGTCACTTGTCTAGGCCTTCTAGAACACTGGACTTGCAATATACGTTAATTTAAATCGTACTCCAGATTCCAAAGGTTCGGCGCACCCTGGAAAACTAGCACTCGGTAGCGCAGAGTCTAGCAGACCAATAATTTCACCACCATGGTAAATCCAAAACTGCCACGTTATAGGGGGTGTAAACACTCAGCTGCTACTTTGAAAAAAACCAGGGTTTGAATCCAGGACCATGTTCTGTTACTTCTCGATCATTTCCTTGATTGTTGTCTTTAATATTTTAATGAGAATTGAAGTATTCTTTCCTCGAAACCACTCATCATCAAAGATCTTATCATTATCAAAGCCTCAATCGATTTACCACTAAAGAATTTTTTGCTTTTGTTGTAATATTGATAATTGCCGACTTATAGTTCAGCGGGGCAAGTAATTCTTACCGATTTATATTCAATTATCTCTCTTACATCATCTTCATCCTTATTCAACCCATTATAAAAGCCAGTATATTTGAATATTATTTTCTCTAAGAAATAAAATGTTCTTGGTTTCACTGCAGTCTGCACGTCTCTCTTATGATTTACTCTAGAAAACTGTGCCATTATTTAATGTCTCCTTTCTGTCCAAGTGCAGGAGCACTCCGAGAAATGAGACCGCTGAGAAAATAGTAACATTCTAAATTTTAGTCTGTGAAAATGGAGATGCCTTGATTTCGTAGTAAGACAAAAGCTTTTTTCTTTTACATTTTTGCCACCACACCTTCTTTTTCACCGCAACGTTGTCTTATCACATCATTTCTCTATATACATTCTAATAAGTAAATCTATTAATGATAATTCTAGTTATTAGCGCCATTACTCGCATTAACTCTCTTTCCACATCTTCATCTATCTTTCCATCTCTTGTAAACAGACTTCCCAATCATACAAACTCATTCACGTTCTCCACACTCTTATCATTTATTTTCACATGAAAACCGATATAATTATGCTCTTCGTTTTCAAACACCATTACCTTGGTCTTATTCATATTTAACTATAACTTAGCCGTCAATGAAACACGAGACGCTGCAACTAAAATGAGCTTTATGTTAATGAGTATAAGCAATATTCTCCTCTTTACTTGACACAGTTGCGTTTTCGATGCATTGTAGTGATGTCTCGATACCACATTGTTCATAGATGTCTGTCGATATCATAAATGTCTGATGAAATGAATTATCAATGCAAATCCCTAACATCAGATGGAATTACAGCTCACTTCAAGTTCGCTTCACCTTAGATTCTACGGTTTGATTTTTACAAAAAAGACCGGCTGATGTCAATTTAATCAAACATTAATTTTATCACACGTGTTTGTTTCATTGTATGTAGTATCAACGCCGAAGACGCCGTAGAAGTTGCGAAGTTTTGAATGATGGAATGTTTATGAGCTTGCAAAAGGGCTCGCCGCCTATAACAGCCACCTATAACAATTTCGTTTCGTTCCACAGGTTTTAAAACGATGAGATAAAAACCCTACATATTATAGACACACGAGACATTTAAATAATATTCTACTTTAAGGTTGAAAACGCATTGATAATTCCTGTGCTGGAGGGTAAAATGTGGAAATGGAAGATAACGGCCCCTTTTGTATTTTCATGGGAGTCGAAAATTATAATCCTAATTGATTAAGACCTGCACAATACCTCCCTAATCAATTGCTTCAATAATCTGAGGTTGGAAGCAGTGTCTCTTAATTAGCGACGTCAATTGAACCGGAGTAATTAGTGCTGGGTTAATGTTCACTAATCAATTTAATGAGGTCACTTAGTTGTGGCGTAGTACGACTATGCTAGATCTTACTCGGTACGGATTGTTGGAGTGGCTGCTAATTGGGAGCTATGCAACCAAATACGGGGTAGAACTCATTAATTCATATAACCTGCATCCTAAGGCTGTTTGACTAACCTGCCAGGGTTGCGGGAAAGTCCGAAAGGGATACCGGGACCTTGGCAACAGGCAACTGAAGGAACACGGGTGGATTTTAGTGAGTAAAGGTCTGTCACGCCCTTCCGCTCCGCCCAGAGCGGAAAAGTCATTTGATTATTTCCTAGCCTCAAAAAATAAAAAGGCTGTTTGACTAAGGCACCGTGAATGAGACGTAAACGAGAACGAGATGACGACGCCGAAGTAGCGGCAGTACATTTACTATGGCCGCGTAATCTCGTGTCTCGTTGACGTCCCATTCACGGTGCGGTAGACAAAGAGGGGTAGGCTGTTTGTCCACTACCACCGTCAACGGGACGTCAATGAGAAAGAGATGATGGCGCCGAAGTAGCGATACATACATTTACTATGGCCGCGTGTCCACTCCACGTCCGTCACCCGAGCTCCGACTTTTTCAAGTAGTTTGGCGCGACCACTAGAACTCGGCCTGAGATTATGGACGGGCTTATGTCTGTGCCTAGGTGTTTATTCGATAAATAATGTAATGTTTTTGTTCACAGGTTGATGGCGTTTCTCTGCACGGAGTGACGAATCATCGCGCGGTGGCATTGCTTAGGGATGCGAAAGGCCCCTTAGTACGACTGAAAGCATTGAGGTAAGATGTGACACCCCTGGAAATATTTAAGCAACTGGTGACAAAAGTAGTCCATATAATTATTGAAGAGTTTACTGACTCTGATGGCATAATGTTTCTAGGATTATGACGAAAGATTTGTGTTCTTAAATCCTTTCTAATTTCAGTAATAAAACTTCTAGGTATCTTCGTGGGGCGGGGTTTGAGAAGCTCCAGAAAGCGTTGGCTGCTCAGGATGGGCGAAGATCACCGATTGCACCACCGAGCCCTTCTGTCACCTCGCTTGCCAAGTATAGCTTTAGTGTGGTGAGTAAAAGATATTTACTGTCCTTACCGGTGGACTAGAGCCTCTTTGGAGGAAGCACTAATATTTCTATGCCATTAAATAGTTGCTGTTTCAATTAGTTGACCGACGACAATGATCAAGCGATATAATTGTTGCGATTTGTGCAACCATACAAAAAAACAAACACAAAAAACAAAAAACAAAACAACACACAAATAAATATATCTTTATCTTTATCTTCATATTATGTTATTATCCAGTAGCAAACGCATTTTCGCATATTATGATGATCAAGCAAATTATGTGATGATGACTTGACATGTTTGACACCAGACTAAATTGAGTAACTCTTTGTGAAACTTGTAGTCTGGGTTTCTTCACGACGACGACGTATACACAATTTATATTAATGCCATCTCATATCTATACTTGACAGTACGACGAATCAACAGTAATCGAAGTGGAACCCGAATCAGAGATCCTGCCTCACTTGCCGTCTCCGATGTCTCCGTCTGAGGAGGCGGAGATCGTGATAGGAAGAGACGATGAGGTGTCGGAGAGAGAGGCAAGAAGGATCCAGGATAAGTGGCGGGACATATTGCAGCAGGAGAACGACTGGCCGGGGCATCAGTACCAGTATGATATTGTGGTAAGTGTCGTGTTAGAGCGAGACGACGAGGTGTTGGAGCTAGAGGCAAGACGCATTCAAGAAAACTAGCGAGATATACGGCGGCAGAAAAACGACTGGCCAGAGCATAAGTACCAGTACGATATTTTGGTAAAAGTTTTGGAATACCTACCAAGACTTTCGGTAGGCATATTTTCGAAGGAGTTAATAGGCTGGATAACAGAGTAGAAAGCGTAGTCCAGGGTAAAATTCTTATTCGAGTGTTGCTCAGAAACTATACTTGCCAAATGTCATAAGACCTTGAGGCAGCTACTTGATTATTACTACTGGAATATTTACAAGTTCCAATATTTATAAACTGGATTTTGGGTGCTTTAGCTCTGCATTCTATTGTAAAATGAAATATTAAAGGGTTTGGATGAGATTGGAATTGGATTGGGATTTTTCGTATTTTTTCCCCAGGTCAGCACAATAATAAAAGAAAAGGATAGCGGTCTCGGCATCTCGCTCGAAGGCACGGTGCGAGTGGTGGGAGGCAAGGAAGTGCAAGCAAGACACTACATCAGAGCGATAGCTCCCAATGGACCCGTCGCCAGGCTCGGGATGTATAGGGTCGGGGATGAACTGCTTGAGGTATGTAATTGCCTGTATTCAATCAATATCATGTTGTACGGCATCGATGGACGCTCCAAAACTTAAAAAAACAAGCTTTGTTGAAATTGAACTGTAATCATGGCTACAATGAAGTAATTTTATCCTATGTCATGATCTTTTCGCTTTTTACTTAATTTAGTTATCATAGTAGGCTGTTATACGCGTGCCAGGGTTGGTCCGTAGATGGGTGACCATCTTTACATATCGAGACTCCTCCGTGCCTCGGAAAACACGTTAAGCCGTTGGTCCCGGCTGTTTTCGAGGATCTTTGACAGTCGTTACGAGTCGTCAGAAACCCGAAAGTCTGACAAAACCGGTCTTACTAAGGGGTATCGTATTACCCAGTTACTGGGTTGTGGAGGTCAGATAGGCAGTCGCTCCATGCAAAATACTGGTATTCAGCTGCATCCGGTTAGACTGGAAGCCGACCCCAACATAGTTGGGAAAAGGCTGGGCAGATTGATTGATTTTTAGTAGGCTGTAATATCGCCTTGGAAAATACTTTCAGAGGAGAAAACACCTTTCTTTTTTGACAAGAACAATACACACGAGACATTGAATTGCCTTAATGAAATGTGAAAATCGTGTTGGTTTATTTCCAGAAGCCAGAAGGTGTTAGCTGATGAACTGAGCTGAGCTGATGATTGTTCTACAAATAATTACCTACTTTAGGTCTTAACGGCTTATTTAAATACTTATTTCCTAATTTCAGGTAAACGGCTGGCGAGTACTAGGCGCCCATCATGTGGAGGTGGTAACCAGACTACGAGCAGTGACGTCACCAGTCTTACTGGTAGTGGTCAGGAAAAGAGAACATTATGTCAACAATGACCGACTGCCTGATGGTGGCTTTGCTAGGGTAAGGAGAACAGACTCTTACCCTGCGTCCTAACCGAAAGCAACTGTCGCGCGAATATGCAATTACGCGATCATTTTCCTTAATAATGAGTACGTCATTATATGCGACTTGATTGATCGCACGAGTATATTCTATTCATAAAATATAAACGATCGCGACAATCAATTCCGGTTAGAACACGGCCTTAAATGATGATCTAATAATGCTAATGATGCAAACTGGAACTACATAGGCTTAAATCCAAAAAAGATACTGAATTACATAGTCCATACTATTGTCTTACCCTTACTTTTACAGAACAGCAACGCCATCTCTGTTTATAAACTTACACTAGTAATAACGCCATCTAGATTTGATAGTTTAAAAGTTTATTATACCACACTATAGATGGCGTTTTGTATAGAAACTTTTTAGTTCATTAAATACTTTATAATTTATTTATTTATTAATATCTTCAGCTATTTCTGTTAACTAATACTACGCCTGTTTCTTTACAGAGTAACATCCTAGGCGGTAGTTTACAAGACCTGCTGCTTCCTCCACAGCGACTGATCAAGGCAAAGTCGGAGAGTTCCGTCGCGTCACTCTGCAGTGCCACCACTGTTATGTCGGCTCCACATGATCACGATGGTAAGATTTACGCAGAAAACCTAAATGTGAATACACATATAACAGTCCCCTAACAATGGCAGCCATGCATGGCATGACAATAGCACATGAGCATGGCTTTTACATTACTGCTTATCCTCCTGTACGCGTAGCATGACCACCGGAGAAAAGGGTTTTGTCCAAGGAAGAATAGACACAATGACAGATTGTGATTGTTTATCTGTCACTTTGTCTATTTTTCCGTCTATGGCGGTCATGCTACGCGTGCTGCCCTTTTCTCAACTCGGATCGGGAAACTTTATCTTCATCAATTTCATTATTTTCTAGTACTTAGCTATCATCTCAGTATTCACTCTCTGTTAGCGGCAAGATCTTAGTATTCATACTCTGTTAACGGTAAGATCTTAGTATTCATACTCTGTTAACGGTAAGATCTTAGTATTCATACTCTGTTAGCAGTATCATCTTTCACACTGTCCATCGTATTTGTGGACTGCCTCTATTCTTATTATAATTAATTTAGTAGAATTCAAATAATCAAGCATGGTGAGATAGAAACAAGATTGCCAAAAGCTCCATGGTTGTGCATGCTCTGGGCAAGTAGTCCTTCATGAAAAGAATGTGCAGCTGTTATTAGCTGGAAACCATGCGATGCTGTTTGCTTTTTATTCGAAAAGAAGGTACTTAAAATCAAATTATACAAAAAAACGTAGTACCTTAAGCCTATCGATGAAAATTGGACGACTTATTGGCTTAGAATACCTGTTTCATTTTCCAGAATTCTGCACAGAAGATCTAGAACGCGTTCGATCGCGGTCTTTAGAGCCTTTGAGTGGTCTGGCGATGTGGAGTGATCACGTGGACTATATCCAGCTTCTGAAGGAAGACAGGGGACTGGGATTCTCTATACTGGACTATTTGGTGAGTGTTATCTACTGTGTTCTACAAGGTAGTATTCTTGGCCCGAATCTGTTTCCGATTCTATAAATTATTTAGTTATAGATTTACCCTCGTCCTGGACTATTATTTCGGTTTTGTAAAGTTGTAAAGCATTTAACTGCACACACACTTAATTGATTATTCTTGTTTTTAGAGAGTTATTTTATAATTATAGTTCTGAAGTTTTGTATCGCGACTAACATCTAAGTAACGTAGGTCACACGTCGTCTGTTGTTATTTTTTATCTCAGGAATTAGTTATATTTTGCTTTTTCGGTTTGACTTTCGGCTCTACCGATCCCGTTGTGTTTCTGTAAAATGAGTTAAATCTCCCCGTGTGCGCCAGGACCCGTCGGAGCCGGGCAGCTCCGTGATCGTGGTGCGCTCGGTGGTGGCGGGCGGCGCGGCGGCGCGGGACGCGCGCCTGCAGCCGGGGGACCGCCTCGTCAGCGTCAACGGGCGGGACGTGGCGCGCGCCGCGCTCGCCGCCGCCGTCGCTGCCATCAAGACGGCGCCCAGAGGTACGACGACGTGCGGCAGTTTCGAAGGAAGGACTAAAAATAAATCTACTAATAAAAATCTAAAATTCATTCATTCACTGACAGACGGACGACGCACACCCTAAACCGGTCTACGGGTGTAATACAATTTTTCATGTGAGGTCTTTACCTTTTTAGCGAAAGTGAGCGCTAACGAAGGTTTTATTTATAAATATATTCTCTATAGGGGTTAAACAGGAGATTAAAGTCGATGAAAAAATCCTATTGAGCACACGACGTGTATTATAATAATTTTGTATAGGAAGCTAAAAGGAAGGATGAAACATGTCTAGACTTTATTTGGCCAAAAAAATATTGACGAAAGCCTAGGACCAAAGTGATGTTGGATAGACATACATAGTATAATATACAAAAACATGTCGCAGGATGCTCTTGGCATTTTCTGCGACTTGTCCAAGGCTTTCGATTGCGTACATCATGATACTCTCATCAGGAAACTATACCACTATGGTATGAGGGACAAGGCTCTCGACCTTCTGACTTCTTATCTGAACAACAGAATTCAGAGGGTCGATGTTAATGGCAAGAGATCTGCAGGATCTTCAGTCACCATGGGCGTTCCGCAGGGTTCAATTCTAGGTCCTTTCTTATTTCTCATTTATATTAATGACTTGTCTTACCACATAAGGGATAATCATAAGATCGTATTATTCGCAGACGACACATCCCTCATTTTTAAAATCAAACGCCAGTTAGTCAATTTTGAACAAGTTAACGATGCACTCTCTAAAGTTGTGCATTGGTTTAATGTAAATAATCTCCTCTTGAATGAAAAAAAGACTAAACTCATTAAATTTTCAACGCCAAATGTCAGGCAGCTATCTACCAATGTTAAAGTTAATGGAATAGAGTTGGACCCCGTTGAACCGACAGTTTTTCTTGGAATAACCATTGACGGTAAATTACAATGGGGCCCACACATAGAAAAATTGTCAGGTAGGCTTAGTTCGGCCGCCTATGCCGTTAAAAAAATTAGACAGATAACTGACGTAGATACAGCCAGAATTGTTTATTTTAGTTATTTTCATAGTCTTCTGTCTTATGGGATTCTTCTCTGGGGAGCCTGTGCGGACATTAATGCTATCTTTGTTTTACAGAAAAGGGCTGTTCGAGCCATTTACAACCTAGGTCCAAGAGATTCCCTTCGAGAAAAATTCAAAGAAATAGATATTCTGACTGTAGCCTCACAATATATATTTGAAAACCTATTGTATGTACACAAAAACATATCAAAGTTTAAGAAAATGTCCGATATTCATAGTTTAAATACCAGGAATAAACACAATCTTGCTGTACATCGCACTCGTCTCCACAGAGTAGGCAACTCGTTCATGGGTCAATGTATACGCTTTTATAACAAACTTCCCATTGACATTCGAAACTTACCCATTAAACGATTTAAAAGCTGTATTAAAACCAAACTTTGTAAAAAAGGGTACTATAAAATCACAGATTATTTAGAAGACAAATATGCATGGGATTGAGCTGCTCGCTCTGCTAAGCATTGTGACATTTTGAATATTATGGAAAGCCATAAAAATATACCTACCAGTTTTATATACAAATTGACATTATTGAATATTATATACAAAATGACATGATGATTACTTATAAGTATTGTTTTATTGTGAATGTGAGGACTATGTGCATATTTATTTTTCGTTCTGTTAGTTTTAGCGAAGGTCTGGCAATTTGAGAACTTTATGCGACCTACCCAAACGTCCTTTCTTTGGTATTGTTCGTCGAGTCGTTGAGCTCCTTTAGTTCTGAGTTGAGCTCCACTATTACTGACAAATGCTTGCACTGACTGGACAGGTCCACTCAAATCTGTGTGGTTCTTTCCTCAAAAGACCATTTCAGACTCTTATCTACATGGTCCTCATATGGCCTGACCAAGATTATGTCTGGACTTTAAAGGAGACGGTGACCTCTGAGTTTGTTTCGGCCTTTCTTCTCAGAGTAGTCAGATAGGAAACGCCGACCTCATCTAGCTTATTTTTACAACTTTTTAATATGACGTGTAAAAGTGATTCCAATATCCTATTTACAGAATAAACAATTTCATTTCATTTCATTTCATTTCATTTCAATTTCATTTCATTTCATTTCATTTCATGAAGAAGTTGGTTCCCCAGGATTTTTTTTTGGTTCAACTCAAAACAAAGACATGATTGCTTTGAAATAATCACGAATACAGTAGCACTCTTCGTGATACCATTTACCTAACTAATAATCCTTGCATCATCATTATCACTGACATTACACAACTAACGAACAAACGCAATAATTGCACACCTATTAGTGGCACAGTATGAATAAGTTACAGTATTATATCTTCATAGAAAACAGCCGAAACGACGCGCTTCGAAATCTGTGTACGCAACCGTATCGAATGCGCGGCAGTTACGCACGGACGCAGAAAATGTATCTACCAAGCGGCCATAGGTAATTATCTCAAAATCACTGCCGAGATATAATACTGTTACTTTATTATACTGTGGTATTTGCGTGGCAGGCAATATTATCACATTGTGTGCAATATACATAAGTATCAAGTTCAATGATATCTAGTGCTAATTGTTAAGACAAATAAATGCTTTGTGATAGTCACATGGAGCTATAAATGTATGGAGAATCTTGGGTTAATAATAATTATCGTATTCCTTCTCTTTCTAAAAAAAACAATTATGGTTTTGGTTCATCAATTCATATTTCAATATTGCAACGCATGGCGATCGAACCCACGTCGTTTTCCTTGGCAGCCCGTCCTCGTAAAAAACCTATCCTAAACTGAGACTATTTTAAGTAAAACTCAGAATACCGTAGTAGGTATTCTGATTTTTTCCGCTGTAAGGGAAATAAAACTAGACGAAGCCTCAAATTAAAATTAACTGTGTACGAAGCAGCATCCAATCTTTCCAAAAATAAAGCATTCTACATACACATTCATAAAGTTACGCCGTCTTCCCATGGGGAAACTACAGAACGCCACCTGGTCGTAGCAGGTGGCGTACATATTCCTTTTGCTTCGTTTACGTTCATACATCGTCATACACGCACGCCTGTTGCGAGGGCTACGCACCTGACCTTTCTGAAGGACATCACCATTAAGGTCATTATACAGGGTGTAAGGGAAAGCCCTTCGCAAATAAAATTAACAGGTGGCATTCAGCTCCTTATTTTGAATAATATTCCACCGGAAATTTTCTTAGGAAAATTTTCATAAAGGCTCTTACATACTGGCGCGAGTTGTAGCGCGACGCGAATTTTAACAAAACAATTTCTGAGAAAACTTCACGGCGATCAATGCGGCGGCGCCGGCGTCGCGCCAGTATGTAAGAGCCTTTCTTTTTTAAATCGTTTTTTCTGCTTTATGTCCTCCTAGGGCGTCCCCTCCCTATGCGTTTCGACTCACATCTGCCAAATGTTCAATAAATAATTCTTTTCCTTCATAATTCCTTTATCATCTTCATACGTCGACATATTTCATTATCTGTCAGTAAATACAACGTTGATAATGTAAAGTTGTGAGTAAACAAACATACAGATTCGAATCTTCATCTGTTTATCATACGTAAAGTTTCTTTTAGTGAAGACAGTGTCTTTCAAGTGAAAATGCACGAGACTATTCGATTTTGAGTGTTGGTGACGTTAATATTCTGGTTTTATTGATAAAAATAAGTTAGTAGCTATTTAAAAACTTATTTTAGTTACTGTAAAGTAAGTGAGTTTCTCAATCAATCTGCCTAGCCTTAGCTTATTTTCTACATGGATTCACTGCCTATCTGCCCTCCACAACCCAGTTACTGGGTATCACGATACCTCTTGGTAAGACTGGTTGTCAGACTTTCGTGCTTCTGACGACTCGTAACGACTGTCAAAGATCCACAAATGACAGCCGGGACCAACACGGCTTAACGTGAATTCCGAGGTCAGGGGGTTTCAATATGTAATGGATGGTCATCCATCCACGAACAAACCGCGGCAAACGTAGCTTAACCTTCGGTCGACCCCTGCGGCTGTTATTATTTAGCCACGAGCCGAGGTTTCTTTATAATAATATTAATAATGTTGCAGTTATTCTACCTTTACAGGTTTTTTTAAGAAATTCCCATATCCGAATAGTCTATTTAGATACTTTCCTACCTTTCCATAAAGTTCAATGTACCTCTTCAAAAGTATTCGGTGAAGGTTGACAAAACGTCGTTCACTTTTTCATAATATTATTCTGGCTCCTGTACGTATAGTTAATAATAGCGCAGGAACCAGAGAATTCTTTAATATCGTATACATAACTTGTGGTAATAAATAAATAATATTATATAAAATATTTTTATTATTATATATTTTTAATATATTTTTCTGTTGTTACAGGGATAGTAACAATTGGAATAGCGAAACCGCTACCCTGCAGCACGGTCGTTGGCGGCGAGAAGGCAAACGGACATAGCATACAGAGCAGTCAGGTAAGACGAAGTTTTAAATGATTTTAAAAAAATAGACATAAAATTAATATTATTTCTTGTACACAACAGATTACTCTGGCGATTTGTGAACGTATCTTGATTTTATGAGAGGTACTCCTATTTCGCATGATATAATCTGATATTACGGTAAAAGTCTTGTACGGAAAGATTCTTACTAACGTTCTAGCAGACTCAGTTATCTTTTTATTAATACTTAGGACAAATTGTGGTTATCATCTGTTGTGTACAGAAATCTTGAAGTTTGCAAATGTGTGTGTTTTAAATAGTAAAATAATTTATTTAAATCTTGTGACTTTCTTATTTTTTTTAATGGTATTTTTACATAATTTTACAAGAAGTCACGACGTTTGAATAAAGATTCGTATTAACGGTTCAAAACTAAATATTTTTTTAAGAAAAGAAAAATATTTTTTCTATACTTATTTATACGCGAAGTGTCGTGATATTGTACACTGAGGGGAAAATAAAAGTAAGTTCCGGTTTCTCTTACTAAAGCTTGTCTTTGCTTAGAGCAGTATTAATAACCTATAACGTAGCATGCATTTTTATTACGATACTATTCTTACTTCCAAATTCTTCTTGTACAATAAAGGGAATGACATTACCGCTCTAAGGATTGTTCTAGCAATGAAGGAAATTAGTTTCTATTGAAATATGTGTATCTATGAATATTTCCCTTTAGTGTACAATATTGTTTGCATGCTTTATTGCTATTATGTACACGAGTATTGTAATGTTTTCTATTTTTTTTATTGATTTTATTTTAAACGTCAAAAGCGCGTGTTGTATTAATATCATTTCATTTGTAATTCCAATACTACCACTATGATTATACCTCAACTAAAAAGAAATCCTTTAACTTTACAGAAATTGGAGTACTTCACAAAAATTCTGCGTCTAATAATGTCGTTACACCGAGATATAATGGAGCTCCAGCTGCAATGTTCCCACGACATTATGGACCCGCAGCCGTTCCGAGTACCTCCCAAGATTAAAGCCGAGATCACCATGAAATGACAAAGAGACCGACTGAAGTATACAGTCAGTGTCGAAGTCCCAGGTGGGAACTGTCAGGACGAGGGTGAATTGGACTGTCATGAACTGGATATTTAATTGTTCGTCGTATGGCTGTATTAGGCAAATGGATTGCGGTTAAGTTTAGATTGAGAAAGCGGTCAATACCATTTTGCAAAGAGCACAACGCAAGTACGCGGTTAAAATCATACGGGCCGTGGATTGTTTGTCTAATTTGGCCGTGCTCTAATAAACTTTCGTGATGGATATTGACGGATGGGTTATTTGATATTTGCTGTTGTGAAAAAAACGGGTATCAACACCTCGAAAAATGTGAAAAAATAACTGTGTATTTAAATTGTTTATTTGCTATTGTTGTATAATGAACTATTACCGCATTTAGCCCCAAAAGCTTTCAATATGTCTGCCTTTACAATTTTCGAACCAATGTGCTGGTTAAGAACTGAGTGCTAGTGATTATCTCAATTTGTTGGAATAATTTAACTTATTAGATAGAAATGTAGTATATTCGAATGGGAAAAAAATTGTGAAAAAGAGTGGCTAAAATGAATAAGGTAGAACGTTTTTAATACTTAAAACCAAAATAAAAGAGTAAAAATTAAAGCATTAAGCTAATTAAGTAGCAAACAAGCTGATGCAATGAAACATGGAATTTTACATTTTACAAAAAACCTAAAAAGTTTGAAGTAGCAAAATAAAATTGTTTTGTCAAATGAAACTAAACAAACGTCCACTTTTTAAACACTTATGAGCTTGAAAATTGGTCAATGTTGCTTTTAAAATTCCTTAAATCTAATATGATATACTAAATTGTCCCAATTTATTAGTAATATGCACCTAAAAATCTTTATCCCTATTGGGTTTTTAAAATCTTAAAAATAAAAATCTTCACATATTTCTCTTCTAATGTCGCTTGGTATAAATCTAGCCATATTATAGAATAAGGGCAATGCTGCGAAAGAATTAGTGTTAGGTATAGGTAAAACAAATCAGATCTGTGGTCAAATAATAATTTATTTATAAATGTATGTAGAAATATTATAAAAGGAAAAAATATCTTGATAGTAGATAGAGCAATAGCAACAAAAATAGTACATATTGTGAAATGCCTAAATGTTTAGTCAATTCAATAGAATCTGTGAAAAAAATAACCATAAAAACTTACGTGCTCAATTCCAAAAAAAATATAATTCCAAATAGTACCTAAATGTTATAATAAAATAATTGTGATCTTAGATATCGGTGTCTATTTATATCATGGTTGTGTAGTTGCAAATATAGTATATAAATAAATGTAGATAAATGTGTTAGCCGTCAATTTCGGATATGTGATAGTTGTTCTAGTCAAACTCTCATTATGAACCAGTCCGTAGTGTTGCTTATCGCAAAGCTAGTAACCAAACTAAGATATACTTTTGTTGTATCAGTCGACCTTTTCCTCTTAACATTGTTTCACAACTGGTTGATTCGAAGAGAATCGTGATAAGCAACATTAGCGTAAGTATGTGTTGTAGAAATCATCATTTTATTTCAATGAATCTTCAAATAAAATTATTACAAGAAAAGTTCATAAGTATAACAAGTAGAGGAAGAAGCAAGAACCAGAAAGAAAATACCTTAATAATACTAATGACAAATGGTATTCGCTTCGCTTTAATAGAAAACATAGGACAGCATAAATTATTTTGCAAATTTTTGGAACTATGATAACCAGCGCCCCAATTGCGTAACACACTTCCTTTCACAATTCGAAAGATTTTGTTAGAAATTCCTAATCCATTGCCTGATGTTTGAAAAAATCGTCTGCTCGTGAAAGTAAGTAATGTAATGAATGTTTTTGAATTACCAAAATGAAATTCATCGCAATACTTATTGTGTTATGCAAGTACCCCGCAAGCTAAGATTTATTAAGTACCTCGTGAAGGAAGTGAAGATAGCTTTAAATAAAACATAAAGGCACTACGCTTGTATACTAAAACAATTATAAAAAACTGCTGTCAATTTGAAAGGAATTAAAACAAAGCTTCGATTGAAATGAAAATAAAAATGTCTACAGGTAATTCATAACATATCATAGGTTAAGCATTGCGTATTTAATTGTTTTTGTAAATATACTGATATTTAAATAAAAAGAACATAATTTATAAAAAATATATTTATATTTATTATTTTATAAAATTATTTGGAAATATAAAGACTGTTAGAACTTATGTTATGAATTCGGACATTCCATTGGCGAATATTAGTCAATTTGTTAAAATGTCTGATTTGATGTACTGTCTACTACATAATTATTTTGTCACTTGTGATCACGTGGATCAGTTATGATTTATTACCAGTTTTTAAATAAATGAAGAGTTATTGCTAACACCATCATTAAAGACTGAATTGACTTTGATGGATTATGCAGATGGCCTATTTTTTTGTAAAAAATACAACGTAGAGACGACAATACGACAACAAATGAAACTGTATATCTAATACCGCTCTCCGTCTGCATACGAAAATTCAATCAAATATATCCAATAGTTTAGTCACTCAATCAATCTGTCTAGCCTTTTCCCAACTACGATAGGGTCGGCTGCCAGTCTAAACGGATGCAGCCGAATACCAGTATTTTACATGGAGCGACTGCCTATCTGACCTCCACAACCCAGTAATTGGGTAATACGATACCCCTTGGTAAGATTGGTTGTCAGACTTTCGAGCTTCTGACGACCCGTAACGACTGTCAAAGATCCACGAATGACAGCCGGGACCAACGGCTTAACATGCTTTCCGAGGCACGGAGGAGTCTCGGTATGTAAAGATGGTCACCCATTCACGGACTAACCGCGGCAAGCGTAGCTTACCTTATGGATCGATCTGCGCGGCTGTTATTACTTAGCCACGAGCTCCCCAATAGTTTAGTCACTATAGCTAGTCAAAGATCGGAAAAACCCATAGACGGCCTTCACTACTATTTAGTTTGTTTGAAAAAATACATATTTTTTTTGCTAGGATTAATTTGATAGTTCCAAAATACTGTTATGCATTATTGCCTGTGTTGTCGTTTATTGTCGTATTGTTGTCTCCACATCGTGTAGTAAAAGAAAACATCTCATCATAATCATGAGCTAAGTATTCAGACTTCAGATAATCGTCTTACCATTGACAAATCTAAACGGAAATCCGCGGCAAAATTTCGCGCCGCATAAATGCTCAGAGGGCCTAGACAAGTGACATCGCTTCGAAAGCATTTCGTATTTCTACAACGACTTTCAACAGGATCAACATAAGCTTTTTTATAGCTTATGTCAGTCCTATACTTTTTTGCCTTTTCCATCATCGTTATCGCTGATAGAATGTCACTTTGTCTAGGGCCTTTGAAATTCAGCTGCGTTTTTCCACTCCAATTTATATTCAGGGTTAAGCGTCAACCAAATGAGGCTTATCAACAGGCAATTTGCCTCATGTAGGTAACATCTGGGAAATTAATTGCTAAGCAAATTGACTAACAACTTAAATTGTCCGTATATTCAAATCACAACAACTGTAATTTTGTGACAGTTGTATGAAATGGTTATAGCACGGCAAGTTGGCGTTCGGTGTCAATTTGCATAGTTAATTCCCATGGCTGTTCAATCTAGAATCCGCGCCACCTCTGAAGCCCTTTTGTCATGCATCACATTGCATTAAAAAAAAAGTTGTAAGTAGTATGTAATGTAGTTCCACAATTTTCCGCCAGGGTTCTTTCGTGGCGCGCACTCTAGTTGGAATATCAAATCTACTTTCAACAGAAAATCTACGCTTTTGAAGTTTAATACTTTTTAGAATGTCTGCCATAATAACTCTTTAGTAAATTTTTACAGTATAGTCGACCTTGACTGCATAACCATAAGATTGAATGTCGCTTGCACGTCATAAAACGACAAGGTCTATTATTGTCTCTATATAAAATTAGCCTATAATGTTGGGAACATTATAGGCTAATTTTATATGCTACTTATAATACTGCTGGGACACAAGCCTTTTTATATTCGATTGGGAGTGGGCTATATAATCTACCACAGGTCCAGTGCGGGTTGGTAGATGTCACATGTCTTCGAATTTGGTTCTAGGACATGCCCGTTTCCTTCACCGTTTTGAGAGCAGTGGCGATGAGATTATTGACACAAAGTAAATCGCCTGGCTGAGTTCGAACGCACGACCTACAACTCGTAACCGACTAATAGTCGTTGAGTCTTAGAGTTACCAATAGGCACACTGCTCTGTTTGTTGATATCACATTGAGATAAATAATTTCTACCTTATTGAAGTTTCTTGGGAATTGTTGTCAAACGCTTCCTCGTTGATCTAGAGGTCGCAAGCACTACTGCGGAGGATGAGTGCCTGGGTTCAATTACCGGCTCGCCCCCTGTTACTTGCGACTTGAACATAACTGGTGAAATGTGAGTGTACTGTGGATGCACCTCTGCCCAACCCTTCGGGGAGTATAGGCGTGATGTCACGTTATTGTAGTCAAAAGTGGTAGCACTCAAGGTCGGCTATACATACACTGTCAAGGTCTAAGTTATAAAATGTTCGTATAGTATAATACTCGTATGTCCGTCGCTTACGTCCGTGTTAAATGTTCTACGCTTCGTTGTGTGTTGCTAAATATACGTTGCACATGAACACCGTGTTTCATTTCTATTTTTAATGTGAAATTCACCCTAAAATAAAATGAAGTGATCACACAAATTCGAATACCACTACCTGCTATGTAAATAACAGTGACGGAGAAAAATAATACGAGTATATCGTCTACATAGACTAAGTGGGAAAAATACGTAATTATTGAAGCTAACTCAAAAACTACGCAAGCAAAGTTAATAAAATTTATATGGGACCACCTCGGGAGTATACCCTTTCGAACTAAAGAAGATATTTTTTAATCGGGTCACAATTGGCGAAAATAAACAAAAAAAATACATACAGACGAACATATAAACTCCTCCTTTTTGAAGAAGTCGGTTAAAAATATAATAATGAAGTTAAGGCTTTAATTTGGCTACGATAAAGTTTGGATATCGATTCTGATATCGATTATTCCAAAAATGATGGTGGGACACTTAATAGCGTGTCCGGCGTGTCCTATCTGACCACTACAGGAACTGACCAAAAATCAATTATTTCTAATTTGTTCTTACCAAAAGTTATAATAATTCATTATGAAAAGTCTTTTACAAAATTGCTTTTTCCATGATCATAGCTCTATTTAAAAAAAATACCAGAAATTATGGTTTTCTAAATAATCTCAAATCAGTTCCAACTACCGTTTCAGCCGATTTAGAACGTAACATCTGCAAATAAAGACCATCCTGTCTTTTATACAAGTTAATACTCTAGCTAGACTTCTTTCTATGCTTACAATAACTGTTACTATTATTTACTTTAAAATTGACTTTAACACTGATTGTTTGATGAGCACTCACAACTACATCGGAAAGTAAAGAAAAAATAAACAACAATAATGACTTCACCATATGTTCGTCACGTCCCAGATTGAGCCGAACGCTGGCTCACTCAAAGCACTCATAAAATCTCAAGTAGTTTACACTTCGTTGTTTTATTACCAACTGTCGAATAACACCTACATGTTTCACAGGAATGCATTAACTCATTGGCATCTGATGACCACACCGGTATGGACTCCTTTCACGAATGTCTGCAAGAATACGGCGAAGGCCTAGAGGTTGTACAAATATGCCTCGAGCCTGAAGAAGCTTCTATTAAAGACGATGAACTATCAGCACTAGGAGATCTCAGTCTTGAAGATTGTAAGAAAATCAAAAAAGATCTAATCATGAATGTTAAAACTGAAATCAAAATAAATGGAGTGACTGAGTTAAAGTTTTCTAAATCTGATGAGTCTTTAGATGAGCATGATGATGATATGACAATCACTGAAGATGATATTCTAGTTGCTCCCAGAGAACTCCAGGATCCTAGAAGCAAATCCGCTGACAGAAAAGAAGATGGTGAACGGTGTTTGTCTAAACAACAAAGTAAAGATATTTCTACTTCTGATGAAATGGTTTTTGCAGTCACACCAACTGGACTAGAAAGAATAAGTTTCGATAAGTATTGGAAAGAAAGTGACGTGAAAATAGATAAAGAATTAGTTAAAGTAAAAAGTGATGAGAGTTGGAAAGAGTGCCTCAATTCCCCACACGAGGACACAGTCAGTTTCTATGATGCAACCACAAGAATTTCCGTCCAGGAAGAGAATAATTCCCTACTGTATATAGATCACGAGATTGATGGTTATGAAACATGTCTGGACGAAGATTCGTCATCACAGAAGTGTGCTGTAAAAAACGCTCGTAAAATTAACGGGGATACTGACATCAAAGAGTTAAGTAAACACAGTGAAAAAATAGCATTTAAAAACAAAGACAACGATGTAAGTGCCAAAATAGTGGAGGAACAGAACACTGCCAATGCGACGGGTGGTGACTACGCCTCGTACAGTCACCCGTACGTCCACGAACATATAATAAAGCAGATGAAATCATTGAGGATAGAACCTCTTAACGTTACCGTACACAAAAAGAAGAAGAAAGAAAAGAGTCCAACAAAGCCGTCCAAGAAAGAAAGGATACAGTGCGTCGAATACTACAACGACCAAGCTGAATGCTTAAAAGAAATACGACAACAAAAACTAGAAGAAGAAGAGAAAAAGCACAAAACGGAACACAAGCACAAAGAAAAGAAAAATAATGAAGAACACAAGCACAAAAGAGAAAACAAGCACACAGAACATAAAAGAAATACAGAAAGAAGTCTAGTAGTAATGGATAGGAATATACATATAAAACAGGAACCCAGTGAAGAATCTACTGACCTCGAAACGAATTATGTACCGGGTTGTCACAAGTGCTTTTTGGAGAACTATGCATATGCAATAACTCAGGCATACATGGCGGAAGCGAATGCGTGTAAATATTGTGATGTGATTCGGGAGATGTTGGAAGTGCCTAAAAGTGCGAGTAGACGGGGTTCGGCGCCGGCGTTGGTGAACTTGGACAGCAGTTCGGAGACTGATGAAGAAGATCTTCTGATGGTGCCTATGGTGAAGGATAGGAGGAAGTCTGCGGGGATTCTTAAATTTCCCCCGTCGTCCAGGAGGCCTAGGTGAGTGATTTTTTCTTTATAATTTTGTTTCGGTGTTAATAAAACTGTTTTATCTACACCCATGCTATAAAACCTCTCTAACAGTTTCTGAAACAGTTAGATTATTGCCAATATTAAAACAACCAGTGTCATAGTAACCATAATATCATCCGAACGGGTGTTATAATATTGTACTGAATTTCATAATGCAACTCATTACAAAAAAAGAACATTGTCATTCACGAGCGTTTCACTAACAAAGCACCGTAATTTAAAAACAAAACACATTCGAATTCTAAAAATTCGAATTTACGTCGCACCGCGCCATTTTTGTTCGATAAAAATCAAAGAAACTTTTATAGAAGAATCATAAAATATCATGGGTGTAGATAAAATCTTGTATGCAACTGTAAATAATTAGGTATTAAAACACTCATGTGATACTATTATCAACCCACAGTCGTGTTTTAATACCCCTTATTATATAAAAGTTGCAATAACTATTACGATTTGCCCTAGAAATATTATTATGTAGACAGTTTGACCTTTAGCTAAAGAATCATCTATGATCTTTATTATCGGGCCATTAATTACTTGTCTAACTGAATTGGGTATAGATAAGCAGGTTTTACTGGTTAGGATTACAAATATTGTTGTCAATGAGAAATGTCACGTTTTCTTTGCAAACCAGTTTATGTTCCCATGTTTAAGGTCAGATAATAATATATTGAGGGGACCAAATTACTGATAGTTTTCTAAACTAATCGTATTTCTCCCACAATTAAACAATAATGATAAAAAACAAAACATACGGTGCACTGCAAAAGATTTCCTGCCTACTCGTGCCTAATGCGATGAAGCCCCACGGAAAGGACGGGCTTACGTCTATCTGTTTACGCCTTTATTACTGACCACTATTCAAAAATCAACCTTACTACATCAACAACATAGTCTTATTTCATTCAACAGCCATCGACCTCCGTCCTAAGAACATTGGACAGATGAAATTGGACTCTGTCCCTAGTGTATTAAATTGGGTTTTGGGTTGTGTTAGGTTCAGAAGGTTGATCTTATAAACGTGCTTACTCTAATATCGTTGTCAAGTTCAAGTTGCCAAAGTCATTGTTGAATTCACGTGATCAAGAACATAGAGTTAGAAGTCATATGAAATTGATACAATACCCTTAAAACAGGATAAATAAATATCTTATATAATAACTGCCTCGTTGGTCTAGTGGTAGCAAGCGCTGAACATGAGGCCATAGGTTCGATTCCCGGGTCGAGCAAAGTGTCCTTGGGTTTCTTCATCTGGAATTTCTCAGCCCGGAGACCGCCCGAAAAATGAAACGTTTGGTGATTGAATATCATCGTCATAATTTCAGCCGAAAGACATTCATAGGCCTCTCCCAAGCAACTGTTGGCCATAGGCCTCTCCGAGGCAACGCCACTCTCACACTTATCTCCATCACAACGGATAAATAAAATATCTACAATGGACAACGTAGTTATTTGTCAATCTACCTAGCCTTTTCCTAAAAACCATATTGGGTCGGCTTCTACAGCTTCCAGTCTAACCGGATGCAGCTATATACCAGTGTTTTACATGGAGCGACTGCCTATCTGACCTCCACATCCACAACCCAATATCTGGGTAATACGGTACCCCTTGGTAAGACTGGTTTTCGGGTTCTGACGACCCGTAACGACTGTCAAAGATCCACAAATGACAGCCGGGACCAACAGCTTAACATGCTTTTCGAGGCACGGAGGAAACTCGATATGTAAAGATGGTCACCCATCCACGGACCAACCCCGGCAGTAGTAGCTTAACCTGACGGATCGACCCGTGCGGCTTTTATTACTTAGCCACGAGCTCTTCGGACAACGTAGTTATTTGTATCCACGTGAATTCTAAAAACGTCAAAACAAACATACATAATCCAATAATCAAACTGACCTTTTCACTCCCAACACAAGTGCCCTTTTCACTCCAATTCCAAACTACCCGTAATATGAACCCGAATAATTCACATATTCCTACTATTTTACTAATTTTGCTAAGTGGGTCCCACTCTTGGGATACGCTGGTATTAATGTAATGAACTACTGAGCTCAGGGGAGCGATGTATTCAATAATATATCGTTGAATTTAGAGCTGCCTCGTCGATATGCGCGCGGTGACATGGAAGTATGGGTTGGTATAACAGAAAGACTTGTTCTTTGCGAAATATTTCACATTGTGGAATGCAATAAACGTATTGAGTATTGAGTATTGAGTATTTTTGTTAAAAAGTACACCACCAGTGTCGTCGCGTCGGGGGCTAACGGCTAAGGAAAATATATCTTTTCTACAATAGCATGCATTTATTATTGCTGGGTATAAACCTCGTCTGCTTGGCGTTTTCAGTAGCCGTCTCATGACGCGAAGAGGCTAGGATCAAAATATTATCTACAACTTATGTTAAACTTAAAGGGCCAATACATACCTATAATTTTTTTTTATAAAGGTTCTCGTTTGTGTCGGGGGTTTTTAAAACTTCTATTTCCTGTTTTTTTAACTTTATAATTATATTGCTAGTAGACACGCTACGATCGACACGTGTCTCGCTGTTTGCGCATTCTGTTCGTATTTTTCCCATAGTGAAGCTAGTTGCTAAGTCCTCATTTCTCTTTCCTACTCCTTCATCAGGCACAGCCAATTCAATGAGCAATATCTTGAGCAATGAGTTGGTGAGAGCTTAGGGTATCCTGCAAATTCCAGGTGATGCTGCAGCATCAGTTCAAGGATACTATTTTATTGTAATATAATTGAAGTAACAGAATACCACATTTCAATGGATGAAAAAATTCAAAAATAATTCTCATTTCGTTTTACAAAAAAAAAAAATATTTATCACTAATATAATGATTGCGCCTCTTTTTGTGAACCTCAAATAATTCCTATTTTGGGGTCCTATAAATACTAAGTAGCATAGCTCGCCAAACGGCTGCCACGGCACCACCCGGCTCGGTCGCTCAGTTCGTCCGCAGTTGGTGACAGTTCCAACCTAACTTAACCCGTTTGGTCGGAGTATCCTAGCTTAGTTACTGCGATCAACTGTAAGAAAAGGCTAAAAAGTTAAAAGAGGCTACATTGTTAAAAAGTGCGCATCATTAGAATCGCAAAAAGTGTTTAGGGGTTCAGTAAATATTTCCCATTGCAGAATGACATGAGAATTTTATTAAAATAAAAGTAAGCGATAGACTACCGCGCCTGCTGACACTTTAGATTTTTCGCAAAATAGGTACAAAACTACAGAAAAACAGCTGACTTCTAATTCTAAGTACTAATGACAACTCTCCTTGGCCTTAATTAGCTCTGTCACACGTAAGATAACATCGATATACAACTAATATAACATAACATCACGCCAGTATTCAGGGTCAGGCAGAGGTGCATTTTAACTGTTATATACTTTTCGCAAGTTATGTTTTGAGTCCCGAGGGCTAGTCTATTGCGATGAATCGGGCATACATTTAAATTTCGAGCTGCTAATTTGAAATTCTTGATTGTAAAATTCAAAATCACGCCTACTCTGGATTTCGAACCCCCTAATGCTCAACAGTCGCGTTTGCGACCACTAGATCATCGAGGCGTCAACATTTCTATGAGACAATCATCACCTGAAACAGTATTCATCAAGAGTATTTTTTTTAAATACATTCCAGCTTCTACTTCAATCTGCCTCCCTTTTCCCAACTATTTTGGGGTCAGCTTCCAGTCTAACCGGATGCAGCTGAATACCAGTATTTTACATGGAGAGACTGCCTATCAGACATGCACAACCCAGTTACTGGGTAACACGATACCTCTTGGTAAGACTGGTTGTCATACTTTCGACTACCCGTAACGACTGCCAAAGATCTACGAATGTCAGCACCACGTATTTTCCGAGGCACGGAGGAGTCTCAATATCTCCACGAACGGACCACGGCACGCGTCGCTTACGGTCAACCGTGCGGTTGTTATTATTTAGCCACGAGCCCACCATTTTTTTTTTACTTAGTTACCTATACGAAATCGCGTGACCTGACTATCCTTGGAGACAATAAATAATAAAATGGCAATGTATTAAAAATATATAAATAATAAAATTAATGAAAAATAAAATCCAGGCCCACGGCAGCTTATGTAGGATTAAAGAAAACACTAGTGATGCGACACGCAGCTGGTTTGTGTGTCAATATCGATAGTTTTGAAGGCTAACGATAACATTGTCGCGTAATTATTTCCAATTTTGAAAGGTCTGGCAACTAATATCTTTGGAGTTATTAATGAATCTGCCAAGCCATTCCCTACTGTATGTTGGGGTCGGCTTTCACAGCGGTCTAACCTGATGCAGCTGAATACCAGTATTTTACATGGAGCGGCTGCCTAATCAAATCTTTGTAGATATATTATTTAATATCATTTATTTGCATAGTGTAATAATTCATGCGCCCTTTCTTATGAATCTGATTTAAAAATAATAAGACATAACTTTTACTTTGTTACATTATAATAAGATTCACATTATTAAATCCCACTCAGAAAAGAAACTATTGATCTTCTTATTCACACTGATAAAAAACTAAATTAATTAAAGAGCTCGAATAAAAAAGAAACATTTATTCCTGAATTTCTTTGCGAAAACTGACCGTGACTCAACCTATCATTAATCAATTATACAAATGATTTCAAATTCCGGTGAGCAGATAAATACCCGCCAACAAATTGATGTTTCAACGTGAACATAATCTAACATTACCAATAAACCTTGACATGTCTTGGCGGCGCCACTTTCTTAGCCAAACGTCGTTGATATGTCAAATTGAGTATGGCAAAATTTTGTTCTTTATTTCGCCGTCGGTCAAGTTAAATTGGTCGGTCTGTACTATTTACTTTAGCTATGTTTACACAGCAACTCATAAAACTTAAAGATTTACGCTGTAAACCATTAAAATGAATTATTTGTAACGTTTTTATGTTTTCTTCAACAGTGCTTTGAACTCTTGAAGTAACTGCAAAACGCCAATAACGTCGAAAGGAGTCAGATAATTTATCAAAAATATTATTAAACAAAGTTTCCATTATGTCTGTCTGTTTCAACAAATATTGCGATCATCAATCAGTCTGTTGATTATGTCGATATCCCTTGTTATTTGTAGCGTGCAATCATTAATTATTTGGTATTGGACGTCTAATTTTTCTTTATAGCAGTGAAGATAATAAAATGAAAAACCCTAACATTTGAAAATAATCCACTTTGCGAGTACCCAATCAGTAATGAGTTTAAATACAAATATGGGTCGAGCAGGTAAAGGTGGAGTTTTGTATGGGAGACTCAATATTTTTTTCGCGATTACGATTTTGGTCCTAAGGAGGAAAAAAACAGTTTGATGACTGAAACTGTAGCACACCCTTAAATATTGACAGCACATTTCTGATACATGCTGTATACGAGTTTTTAAACATAAATTCTGTTTAAATACTGTAGTGACTCCTAAAAAACGCATCATCGTCATTTTCATCGACAAATCACTCCTCGACATGTCGCATCACTATTGGAAAATTGTTAATACCCGTAATTGAGTTATGTCCAAGCGACCTCAATGCTCCATTGTGGATTGTCAAGCCGCTGCTGGCAAACGTTACATATCGTCATTAGCCGAAATATTCGGCGAAAGGCCATCGTTTCGCCGAAAGTTAAGGGTGTCGGCGACAGTTTCAGCCAAGCCGGAGTCGGGAACATCGGATTGTTTGACATGTAGTGTTGGCTCACGAAGGATAGTGGTAACTGTATCGGTAAGTCGATTGTGAATTACTTGTTAGATAATTTAATAAAGAAAATAAAGATAAGTTTATGTGGTTTGAGCTGAATTACAATAAATAACTCGACATCCATAAATTGACACCTTCTTCCCATGAGGGTAGGCAGATGCTACAGAACGTATTATAATATTTCCAAATAAATATATCTCTGAAATAAAATCCATTTTATTAGACGAATACCAAGAATTAGGTAACAATTGGATTTATAATTAAGTATCGACCGAGATTCGATCAAATGATATCATCATTTCACTATTTTACTTTCGGAGATTTTCATTTCATACACCATAGATAGACATAGATAATTTTGTCTTCACAAACGTGAAAACTTTATCTGTTAAAACTTCTAAACATTTTTGTTACCTGTGTTGTCCCACTGCTGGGCAAGGGTCTCCCCCAAAGTTTTCCATTGTTTTTTGTGCGTTATCTTCTCCGACCAATCTCCCGGTCCGTCTCAAGGTCTCAAGCCTCTATCGGCGACGACGCCCTTCTTCTGGCACCAACTGCGTGACAACTCTGACCATGCTGTCCCGATTCATTCGACACACATGGCCCGTCCAACCCCACTTCAGTCTATCAGACTTGTAACCCGCATCAGTGATTACTGTTTAGGAGCTTATCGTGGTTCTAAACAATTTTTTCCAAACATTTTTATATTTTTCTGACTAGTCACAGTTTCTCTACCTACCCGATAACTACATGCATTGACATGAAAGCGTGTGATGTATAACTTGTACAGGGTGTTAGAGTAAACACCGTTATCCTTGGAACCAGTACTTTGATGTCATTTATAGAACGTAAAATCAATGAAAAATTACTTAATTTTTAAATAATTTTTAATTACTTTTTACCACTATTGTATTTCACCCTTTCACCTATGCGCTAGAGCAAAGAACTTGCGTCTCAACACGGGTGGCGGGCATGGGAGGTGACCAGCCGTGAGCGCGACCCCTCTCTCAGACATTCAGCTGTTTCGCTAGCGAGCACGGTGTCGCATAGAAACTTTTTAAAATCTTTTAATGAAAATAAGGTTTTTTTTTTGTTACTCAGTCATTTATATTTATACTAGCTGCGCTAAATAGTTTATAACCTGGATTAACACATAGGATACTTTTTATCCCGATATTCCCACGGGATCGAGATTTACGCGGGTGAAACCGCGGGGCGCAGCTAGTTGATAATATTAGTAGGATTTAAGTCAACTACCCATGGTTTGAATGACAAGACTGACACCCTTACACCCTGTATAATTATTATGTTGCGTAGTTCTACATGTGGCTGTAGTATGGGTACACCTCTGCCTAACCCTTCGGAGAACACAAAGCGTGATGTTATGTTGTGTTATTTCTACATTATTTTTACATAATCACCCACTGTTCACTTAATATAAATGGCAGTGCATTCTTTACGAAATTAAAACTCATTAGAACATAATTACCTTACTCTTGAAGATTACTTGATACGATAAGATTACTTGATACTCTTAAGTGTATGTTAGTCTAATGAGGTTCTCAAAACGGAATAGACAATGATGTTATTGAATTCGTGGAGGCATCATCTACCTGTCCTTGTCCTAATATTACTTTGGGAAGGCGCGACACGTTTTCTTCTTCCAGTCTCCCCTGTCAACCTTCACGCTATCACATTTATTTATCTATTTATCACCTAAAACAAGAAGAAGAAATAATTAAGAAGCACAAATAATTATTTGTGTTGGTACAATATTACAGATTAGGGTGCTGACTATGAAGTATTAATGCCATCATTATCCCACTGCGAAAAAAGGATGGTGCTAGCAGCCTTGTATAGCTCCGTCTCTCACTAATACTGGAAAGATGGTGGCAGTAATACGTCGTAGTTTTCAGGAGTGGATAGAAAATTATTGTGGGAAAATTAAAGGAAAAGTGACGTTCATTTGTTTAAAAACAACTTTATAAAAATCTCTATCATTCTTTCTGTCATATATATATAGCCCTCCAGACCGTATTTTCGGCCACGGCGGCCAATCTCAACGGAGACTAGCCTTCGGCGCGGGAGATATTATAGTGCACAAGTGTTTGCGCAGACACAAGCGCACTCTCTCTTCCCTCACTCTCTTCATTCCCTCTCTCTCTTCTCTCATTCTGTCATACTGTTCTATGGTCAATAAAAAACCTCAGCTTGGGTAAAATCCATATCCATACTAATATTATAAATTCGAAAGTAACTCTGTCTGTCTGTCTGTCTGTCTGTACGTTACCTTTTCACGCCTAAAGCACTGAACGGATTTCGATAAATTTTGGCAAGGAGATAGATGGCATCCCGGGGCAGGACATAGGCTTCTTTTTATCGACATAACACGCGGGCGAAGCCGCGGGCGGAAGCTACTAATAAATAATTGCCGGTAAACGTCACAGTAACAATTTTTTTTACTCCTATTTGAATTCAATTTGCCGATACCTTTACTTCAAAGCTCAATTACAGTAATTAATAAAAGTGATGCTCATCCCCGTAGTAGTCTAAAACTGCATCGTCCGCTGCATGCCGCTAACACAATTTTATGCTACGTTGAGCGGAAGAACTACTGAACAGTGCTACATTAGCGATACCTCATCAAAGTGGACCAAATTCTATATAATTAGACAGCAACATGTGATGAAGGTGGTTGATAAATATAATAGCATCGGAATAATAACGGACAAGACCTATAGTCAGTTATTTGTCCGCGAAACTAAGGACCACAGGCCAAGTACTTTCTGCGGACAAATAAAAACTTTGACTTTGACTTTGAACTAAGGAACATGGCCATATGCTAATATAAATGCATGGTTTGTTTTGATGGCCATTGGTGGTCCGCTTAAGCCACCCAAACCAAGCATAAACAACATTAGCTTTTGTTTATGCTAAACCCGTAAAGGGGTTAATTTACTCATCATTTTGAACAAATTTTTCTATGGGACCAACTTTGAAATCGAGAAAAAAGAATCAGCTGTTCCATACATTTTTGTCGATTTAAGTGAACACAAATGTATGGAACAGTAGATTTTTTTTCGCGATTTCAAAGTTGGTCCCATAGAAAAAGTTGTTCAAAATGATGAGTACAATGACCTCTTTTCGGGTTTAGCATAAACAAAAAATAAGGTTGTAAAAGCAGTTGTAAGGTTTTTCCAGTACTTTTCACAGTGTTAAATTATACAGTCATCATCATAATCATTGGCAGCCTGTTCCACCCACTGCTGAGTGAGAATGAAGTCAAAGTCAAATAATTTATTTCAAATAGGCACATATATGGCACTTTTGAACGTCAAACAAAGAAATAGAATTGATTCTAGTTGCCCCTTCCAAAAGGTAGTTTTCGTATGGAGAAGAATGGGCAAGAAACTCCATCGTTACTCTTTTAAAAATGTTTTACAATATTTTGTATACATTAATTATATAGTTATATGTGAAGACGATGCACCTACAATAAGATTACTGTACTACGAAAGGTAAAAAGAATTATAAATGGAGCAATAATGAATAAATTAATTACCAGATACATGGTGCTCACATATTTACAAAGATTGTAAAAGTGTACGATATTACAATAGTCCTAACATTGTTACAAGTAGTACTAATAAGTCAGTGCGTGAGTTTAAGTAATGATAGAGTGTAAAAGTCTATGACATACAAATAATAAATAAAAAAAACTAAATTAGCTATCAGTTTGATTTTGTCCAGACACTAAATCGTCCTATGGAGCAAGACATTTGACATCTGCCAACCCGCACTGGGCCTCCTGAACTCCCTCTTAAAGAGAGGAGGCCTGTGTCCCAGCAATGGGAACAATAGAGGCTTAAAAATACAATAAAAGGTGTTAGGGTAAACACCGTTCATCCTTGAAACCAGTGGTTTGGTGTCATTTATATAACGTAAAATCGATGGAAAATTACGTTTTTTTTTTTTTTCAATCTACCTTTTACCACAAGAGACGCAAGTTCGTTTCCCTATGCGCTAGGGCAACGAACTTGCGTCTCAACACGAACAAAGGGTGCGGGACGTGATCTGGCCGGCCGCGAGCGCGACCCCTCCCTCAGTCAGTGAGCTGTTTCGCTAACGGTGTCGGATAGAAACTTTTTAAAATCTTTTAATGAAAATAACGTTTCTTTTTGCTGTTACTCGTTTATTTACTATTATATTTAAGTCAACTACCCATGGTTTGAATGACAAGAGTGTTTATCCTTACAACCTGTAGACGTAGATATATTTAGTAACTTATTCCGCTTAACTATTTCTCAAGAGTCATAAAAAACCCTGTAAGAAATCAATAACTCTTGTAACACTCTTGATGTCTCTTCTTGTATCTAAAAGGGTTTCTTTCAGACACCAAAAATAATCTTTTACCAAGAACTACACTAGCAGAGGAGTACTACGCATCTGCACAAACTGAAAATAATGACCCCACCTCACGTGTCGCTACTATTTGTTCCAATGCTGAAGCAAGTCGCACGTCTCACAAACGAAGCTAAATGGCTTCTCCACGCGGTCTGCAGAGTTTTACTGTTTTAAAACCATTGTTTTAATTATTTAATTGTAATTGTTACGTTCATCTTTGTGACAGTAATGATGGATTTCTTGTGATACATTTTCATGAAGTGAAAAAAATAACGGTTTTGTGGCATGAAAACGGTTCTTGTGGTATGGAATGGAATCAGCGACCGTAGCCGTGCAACTTAATAACTGTTATTTTAATTAAAGGATTGTTAAGTTTTAAATTATGCGATTTGAGTGAAAGAACCCTAAATCCACCCGCCTCGCCCCACATTCGCTTCCCTTAATACATGGGACTGAAACAAAACTGGCGAAATGTAGGTGTACCTACTATAATATTGCCACCTCTGCCTAACAAATCAATCTGCCTAGCCTTTTCCCAACTATGTTGGGGACGGCTTCCAGTCTAACCGGATGCAGCTGAATACCAGTATTTTACATGGAGCGACTGCTTATCTGACCTCCACAACCCAGTAACTGCTACGATACCCTTTGGTTAGACTCCACCTCTGCCTAACCTTTCAGTAAATACAGACGTGGTGTTATGTCATGACTACTGCAGACTAGCTAGTTTCTCAAAAGTTCAACGAACTGTTCATTATTATAATAGGAAACCGTTATCCCCGCAGTGTCAGTGTGCATCGAGTGCCGCATGACTATGAGTAGAGTACGAGTATGGATATGATATATGAATATGACTACATATGAAAAAAGTTATGCCATAAGGCACACCCTCGCGTCGTTGTGTGATTGATTCATATGCATCTTGTACTGTCGAGAATATAACTCTTTCCAAATTATAAGCTTTTGCTCAGTAGTTTTTTTTCAAACGCGTTGTTTTTTTTTCAATTATCGTGGAGTCTTCTAAATTAAACATTTTTTTGAGACGTTATTTTGTTAAACAACTCCTATAATAACTGGACAACTGCTGACGGGATTCTCTTTTCATTTCCGTATGAGCTGTTTTGTTCTTGCATAATCCGTGGCAGCATGCGAAAAGATTATTTTTCCCTAAAATTTTTGTAAGTATGTTATTAAATATCTTTGTTGATACCTACAACGATTTTTTTTCTTCTCATGTCTGTGGTATTAGTCTTCAATCTATTAAGTTCTTTATTCTGGTTTTTCTCATCACCAACATCATCCATAATCATCGAAACTTGCCTAGTCATAATAATATGTCCGTTTCCTAGGTCTGTAGTCTTTTTTATTCACCACCATACGCCTCTGATCTGTGCCACTAGCATTAGTTTTACCACTTTCATTTACAATACTGGTTCTGATCTGAGTGTCTAGAAGAAGTGACAATCGCTTCAAAAGCGTTTCGTATTTCCACAACGACTTTCAACAGGATTAACATAAGCTTTTCGATACCTTATGTCAGTCCTATACATTTTCGCCTTTTCCATCATCGTTATCGCTGATTTGTCTCTCAGATTCCTTTTTTTTTCTCTCAACTTTAGTCCTCTAAAAAAGTGTCTCTAAAAATTACCCTACAATATCATCTTTTTATTTTTATTTTTATTTTTATTTTTATTAATAAGAACAAATGTTCTTAGTAATGGATTACAATCTAGCCTAATAGGCTAATAAGCAATTTAACTCTAACTTAATATTTTACGAGATAGATTATGTTATAACTATGAATAGTGTCAATTTGCGCTTTTGCACAATTTTGTAGCACTTTCTTAGACTCTGATAATAAAATTGATGAAAACACTTTGTTCATGTGTTACATGTATAGCACAGCATTGTTACTATTTTTTATACACTACACTAACTCAAATGGTTTAGTTCTTTTTAGCCTACGCACTATGTCCGTGTTATCTAGCAGCTGGATTGCTTCGACATTCACATGTCAGTGAAGTCTGTGTTCGTGGGCCTCAGCAAATTTTTGGATGATTGTGGGGACAAGTTCCATTTTAAGATCTCGATGGAGGTTGTCATTTCTAATATACCACGGTATATTTACAGCATCCCTGAGTACTTTATTCTCTATACAATAACATCTGACTGTTAAATTCATTACCTGGTCATTTGTCTGTTTACCGTCCCTACGAATTCCGTCCTCGCCAGTACTATCCACTAGTACTGGCAGCCAGTCTACAGGTATCCATTTAATCCATTCCGTTTTCATTTGTTTGAATGGACAAACGTTTAATACATCGCATCGCTGACGACGGGCTATTGATGTTTCATTTAATGGCTTTCAGTCATAGGAGCAGTGTTGTTTTCGCATGTTTGGTTAACCTCGGTACTCATATGTTTTCATTGTTGTTGATGAAATGTTATCAAATTTAAAACATTTATTTCAAATAAACCAATTACAGGCACTTTTGTATTGTCAAGGGGTCGGTCAGTCAGAAAGATGAAGCTATAAGTTGCCCATTCTAAAACGTAGTAGGTTCTTAGGTAGAAGAACGGGCAAGAAACTACATGGACAGTCTTTTAATAAGGATGAATGAGCATTACAGTTAATAAAAATAAAATAATTTTTTTTTTTTTTTTTTTTTTTTTTTTTTTTTTTTTCGCTCGTGGGTAGTTGTAACAATTACACAAAGAAAAATTTGCTCTTATTTAAAATTAAATATAATTTAGTAGAAACAGTATTTATAGTTATTTATGTTATATTCTAAAAGTTCATAGTTAGTACCTGCTAGTGTAGCGTTATCTCTTCACAATTTTTCTCTTACAATCTAAATCTAACATCACATCAATCACTTCACGTCACAATGGAGTCACTATCAAGCACTCTGATTGAATTAAAGGAGTTGTTTTACACAAAGATGGCCGCCTTCGAAGATGAGCTACAGAAGTCCCCTCCGTCACCTGTCACAACTTCTAGCCTGGCTGCAGAGTTTATAATGTTCCGGACATTCATCACGCAGGCACTCAACAGCATTCAGCAACAGGTGGAGCTACTAGCTCGTAGTGTCGACCAAATAGAGATGCGGGGACGTAGGAAGATCTTGCTGTTGCATGGTGTTGGTGAGGAGCAGAAGGAGGACACTGCAAAGGTGATCACTGAGGTGATATCCCAGAAATTACAGTTGACTGAGTTCACAGTTGCAGACATCAGCCGATGTCACAGGATGGGACGCGCCGTAGCGAATAAAACCAGGCCTATCCTGTTCAAGGTAGGCAGTCTTGCGGTCCGGGATAGGATTTGGTTTTCTAAAGCCAAATTAAAGGCATCAGGTGTCACCATGTCCGAGTTCCTAATAAAGGGGCGGCATGATGTGTTCTTGGCTGCGAGGGAAAGATGTGGTGTCAGCAAGAGCTGGACTAAGGCAGGCTGCGTGTATGTCCTTGGTCCCAATGAAACACGGCATCGAGTTGAGTCCCTCGCTGATTTGGACAAGATTGCGCCGAATCCCCGTGAGCCAGAGCAGAGTGAACCAGAATCGACTGCACCTTTATCGGCTGTGCTAGCCTCTGTCCCGGTTGCTGCTGCTGCAAAGACCGCTAGGTTGAAGCGTTCTGCTGCTTTAAAGAAGTGATGTGTTTGTGAATGTTTTCTTCAAAGTCTGGGTAATACGTGTTTTGTTTACCTTCAATTTATTTTTAATTTAATGTGATTCAACAATAGGGAATATGCATGTATTTTTTTAATATTTTTATTCGATAGTTTACATCGTCAAATAAAAGTAAAAAAAAATTCGACGGCAAAAAAGCAATTTAAAGTAGTTAAAAAAATGTTTAAAAATATCCAACCGATCCGGGCTATTTAAACGCCCTCCATTTGGCGCGCTTGGTGTGGTGACGTCACAGTTCGTGAAAACAGACAAGCAACTGTCAAGTCAACGTCAAACACTCCTTTTTCTATGAGCGTTTGACATTGACTTGACACTTGTTGATTGACTTGACATTGACATTTTGATTGTTAGCCCGGATTGTTACGTCACATCCGCTCTTAGCCTTTTCAAGTATTTGAATTACCCACAGTTTTTTGGGACTTTTTAAAAATTAATTTCTCGCTCAAAAAGAAATTTTATTCAAAAATATTGATGGAGGCTTAATTCTGAAGTAACATAGTTTATAGAAAAAAATATTTGACCCATATTTGAATCACATGCATATTCCCTATTTGTTCCGAATCCTGACTTGACGTAAACCAACAGACTAATTTGTAATGTCACAATTTCTGTCAGTGTCAGGTGTCAGTCACTTATGTCAGTTATCATCGTTGCGTTCCGTTTTGCAAAACGGTGCAATGACAGACTGAGACAGTTAAATGTTTTTTAATTTTATTTTTTCTTTCTCAAATATTTTGGATTTTGTATAATATTTTTTCTCTTCTCTTGCTCTTTTGTTACCCGGATTCATTAGGTTTTAAATTTTATATTTTAATAACGCAACCGGCAGGTGGACTCGTTATTTGGCTAACCTTTATTTTATTTTATTTTTAATTTATTTATCTATATTATATTATTATCTATATTTATGTCTATCAATGAAAGCAGCGATAACAATAGTTTTTTCTCTTTATCAAGCAGCAATGACAGTTTCGTGAGTGTTCCTTCTCTTGCAGACAGTATCACAGCTCAGTTTTCTGGTGTTCCCAAAAATTTTAACGTTATCCATATTAACGCTCAGAGCATTCCGGCTCATTTCCACGATATGCTGGCAAGCTTTGACTGTAAAAACATACATGCTATTCTTATTTCTGAGTCATGGCTTAAACCTTGTCTCCCTTCAACTTGTTACTCTCTTCCTGGCTTCCAGCTTATAAGAAACGACCGGTCGATTGGTGGTGGGGGTGGTGTTGCCATATATCTCCGCGCACATATTCCCTTTTCTGTTGTTAACGTGTCAGCACAGCCACCGCCATCAAATGCTGGTGAATATCTCTTTCTTGAAGTCGAACTACACCATTCAAAATTACTTCTTGGCGTCTACTACTGTCCCTCTTTACGCGTTAATTTCTTTTCATCTTTTGAAAATCTACTAGAAATGCTGATCCCTTCTTACAGTCATAGCATAATCATGGGTGACTTTAATACTTGTCTTCTGAAAAAAGATCATCGCTCTTCTTCTCTGACTAATATTTCAGCTTCCAGTAATCTTTCCATTCTTCCGCTGAGTGCCACTCACCATTTTCCTAACTCTACTCCTTCACTTCTTGACTTGATCATTGTTTCCTCTCCTGATTGCGTCGCTAAGCATGGCCAATGCTCAGCTGATGCCTTTTCATATCATGACCTGATCTATCTTTCTTACAAAATTCGCCCACCTAAGGCGAAAGCCAAGGTACTCATGCAACGCAATTTTGATGGTATGAATGTTGACGGTCTCTGCAAGGATGCCAACAATATAGATTGGTCTGCTCTATTTGAATCTACATCGGTCGATGAGCAAGTTCATATTTTTGCGGCTAAGCTTATAGAGCTATATGATCATCACGCACCTGTTCGAGCAGTTAAGGTTAGACATATGCCGGCGCCGTGGCTCACAGATGAGATTAAAACAATAATGCACAAAAAAGTGACGGCAAAGTCGAAGTTTAAGCGCAGGCCTAATGACGCTAACAGGGAAAGATATGTCTCAATACGTACTCACTGCAATAAGGTGTGTAGGAATGCTAATCGCCATCACATTCACACTTCTGTCCAAAGTGGGGACGCATCCAAAGTTTGGAAATTTCTTAGGTCACTGGGGGTCGGTAAAACCCGACAAGAGACAATCCCAAAAGATTTAGACATTGATGCAATGAATAATCATTTTACTGCTTCGTCCGATTTTGATAGGACAACAAAATGTAATACACTGAATTATCTTTCTTCACTTCCGACTCCCAGTTACTCTCCATTTGTTTTTGGTCAATTCTCCGCATGTGATGTTAAGAAGAGGATACTATCGATTACTTCCAATGCAGTAGGTAGCGACTGTATCAGCCGTAATATGTTAGTACCTGTGCTGGATGTTATCCTTCCCGTCATTTGTCATATCCTCAATTTTTCTGCATCTAGTGGTGTCTTTCCATGTTCATGGAAAGATGCCCAAATAATTCCGTTACCTAAAAAATGTAATCCCTCATCGTTTTCTGAATATCGTCCAATATCCGTCTTACCATTCCTATCCAAAGTCCTTGAACGATTAATCCACGATCAAATAAGCACTTTCCTCTCAAAAAATAATCTCCTCAATCCTTTCCAGTCTGGCTTCCGTCCTGGTCATAGCACCACCACAGCGCTTCTGAATATTACGGATGATATAAGGTCAGCCATGGAAAACGGTAATCTAACGGTCTTGGCATTGCTAGATTTCAGTAATGCTTTTAATACTGTTGATTTCGATGTTCTGCTTGGCATTCTATGCTCTCTTAATATATCTCCATCGGTAATTGACTGGTTTCGTACTTACCTGTTCGGTCGCCGGCAACGTATCTGCATCGGCGAGACCTTGTCTTCCTGGAGTAATACTTCTGCCGGTGTACCACAGGGAGGCGTTCTATCCCCTTTACTTTTCGCAGTGTTTATTAACTCAATCTCCGACGAACTAATTTCCTCCTACCATCTTTATGCAGATGATTTACAAATTTACTCGCGAGCTCCACTTGGTAATCTTTCCGAGGCTATCTTAGTGATTAATCGCGATCTAGCCCGTATATGCGACTGGAGCAAGAGGTTTGGACTTATGGTCAACCCCATAAAGACACAGGTTCTTGTGGTTGGCAGTTCTAGGACGGTCTCAAGAATTGATTGGGTGACTCTTCCCCAAGTTTTTTTTGACAACTCTGTTATTCCCTTCAGCGAAAAAGTTAAAAACTTGGGGATATTCATTGACAAGAACTTCTCTTGGACTGCGCAGCTACAGGAAGTTAGCCGCAAGCTATTTGTATCCGCTGCATCTTTGAAGAGACTACGCAATTTTCTACCGACTGCCACTAAGATTGCGCTTGCACAGTCACTTCTTCTACCCATCCTTGATTATGCTGATGCCAGCTATCTTGACCTTACTCAAAACCAACTCGATAAACTTGAGCGGCTTCAAAATGTTTGTATAAGGTTCATATTCGGTTTGCGCAAATATGATCATGTTTCCGAATTTCGTGTGAAGCTCAAGTGGTTACCAATTCGCCTTCGCCGGAATGCTCATATTCTTTCCCTTTTGTACAATGTGCTCTTTTCCCCTTCCACCCCTGTCTATCTTAAGACACGTTTCGAGTATCTATGCGACTCCCATACGAAATTTTTGAGGTCATCAGATAACTTGAAGCTTAAAATGCCAATGCATTCCACAAATTTCTTCGACAAATCCTTCTCTGTCCAGGCCGCTCGTTTGTGGAATGCATTGCCAGTTCAAATAAAACGCGCTCAATCTTTACCTGTATTTAAGAGACTTGTGAAGGAGCATTACTTGTTGTTGTGATCTTGTTCTCATAGCTGTAATAATCTGTACTCGTCATTTATTTTTCGTTGCTTACTTATATATTCTTTTAAAGTCAGTATGTATGTATTTATGTATCTATTATATAGCATATATATATATATATATATATATATATCTATTATAGTATATTGTATCTATTGGTAAGTTTAAGTACCTACTTATTATTTTGCACCAATGACAACCCCATTTTTTATGTCCACGCAATCACTGTCCATTCTAAGGTTGCCTGGAAGAGATCACAGAAAGTGATAAGGCCGCCCATTGTATGTTTTATAGTTTTAAATTTATTTATTTTCGCAATGTATTTTCTGGTGTACAATAAAGTATATATAAATAAATAAATAAATAAAATCATTTATTTCAGGTAGGTACCTTATATAACCCCATATCAGTCAATGTTTTAAAACCAGAAAATCATCAATAAATACAAAATAATCAAATTCATTTTAATTAAAACAGTAATTTCATTACAATAGTCTTTTACAAGCGGCACTATATGTAACTTGCCTGTCACAACAGTGACGCACATAAGGATAGGCTAACCTATTTGCTATCATATGATGAAATGCTTCCAATTAGAAAGAATATCCCTAAGACGAAGGAAGGGGTTTATGACATTTTGCCAGCGGTATTTAGGTATCTATAATAAGTATCGAGCCTCTTCCGAGACTCCTCCGTGCCTCGGGAAAGCACGTTAAACCGTTGTTCCCAGCTGTCATTTGTGGATCTTTGACAGTCGTTATGGGTCTTTAGAAGCCCGAAAGTCTGACAACCAATCTTACCAAGGGGTATCGTATTACCCAGTTACTGGGTTGTGGAGGTCAAATAGGCAGTTGCTCCATGTAAAATACAGGTATTCAGCTGCATCCGGTAAGACTGGAAGCCGACCCCAACATAGTTGGGAAAAGGCTAGGCAGATGATGAATAAGTATCGAGCCTATTTGTACTAACCAGGCACTTGTCGACTCAAGCACGAGGTTCAAATCGTGGCAAGTACCAATGTGACTTTTTCAGTTTATAATGTCCTGTCTTGGGTTTATATTGGACATTACCGACATTGGTGAAGGAAAATATCGTGAGTTCATCATCAACCGGAAGTTATAGTTAAAGTAAGTTTGAAACAACCAACTCGTCTTAAGCAAGTGTCGTGATCAATGGTGCAGTCGGACAATTTATTAGACTGTTCATCATCATCTGCCTAGCCTTTTCCAAAATATGTTGGGGTCGGTTTTCAGTCTAACCGGATGCAGCTGAATCCCAGTTTTTTACATGGACCGACTGCCTATCTGACCTCCACAACCCAGTAACTGGGTAACACGATACCCATTGGCTAATAATGGCTTGGCTTGGATAATTAATAGTTTGGTATTATTATTATTATTTAATTTAGACTCCAGGCTGCTATTATTATGAAAGCGATTTATGATATCAATAGTTTCTACCAACCTTCTAGTTGTTAGATAATATCATTAAACAACTTAATTATAGTTAATGAACCTCCGAGTCTTAGCGCTTAAGCATTGAACAGAACTTAATTTACACCTTGAATAGGTACTCAAATAATTCAATTTCAATGTGGCGTATTGATCCTGGCTTTTGATATAATCCACCTTTCGGATTAAGGCTGACAATTGATTCTCTTACACATTACCTACCTACGGATTTCTTCACAAATCCAGCTACAATTGATTTGAACAGAATCTTTTGTCAAAACGTCTAAAATTCAACAAGCATGTTGATTGTTGAACGTACGTTTTTTTCGATAAATTGGAACAATTTACACGAACACACCTCTATTCGACTCGAAGGACCAGAATTCAATGTTGGCATTCAACTTGACCTTACTTCATTTAACATAACAAGTTGGCATTCAACTTGACCGTTTACTAGCTTTTTATGGCTCCGTTTCCAAAGGACCCTATTACTAAGGCTCAACTTACTGTCCGTCCGTCTGTGTGTCTGATTTGGAGTTTTAATTCAATTAGGGAGGATAACCGTTCCTTGCTGGACATCTAAACGACAAATCATAGGAAATCTATCTATGTATCACTTACTACCTTCTGCCCGCGACTTAGTCCTCGTGAATTTTCTTGTAAAAACATAAAATATATCCTACTCGCGCTCCGCGGTTTCACTCACGTACCATTCAGACAAAACCTGACAAAACACATTCACTGCTGGACATAGGCTTCCCCCAAGCATCGCCAAAATAACTGGTCCGGTGCTTCTTGCATTCCTCAATCTAAAATCGTGAAAGATCTAAAATCGTGCAAAATAATAAATCATTCGTCTGTATCCAGGTCATGTTGTCACGTATCACGCCGCTTGGTGTCGCTGTAGCGTGCAGTTCTCAATTGTTACATATCGCACTTATCCAATTTAAGGAGTTATCCGTTACGTCGTCCACTTACTTGATTCCTTGTAGAGGTTGATATGCCTCTATATGTATCATACTGCGTTTGATATGTACCTCCAAAGGATCGTGATTTTCAGTTTGGATGTTTTCGTTCTGGATTTAAATAGATTTACAATTTATTTATGTAGCTTCGAATAAAGCTTAGCGATGTAATATTTGAGAACTTACCGGGGAAACATTTGAGAAATGGTTTGTTTGTGAAAGTCAGATAGCCTTTCATGAGGCCAAAAGGAGTTACTCGGAATTAGTTATACAGTGATATATATGTCATAGTGACGCTCAGTTACTTGAGCTAAGACCGACGTTGAAGCAAAAGGATTGATTAAATAACTTTGTGTTGATCATGAAAGTAGTTGATCACCGTGAATTCAAAACGATTCCTCAATATCCTCCATATATTTACCATACCTACTAACATTTTATTCCAACAGCTACGCTCCACCGAAGATGACGGTGACGGTATCATCGGAGCGACGCGCGGATGCGCTGGCAGCGCAGCGGTGGGGTTCCCCGCGACAGGTCACACTCAAGCGCAGTCCCGGAGCACCGCTAGGAGTCAGCATCGTAGGAGGCAAGGTGGGTTGTACAAGGATTAGATCATACGAAACATGAAAGCATGGACTTGATTGATTGTTAATACAATGACATTAAGAATTCAACCACAATAAAGTGGGTACCCAAGTACATCTACAAAGCCAACCCTTTTCTAAAAGACGATGAGCCTGTAACTTTACTGCTGCGGAACTTTACTGATTCCTTCATACCGTTAGGACAACTTATTAAACAGAAGAAGAAGATTCTACAGCAACTACAAAGACTAAACCTACATTATATAATACACACGCACACCATCACACACACACACCATCACATGCACACACCATCATACACACACACTACACATAAACACACATCACACACACACACTACTCATAAACACACCTACTCACATCTGATACATATACTTTAACGCATTTTTGCTCTTTTCATTCTGATGTAGTTATTAAAATTGTTACTTAAAAACACTAGCTAATTTCTAAACTCTTGAGGGACACGGCACTGTTTCTCTTTACTACAGGCTATTATGTAGCCTATCTAAGAGGACAGTACCCAAACTATCCATTGTAGTGTACCAGTGTTTATATTTATAAGTGTTACTGTTTTATTGTATTTACTACAGCTCCTTTTACGTAATAAAGATTTTTATTATTATTATTATTATTTATAATGCTATTGTACAGGTTGACATAATCTCCAACCGCGACGGTGACGATGATGAAGAGAAGGCAATATTCGGTATCTTCATCAAGAATGTGGTACCCGGCAGTCCTGCGGGTAACTGTGGAGAGTTACAAGTAAGAATCATTTATTAGTACAAGGTTATGATAGTAGGAGTGACTTGGGATATTTCGGCTCAAGTTGGTAATGATATAGTTATAAAATATAGGGTTAAGTGATACGTCTACGTGTTAATTGCCCTGACGATGAATTCACAAACTCGCAAGAAGCAACCGTGTTGATTGATGCTCGTCTCTTTTTCTTCTCTGTTTTAGAAGATACCTTTGTCCTGCAGTGGGTAAATGAGAAACAGGCCTGCACTGCAAATCTTATTCACACGACTTTTTTTTTATTTTTTTTTTCCCGCGTTTTAAATTTAGTGTACGGCACTAAACCGTCAGTGCGTGCAAGTACGATACCATGTGTTACAGAATTTAGATAGAAATTAGCGCGATTTTTTATCGCAGTGCGGGCTACGGCTTACAGTAAGATCTCTAGTCAGTTAAAAGTTTATAATAACTTCAGAGAAGAGACTTTGAAAGCTCACCTTGACAGTTAACGCTTATAATGACATGTACAAAACACCAGTAGGATCTTGACCACATTATTCCTCACAGACAGGCGACCGTATCCTCGAGGTGGATGGAGTATGCGTGAGGTCGGCGCAGCATGAGCGAGCGGTGCAGCTCATCAAGGCAGCTGGCGACACTGTCACACTTACAGTGCAGAGTCTACTTGCATGGGTACGTTTACTCAATAAACCCCTTGTATTGTAAGATGTTTGTGTACGGCGCGATACTTTTCCATGAAGTTCAAAAGGGGTTCCTTCTTGAATAGAGAGCAAAAAAAAAACTAAAATTGTGTTTTTTTTATTAAAATTCTAAAAACACTTATCGACGTCTAAAATCTGCCAATCTATGTAACCTAGCCATCGCACGACCTAGACGGTGGACACCTCATGAATTAAAATCCATCCAGCCCTTAGGATGCTTCTAGGGTATAAATAATCCTACATGCAAAGATACATAGATAAGAAGGTGAAAAGCATAACCCTGGATTTTCGTGATATTTAGTGACCATACTGTTGGAGTCATCCTCCTGATTCAATGAAATATTTTGGCACAGACTTAATATGGCTTTCGCGAGTAATTCAATAAGCCACCTACGAGGCCAACTAAATTAATGCGCATGATTTATTTACAGACAAACTTAGTGACACAGCTTTGTTTTTAAGGTTTTCTGTAGACAAATGCCAAAAACGGCATCCTTATAAGTTCGTCATGTCCGTCTGGTCGTATTGTACAACATTGTTATAACGAAGATCTTCCTTACAGAACACAGACTCTTCCGACGTGGAAGCTTCTACGCCCCCCGCGTCTCCCACCCCTTCAACCAGGAAGTCCCAGGCACCGCCACAGAAGGACAATAAGACACCGCAGCATGAGATCAAGGTTACTATGCCTGAATGGTTCTATGTTCATGTTTTAATGTTCTAATGATGAAAATGAATGTGATGATAATGTTGGAATAAGCCTTGCCTTAAATCATCAAAATTATCGTCTTCTTGCCCTTGTCCCATGTTACTTGTGGTCGGTGCAACGCGTTTTCTTCTTCCATTCTCTGCTGTCAACCGTCACGCTATTATTCCTTGCATTGCCTTAAATAAGACAATTTTTTTCACACATACAATACATCTATTAATTTCTGATTCATCTGTTCATTCTATTGCTTGGATCCGCTTATGTTTGTAGTTTCGTTAATTCACTCTGTGTTAAGCTCATGATTTGGTCCTTTTTCAACATCAAAATTCGTTTGCCCTTACCCCAATTTATTTTGGGCCGGTGCAATATAATTATCTTTGTTTCTTCCATACTTCTCCATTAGTCTTCATCTCGGTAGTGACCCCCTTTCTTGCCATAAAATCATCTTTCACTCAGTCCATCGATCGTTTCACTTTCACACTCAATAGCATGATGGCAATGAATAGCGTGTTTTTAGCCGTAGATGCTTAAACTGCATAGCTTCTGCTTTTATCTCATACTCTCCTGTACAGATAACAGTAACATCAGAAGCTAACGAAGAGAAGGAAGCTGAAGGCGACCCGGAGAAACCAGTCGACAGTACACCTTCAGAAGAAACTGCTAAACAGGTGTACTCAGATGACTCCGATAGTAGTGATGAGGAAGACGAGAGAGAGCTGCAGGGCAGGACGTATTCTGATAAAGGTGTCGAGGTGAGTGAGAGAGTAAAAGCCTTTTACTAGTGACGGTACTTTGGTATGATAGGACACCTTACATTGGACAGCCCCATAACCAACGGTCGCTGAGTGAAAACGTTTTACTCGGCATGAGCTGTAATGGGAGATAGGTCGTGATGATACGACAGTAGTAGTACTAAGCCATCTTCACAGACGAGATCGAGAGAGAGGACGAGAATTATACATATATTGAATGAAGCCGTTGTTGCAAATACTGTTATAAACCCCTGTATGTTTATTGTCGAAAGATAAACGAAATGAAGCACTCGCGAAAAAAAATACAATATTGGTAAACTCCTGTCGTCTATTCCGAATATCATTTTATTTCATTGGCATTTATGAGATAAACAAGCTTTTTTAGAGAGAATTTCTAAAAATAAATGTTGTTCCCCTTCGGGCATGTTTGACCAGTGCCTATTGTAACCTCTTAGCCAACTGATTTATAACCCACGAAGACAAGGACCAACTTTTCCTACCGGGGTAAGAGAAACTGGTCCTTTATTCTGGAGTTATAGTTGTTCTGATATTTTGAGGATGTTCACAAGATCTAATAAGTTCTTCTTTATCCTCTAGATTGACCGAGCATCAGCCGGAGCCGTGAAACGCAGCAAAGAAGAGAAGGAGGCAGATCCCGAAGAAGAAGATGACTTCGGCTACACCACAAGTGAGTGGAAAGATACATTGTTCACTCTCGTCAACTTCTCGTTCTATATCGTTCACGTCTACTTCTACGCGTGCCTTATTGAGCACAATAGGTGAAGGTTTTGTACTCGTAGAAGAACATTTTTACGGATAATATTTTGTATATATGTTTATGATATTATCATATTTCTGCCTGCAATTCCAACGTAATGTTAAGGTAATGATTCATGCAATAGCTGTCGACGAAAACGATTTCCAATTGTTCGTTTTCATATTGAAAGGTAAACGTTATTACATGGACAAAATTAACTTCAGATTAATTTTTAAGACCTACGTAAGTTTTTTCGGAATTTAAAGCACAACAGCTCGTGTAGCTAGTAAAAGTGAGTGTGAAGATTGTTCACTCTCATTAACTTCTCGTTCTTTATCGTTCACGTATATACTTATACTTCACAATTGGTGAAGTTATTGTACTCATATAAGGACATTTACGGAAAATACTGATGTACTATTTTCTTATTTAGTAATACTTTTGTTTCTTTAATTCCGACGTGAATTAATAATGACGTGTGAACGGGCTGTGAAAATAAGGCAACGTCTTCGAAATTATAAAAAACTATCAATCTAGATAGTGTTCCATCGATCGAATTGATATAAAAACCAACGTTAAGGTTAGTTGAATGTCGATAATAGTATTTTATACGGATTAGATTGACAAAATCAACTTAAACAAAGACATTCAATAGATCCCCGTATTTTTTTTCGTTATGTAAGCACAACTTTTTTAGAAGCAAGTGAGTGGAAAGATGCATTGTGTCCTGTACTGTACTATTAAATGAGCAATATTTGTATATATTTATTTCTAATCATGTTCTCGAAAACGGGTCAAACGATTTCGATGAATGTTGCAAATTGGACATCGATTCGCAAATCAATTTAGGAAACACTAATTATAAACAAACATTATTTGCAAACTATACAATTTACTACCCCAAGTACCCATAAAACACCAGTCCAGCAACCGCAAACTACCCAGGAAACCATTTTAACCAGTAGTTAATTATTACATAAACAGCATAATATTGTAACAGAGACGGAAGCTTGTGGTCTTACCAACATCCGTAGTTCAAGGTTACCGACGGGTTAAATATAGGAACCCTGTAATGGTTACCTGATGCTAGGTATTTTCGAAGATTTAAGCAAGGAAGCAGTATAACTATTTGTGGCACCAGAGGTAATTGTTTTGTTCCGGTTAGACCGGTGAAATCGCCGAAACCTAAGACAAAATTACGTGCGTCCCATAGTGAATATATTATAATTTACTAAGTAAATAAAACTATGAACACTAAAAAACCGTACAATAACGTAACCGTAGGTCCGCTAAGTTCTTTTCTTATTTTTTTTTTTTGCAATTTGCTGGTCTGTTAAAGATTGTATGTTGATCAAACTATGATTGGCGACTTCACGATTCAATAGGTTAATTGGAACTTAGAGAGTTGTATTGATGCTTTAAATTATTTTAATTCTATAAATACATATTTTTTACTAAAAAAATAATTCTGCACTTAAGATGTTTTGGTACTAAGTGCAGTCTTGAATTTTCTACGGTTAAAAATGTGCAGATTCTAAAGTTTTAAAATTAGTCGCGTAGTAGTAGAATATAGTCCTTAAGGATATTCCTTCAATAATTGTCATCGAAGTCTTAGTTCAACATTAGTTGTAGAAATCAACTCAGTCGATCGTAGTCCATGGTCGGACACAGGCCTCTCCCAGGCTGCGCCACAACACCCTGTCGTCCACCTTCCGCATCCAGTCTGTCCCAGCCACCTGTTTAAGTTCGTCGGTCCATCTAGCTGGGGGTTGTAGCAATGCTTAACCTTTAATCCAATAGGTACTTTGACTCGAAGGACCTTTTAACATTTTGTCATCCGTGGATCTTTGACAGTCGTTAGGGGTCATCAGGAGCCCGAAAGTCTGACAACCAGTCTTACTAAGGGGTGTCGTATTACCCAGTTACTGGGTTGTCTAGGTTAGATAGGCAGTCGCTCCATGTAAAATACTGGTATTCAGCTGCATCCGGTTAGACTGGAAGCCGACATCAACATTGTTGGGAAAAGGCCTAGGCTTGACCGTTATATATTAATCATTTTAACATGGAGAAGAAATGCTGGATATCTGACTAATATCGTTAGGTAGTTGAACCTGCCGTTAGGTAGTTAACCCATTTTAGCTAATTACTTAATGCTTAGGTGAACGCATAATATGTCCGAAAAAGCTGAGGGCACGCTCCTGGCATATTGTAGATAGCCGCTTGGTGATGTTGAGTTCCTCCTGTACTGCCAACTAGTCTATAATATAAAAAAAAATAAGAAAAGCCCCGGGTTACTTATAACGGGAATAGTTATTTATGATATCAGTGCGGAAAGTAGGTGATTTTCAACGAGTGTATCAGCCGACACGAGTTGGAAATCATCTTACGCACGTGTACCATACAGCGTTTTACTATGCATAGTGCGAGGAAATAAAAAAAAAATATTGAAAAATTAATCATCTAGAGTAGGTAATTATTAACCCATTTAATGAAGTATTAGTTCTATTGCTAAGGAACTTCTTTCCTGGCGAGGGTCTCTTCTCACGTATGATTTCAAACAAAAACAACGTCGTCGAAGTTGATTAAAAAAAAAAACAGAAAAGTAAAAAGCACCAGTGCGAAAAAGTGGCACTTTCCGCACGATTTGGCTGCTTTGAAAACGCTTTTCGAGCACATGCATTGTAAAAAATATTTATGACATAGAAGTTCCAAAGACCATAAAAAATTAAAATTATTGTGAGGTCGCATACTAACTGCCAATAAACTCTTAGAAAACACATTATAAATCATTCTTACACGTAGATGTTCTGTAGTTTGAATTAATTTCCATTTATTTAAATAATGTATCTTTTCACTGCTTGTTTTGATTGTTTTGTAAAATTGTGTTAGTTTTGTAAATATACGTGTCTATTTTTTTACAGAATGTTATTATTTTGCTTGCACTACCCGATCTTACTTATGTAGTAAATATGCATAGTATATACCTTATATTAGATATATTGTGTCACTGCATCCTTTACATACTTACTAGCTTTTGCCAATAGCGTCGTCCTTGTTGAGATCAGAAATTATCCCACAGGAACGTACTACCGGGATAAAAAGTATGCTATGTCCTAGCCCACGTCATTGTCTACCCATGTGGCAAATTTTATCAAAATCTACTTAGCCGTTTTAGTGTGAAAGCGTAACAAACAAACAAAGTCACTTTCGCATTTCTAATATTAAAAGGATACCTAAGATGAATTGAGAACCTCCTCCTTTTTTGAAGTCGGTTATAAATCTAACTTCTCGAAGGACCATTGTTGAGTTCAATGATGAAAGTCTACATAAAAGCTTTAGTTAAATGAAAGTCCCTGTTTATTGTAATAATTAATCCGCATGTTATGTTAGAGCATATTTTTTATCAGTCAGCATTACCGATAGTGTTATCAGATACTGCAGCTTTACATTGTGATCAATACTATGCACAGAATTAGTCGAGACTTGGAAAAAAAGGCAGAAATAATATTACACTCGACTGAATAGTTACTGATGCCTGTTAGCAGTTGGTATCTAAGACAGGTGATTACTCGAGGGGGAAGGAGAACTAATTTCCAAACTCAAACTCAAACTCAAACTAAAAGCATTTATTTCAATTAAACCATTTACAGGCACTTTTGAATTGTCAAGGAGTCGGTCAGTCAGAAATATGAAGCTAGTTGCCTATTCCAAAACGTAGTAGGTACCTATGGAGAAGAACGGGCAAGAAACTCCACGGACACTCTTTTAAATCAAAATATTGTTACAAAATATTGGTTACATCAAATCAATATCTCTTGAAGTTTTGACAAGATCCACCTACAATTTGTCTGAATTTAGTAATGCTAACTGTGTTAGTATTGCAGTGTTCTTTAATATCTAATGTAACTGTTATACATACATAACATCACGCCTGTATTCCCCGAAGGATTAGGCAGAGGTGTACCTATTTATAGTACACCCACATTTCGCCAGATATGTTTATGTTTAAGTCTTATGTAATAGGGGGCGAGCCTATTGCCATCAACCGGGCACAAAACCAGACTGCGAGCTGCTACTAAGGAATTCCAGATGGAAAATTCCAATAACACTTTACCCGACCCGAGAATAGAATCCAAGACTTCATGCTCATTAGTAGCGTCCATCTTTAATTTTAATATTAAATAAATAAACTTTATAGCGGCGGTCTACGAACTCCTTCGTAATTACAGAGCTCTGTGGCGGGCTGTGACAGACGTCGCAATGACAAGGGGCTTGCCATGAGGCCTGACCGGCACGTATGCATATAAGAAACGTGAGAAAATACAAAAGTTTGCCCTCAATGGAAGCAGTTTCTTTTTATCCGACCCACCCCGACCACAACGTTTATAATTTCGATCAACAAAGGATCATAGTACGCAGTACAACTAAAATGACTTCACATAATACATTGTATTAGGTACAAACTTTGATTACTCAGTATGCGAACCATACAGCAATGGTTCAGATACCTACTAACAATCGAACCTCTGCGCGAATGGATGAGGATGCCGAGCTAGCCCGAATCCTGCGTACGAAGGATGTGCATCGATTTCGCATAGTAGGCAAGAAACAGTCTACTTGCAACTCTGTGAACATCCCTGATGCGCTGCAGAATCGGGGCAGCCTCATTAGCACTCTGAACGCATTATAATATCGCATGGCGTTGTACTATCTGCGCGTGTATGAGACCCATAAGCTGCTCGTATAGTAAGATGTACCCAACGCTTCGAACAATGTTGTTTTCAATTCAGTGGTACAAGAAGCAAACCTATTCAAGCCTGTGGTGTGGGGATGGTGAAATGCTAACTGTGCGTGCGTTTGTATTGCAATTTTCTTAAATATCGAATGTAACTGTTAGTTTCCAGTTTTATCAAATCTGCATGATACATTCTAATCCCTCAACTTCTTTAATACAACACCCACGAAAGTTAATCTCAAACACGTAATCAAGGCCGGATCTCATCACTCGTAATCTCGCGAAACGATTCGTTATTCAATGGAAATGTGTAAAAATACATAATTAATCAAACACGCAACACACCGCGTACACCTGTTCACCGTATTGTTTATTGAGAGTGACCTTCGTCCATCAAAAATAGATGCTTAAACACACATTACATGAAATACGCAGTCAGAAGGACCAGACTTAAGAAGGCTGTGTTTGTCGGTGTCATAAAAAGCAATTGAAGTTATCTTGTCAAATGTGGTGGTGGAACGATTACCAGTCAGCACAGCTCCATCAGATGGACAGCAACCTTCAGCAATGTGTTGTCACCAATAGGTTTGCCGATTACTTTTTGGCAATCATTTCAATGCCTTTTTGCCGAAAATTGTTTGCCAGATTTTCACTTGGCAACTAACGTTTCGCAGAATTTTTTCGCCGAATAATCATTTGCCAACTTATCATATAATTTTGTTTTATTTCCCAACCTCACAGTTACCAACTGCACGTTTGGTCTGCTTTTCATAATGACACTTTTTAAATGCCAACTTTCAAGTAGAGTTCAATTAAAATGAGTGAGTGTATTGAAGAGTGCTCAGTGAGTGAGTGTTTTTACTTTATCTTTAATGTTACCTAACCTAACTTAACTGTTTCCTTTTACAAAAGCGATTCGCTTCTGGCACATTGTCGGCCGCTGCCGCGGCACGCTCGCTTCGCTCGCTCGGCTCGGCTTGTTTGTCATACTCTAACCTAACCTAACCTATCGTAACCTAAGATTGAAATGTTTGACAAAAGATAAATGTCCCAAACGTTTTGTGTCATTATAATAATCGGCTTAACAATAACTCTACCAAATGAAACGTTGTCAATCAAAAATTTGCTAATCCTTAGTTGTCAAAGTGAAACATCGGCGAAACGTTGGTTGGCAAGTGATAATCTGCCAAACAATTTTCGGCGAAAAGGCAGGATACCCATTTCAATATTGCTCATTTTCGGATACTTTTGGACCGGAAAGCAAAGGTTGTATCCGAGTGGTTTTAAACCTGGACCGCTATTCCATGTGTGCCTGATAACGCGTGATACCTCTTGCAACAAAAATTGGTCCTTCTGTTCACCATTTTATATACAAACATACAGTAATTGATTCCATTCGATGTAAGAATGAAAGTTATATTAGATCGAAAGTTCGAAGGATTAGAAACCCGGATGGAGTTAACACAAAAAAAAAATTCGTGTTGAGGAAAAATATTCTGCTTATTTTATTTGCAACATTATGACGTAACATTTGAGGAAGGAAAATGTGGCTGTACATAGATGGAAAAGGAGATGACTACCTTCGGACTGGACCTAAGCTCGAGCGGAGCATCATGACTCTAGATAACTTTAATGATGCTACATTAAAATTAGTATAATCATTTTATGCGTATGTTGAGATTGACATTAATTCTACCCACAATTTTATATCTGGCTTTTCCCGCGGCTTCGCCCGCGTGGAGGTCGCCACAGGAACGAACTACCGGATAAAAATTATCCTGTCCTAACCCAGGTCATGGTCTATCAGTGTGCTTTTATCGAAATCCGTTCAGCATATATGGCGTGAGAAGGTAACAGACAGACAGACTGACAGATTTTATAGTATCATTTATAATATCCATAGTATGGCAGTATGGATGTCACTCAAATCGGAAATATTGGAACAGATAAAAGGTAAGGTTAGATACAGGTAGAGAAATAAAATATTGCCAAGAAGCGCGAAACACTCCAATCACGTGACAAAAGGTATCACAACTCACAAGACCTGATTCCCGACCTTCTGTCGGTCTACTTCAGATTACTAATAACTTCTCAGTAATTGATTTGATACAGATTTATGAACAGAAATCTAATAATAACAATTCTTCTAACATTAGAACGTGAATGTTTTTAGAGCTGCAATCTGATAACATCCGGTTTCTATTGCGCCGCTTCTTCCTCGCGATTTCAGGGATTTCTTTTGTTAATATTCGGGAATGGGCAATAATTCTTCTTTCTTCTTTTTCGTGTGGTTAGTGACTAACCTGGTGTGAGAGTGTAAAAGCCACCAAAAGGCCCCTGACTTGGGTTCATATGTCGTCGAGAAATATCTCTCAGGCAATAATTGGCTTTGGGCTATTTTGTATCAATGATAATTTGTTTAACATTTTAAAGTCAAATAAAAAAAAAGGATATAAGGTACTTTGAACGTCAAAAACAAGTAATTTTTTTTCTAGTCCCCCGTTCTAAAAGGTAGTTTCGTATGGAGAAGAATGTGCAAGAAAGTCCACTGTTACTATTTAATCAAAGTTATTTTTTTTTTGTCAATTTGTAATGATACAAGCGCCACTAGTCTTCTTTCTTTCCTTTTGGAGTGCCTCAAAAGACCATTTTTGAACGATGATACCCATGTCCATGCGGCGCGCCCTGCCTAGTCAGTCACCTCGCTGACTGGATAAACTTTTTGTCAAGCGAAAGTAGAAGAATTCTAAATGCTCAACTTATGCTTACTCTTGTGAGTTATCTGTGATAATAACTGCATATAGCATTTATGATTACGTCATCTGAAATTTGAAATACAACGCAGCATTCCGTCATAATTATTACATCACTATTTTACTTTTTCGTTTATTTACAAAAAAATATAAATATTCAGTACCGGAACTGCTCTATGAAAACAAACGTATATTTTACGACTCGTATGAAATTAAAATTAATTCGTCAGAGTACATAAACGGCCGTCTGTCTGAAGACTTATGATGTATCGTCGGAATGAAGATATGTTTTGTTTTATAGTGTCGTAAAAATGTAACTACGTGTGTACTGGAATGCTTTCTATTTTCGTTTTGTTGTCTGTGGATGGTCGGGGCAGCGAGCATGTTGACGAGCATTTTGGACAAGAGATTCACTTCTCCTAACATTGTGTTATTTCTTGTCATGGGTTCGAGGTTAGAGAAAATGATCACTAATTGAGATTATAGTAGTAGAAAAGATACGTTTTTGAAAAAATACTCCTCGAGCGAGAGAGGAGCTCGTAGCTACGTAATAACAGTCGCACGGGTCGATCCATCAGGTTAAGCTACGCTTGCCGGGGTTGGTCCGTGGATGGGTGACCATCTTTACGTACCGAGACTCCTCCGTGCTTCGGAAAGCACGTTAAGCCGTTGGTCCCGGCTGTCATTTGTGGATCTTTGACTGTCGTTATGGGTCGTCAGAAACCCGAAAGTCTGACAACCAATCTTACCAAGGGGTATCGTAATATCCAATTACTGGGTTGTGGAGGTCAGATAGGCAGTCGCTTTATGCAATAATACTGGTATTCAGCTGCATCCGGTTAGACTGGAAGCCGACCCCAACATAGTTGGGAAAAGGCTAGGCAGATGACGACTCCTCAAAATGGTAACCTTACTGGAAAAGCAATTGAATTGTTGCAGTTATAAATGTGTTGTTGTTACAACACATTTTGCGAGCTGAATGAAACTGCAATGCTCCTAGAATAACCCCATTTTTGGACCTTCAATACGCATTTTGTTAGCTCGAATAAATGACATGATTATAGATTTATTTATTTATTTGTCATTGCTCCATTTTAAATTCTTTTTACCTGTTGTGGTACAGTAATCCTTTTCTAGGTGCATCGTCTTCACATGTAATTATAATTACAATTGATGTATACAAAATGTTGTAAAACATTTTTAACAGAGTAACGGTGGATTGTTGCCCATTCTTCTCCATACGAGAACTACCTTTTGGAAGGGGCAACTAGAATGAGTTCTATTTTTTTGTTGTTGACGTTCATAAGTGCCTTTTATGTGCCTTAATTGAAATAAATGATTTGACTTGGACTTTGAATTATAATAAGTAATCATGTCATTTTATAAAATTTTACATAATTTGTTCTGGAAAGTATTAACTTTCTAGAACAAAATAAAAGATTAACATAAGTTTAATGACGCGTGCAAGTTGCAGAGTCTTTCGTACCATGTGTATTATACCGCGGTCCGCTGAACGGGCACCTGGCTGCATTCAAGTGGAACTTGCGCGAATTTCTGTGTCGCGTTATTTTGTATGGTGCACGTTGGAATATTTTAGAATAAAATTAGATGACCTTGCGCTAGCATACGATAGACTTGAAACTAACTTCCGGGCTTCTGACGACCCGTAACGACGGTTAAAGATCCACGAATGACAGCCGAGACCAACAGCTTAACGTGCTTTCTGAGGCACGGAGGAGTCTCGGTATGTAAAGATGGTCACCCATCCACGAACCAACGCCGGCAAGCGTAGCTTAACCTGTTGGATCGACCCGTGCGGCTGTTATTACATAGCCACGAGCTCCTCACGAAATATCCAACCAAACCTGTCTTAAAACGTTTAGATTGGTCGTTGCAACCAAAACGCCTGCTATATTATTTTATCAAATTATCTAATCTTACTTCTAACTTAATATTATAAACGCGAAAGTTTGTAATTATAAACGCGAAAGTTTGTAATTATAAACGCGAAAGTTTGTAATTATAAACGCGAAAGTTTGTATGTATGGATGGATGGATGGATGTTTGCTACTCTTTCACGCAAAAAGTGCTGAATGGATTTGGATTAAATTTGGCACACAGGTAGTTTATAACCTGGATTAACACATAGGATACTTTTTATCCCGATATTCCTCCGGGATCGCGACTTACGCGGGTGAAACCGCGGGGCGCAGCTATTTTGCTATATGTCGATCTATAATACTATTACGTTCCACTTACACCCGTGTTTACGTATTTGCGCCAACTGTGGTGTATTAAATCGAACTATAACTATTAAACTTTGGCAACTAAACTCTATACATTACTAAATGCTCCATGAATCACGAGGAAACCATGCTCAATTGGCATGCGATCGCTTTTTGTTCACTTGGTATTTACTTTGTACCCAATTACGGGAAACGAAAGTAGATGAATAAGATTCTGAAAGGAATAAAATAGTTCGTTCTGTCGTAAGATGACAAATGGATTTGTAGTAATAAATTGCATTGATTGTGAAATGTATTTTAATAATATTAATAAATTCCCATTTTCCGCTTCTAAAGATATTATCGAACACTCTAATGTAATTATTGTGCCTCTTTTTGTGAACCTCGATAAATCCTAAAAATATTTAATGGTCAAGTAACTGTAACCAACTTGGTCGGTGCCCCATAGGTAACTGCAACCAACTGTGAGAAAAGGTAAGAAAGTCAAAATAGAGGCTCAATTATTAAAAAAAATTGTACAGCATTAGAAGCACAAAAAGTTATTAGAGGCCATTTATTTAAAAAGAGTCCGCCATTAGAGGCTCAATAAGATTTTAGAGGACCAGTTAAATATTTCCTATTCTGTAAGATGGAAAATGGATTGGTTATAATAAATTGCATTAATTATTGATTCAAAAGGTAGTAAGGATCGTACCAAGCGGCGATCTGTAGTTTCTGCTCACCCCCATGGGAAGAAGGGATGAGTTTATGTTTATATGTATGTAATCGGTACTAGTAATGATTTTATCACAGTGTGAGTAACTTTTCTATTGCTGGTCCTTTGACCAACAAACCGTTTTTAACTCAATTACGACCAATCCAGGCGATCCCATATTATTTTGCAACGAATTCACTCGTAAACAATGAATTCCGCAGTGAAATTCTACCGTTCATGAATATTTCTCAGATCATTACCTGAATAATGTTGTATCCATATTACCAACTTATATTTGCAGCTACGAAACACCATTCTTCAATTTGCCATTGCAATGTCAACTTAAAACCTTCGTAATACAATTGTTTAGTATTCCACATTCGGAAAACCAACCGAATTCAAAAAAGCTTTGCTAACGAGCGAAAACTTCCGACCAGTGACGAATTTTCACGAGTTGTCAACTTTTCCATATTTGAAAAGTACTTGAGGGCCACTTGCCAAGTCATAACTCACTCTATTGATATTAAAATATGGTTTGATGTCGAATGCATGTTTTTATTCATGCTTCTATTTTCTCCAGCTGAATTCGAGAACGGTGTTTTTGAAATGAAGTTTTATGATAAGGTGGTAAGGTTGAATGTCGTTTGTGTGCCGTTCAATGAGGAACCACGTGTTTGGTTTCCCTTCAGTGGCACGTCAGCTATGCTCGAGGTCAGACGTCTTGTTTGACGATTTTCGCGCGTTTTTCCTTTTCACGCCGTATTTTCTTTTCAATTTATTTTCGCGAGTTTGTATTATGTTCCAATAGTGTATATGTAGTGTTGTGTATTCATTACGCATTAAAAAACAAGTGTTTGTGTTTAAAAATTTGTTATAAATAATTTACAGTGTAAACAAAGTGTACAAATATGTAAATTAAATATTATGTTTTTATGGATTTTCAGTAAACGGTATAGTAACGTCATAATGACGTCATCATCAGTAAGATTTTAAGTATCCAAAATAAGTAATGAGTCATTTGAAAAAAGTTTTCCTTCCTTGTAAATAATTAATAAGGCTCCGTAATAATAACAACCACTAAGACATGCTAAATAATTATGTTACAGTACGAAAGTAAGGGAATTACAGAACTTTGAAAGGTAATATGTAAAAACTTCTAAATCATGAAACAGATTATAGAAGTAATTTTTTTTTTTTTTTAATTTGAGTGTGACACCCATTCGGAACCAAATCCCTTTTGTTGTACATCATAATATATAACAGGAACAATGTAATAAATTAACAACGTTTGAGAGTAAAATAAAAAATAAATTTAAAAAAAGTATCGTGATTGTCAAAATGTTACACTTTTTTGGTCTAGCTCCCATTCGCTAAGTGTGCATCGCGCTGGAACATCGTTCTAAAAAATGTGGAGGCTTAAAAATTCGTTCTATGAGAAATAAATGTACCGGTCGGTAAGATATAGGAACCAGCAACAGTCTAATGATTTCACGATTGGCATTCAATACTTTACTTTGATGACGACATGACAGAAACCTTCAAAGTCAAAGTTAAATAATTTATTTCAATTAGGCAATTAAAAGGCACTTTTTAACGTCAAAACTTCTTAGCTTAAGTAAGAACTCACAGTACACAGATTGACAATAATTCACAAATACACTTGCACTCACTAACACGTATAACATAAACACTCTCTTACAACACCAACACAAATAACAAAAATCACAGGCCCATGCATAAACAATTTTTTTGATGTACCTTTAAAATATCAAATTGTTAATGGAACGCCTGGATCTCATAACACAGGGAATCTTAGATTGAGGTCTAGGAATTCAATCCATGTAAAATGTAAACTTAGCGAAATTCTTATTCTATATGACAGCTGATAAGGGCCATTGCTAAAAATAGGCCCATGAAACGAAAATAAGGAAATATTTCCAGATATGATTTGTTTTTAGGTAGCATTTAAATTACGAATACCTATTCCTTTTTCAATTGTGGTTTTCCTTTCCTCGTGACGTCATAAGACATTTAATATACGTATTAAGTGACAATAGCTTATGTCGTGGTAAAAATATTAACTGGTCACTGGACACTTGGTAATGGGCTTGGCTGCTCAGTTTAGAAACTCAAACTCAAAGCATTTATTTAAATTAAATCATTAACTAAATTATCTCCTCACCACTGCTCTTAAAACGGGGAAGAAAAGCATCGTGAGGAAACCGGCATGTCCTAGAACTCAAAATTCGAAGACATGTCACATCCACCAACCCACACGGGGCTCACGTGGTGAATTAAGGCCCACTCCCTCTCACAGGGAGAAGCCCTGTGTCCCAACAGTGGGAACATCATAGGCTGATCATGTTTATTATGCTATACAACATTTACAGGCACTTTTGAATTGTCAAAAAACTCGGTTATTCAGAAAGATGAAGCTAGTTGCCCATTGCAAAGCGTAGTAGGTTCCTATGGAGAAAAACCGGCAGAAAACTCCATGAACACTCTTTGAAATATAGATATTACAATATCCTGGGTACAGTATTCTTGTAGCTTCTATATGTGAAAACAATGTAAAAAAAAACAGAAGCAATTCAAAATATAAGATTAAAAATAATCCCTGGCAGATAAGAGATGACCAGTATCAACTGACGGCGTCCGTTCATGAAAATTTTAATGGTCCTTCCATTCGAGGTTCACTAAATATACAGTCCAAATAGTATATCATTATTTTTTCAAATACATGTCTGCATACTAATAGCGTCAGTATTCAAAGCCAGTAATTTCATGCTAGTTGACCAAAATAATTCAAATTGCCTTGAACGGCATTTTAAATGATATAACACTGATCGATTTGGTGCCAGCCTGGTATTACCAGTGGGTACCAATGGGCATACTTCAAACATGTAAGGGCCATTTAGGTGTCCCTTTAGTGTAAACATAGAGCGATCGAGAGGGTAGTTTCTTAAGGAGACCACAAAGCTTGCTCTAAAAGGTGTAGTGTAGGTACAATTAGACAGCTACCTTATTGGTCCTTAAATTACACAAGAACGCAAGGGATATTATATCACTGAGGCTGTATCTGGCCAGCTACATACGGAATTCCGAATTAGAATTCAGTTTCAAAATCGATAGATTCGGAATTTCGAAGGCAGCAAATCAATACAAATTCGAGGATCTATCACACACGTAGGCCTTTTGTATGGATATATGTTGCCTTCAAAATTCCGAATCGATATTTCTAGACGAAATTTCGAAACGGAATTCCGTTATGTATGTGGCCGGCCGGCCTTACGCAAGTTTGATTCGTTTATAAAAACATTTTTAAGTTAATGTGTAATGTTTTTGTATACAATGTGTAACTCAAGTATGAAAGTAGTAGTGTCCAGAATCGTTTACTGAATCGATCTCTGTAATTAACTTTAATATTGTACGAAATTTTTTATCCCAATAATAATTAAAAATAAGGTAAGATGTTATGTGTTTACTAACATCATAATTTTTCGCTTGTTAAATAAATTCTTTTATACTAAGTACATACTAAAAGTCCCCTTTTTCTCCACAATTTTTGGTCCTTTGTCTGTTTACTACCACACTATCTTTAGTAACAGCTAAGATAAAAGATTTCATTAAGATTTGTTTTAAGAGAATGTGGCTTCATTTAGATGAGTAGGCGGTATCGCGAATCCTTGATTATATGTCTAGAAATTAGTAGAGAATTAAATAATGTTCTTTGCTTTTTAAAGCACTCTGATATAGCGGTATGAGGAACAGGGTGTAAAGTTCACTCATTCTCTATAGAAGGGAGGTTGTTGTGTCTGGCGGGCAACTGCCCAATGATTTATGTCGGAATCTTGTATATGTATCGGTCGCGCGGTAAACTCTGCTTGCGCGATGCAGGATTTGTGTGACGTCAGGTCATTGATGCGTAGTTCGCATGTTGCGTTGTAGGTATATGCCACCACAGTGGTATATGAATTTGAGTGGTGTAGGTACGACAACTTTAGACTACTTGCTATGTAAACAACAGTGACAAGAAGTTAAATAATATCATCAAAATACACTAAGTGGATTAAATACGTACTATTGAAGTTAACTCAAAAACTACCCAAGCAAAGTTATTAAAATTCAAGGGACCACCGCGCAAACTTTCTCTATCAAATGTAAAAAGATTTTATTAAATCGATCCACCGTTGATGAAAATATAGATGAACCTCCTCCTTTTTTGAAGTCGGTTAAAAAGAAGAAAACCATAGCTGTATTCATAAAATTGTTTATAACGGTGAAAGTGTGATTACAATGTATAACAATGTCCCGTTAGTCGTAGTAGTAAATTGATCCATTAGTCTTTATTCGGCAGTGGACGTTTGCAACCGATAAGGAACGCAGAATGCAATAGATTCTACCACGTTCACTGTTTTGACAACATGATCAATCAAAAGTGGTCGTGAAACGCGCTGGTAGTAGATACCTAGTCATCATTCTATTATTATAATACCAGCCTATTATTGCCCCCAGGGCAAACGCGTCTTCTCATACTGAGAAGGCAGTAGCACTGATCACCACGCTTCCTCAAGACGGGTTGGCGATTTAAAACTTATAACTAAAGGTCCAGGTTTCCTCCCGATGTTTTCCTTCACCCCGGTGTCCAAGCAAGATAAACTCTGAAAGTCATTCTATTTACAGAACATAATTATTAAACGTGTTCTTACATATTCGTACCGCTTTAATAGTGATATTAATTTAAGACACGTATATGATTTCGTGTATTCGTTTTATGAAAATATTAAATTTTCATTAAACGTCATTATTTATTGATTTATAAACAATTTTCTAAATTAGAATCTTTGAGCAACCTGTACTTAAAGAACTGTAGCGCAGAGGTCGTCTTCCGGGGTCACAGATCATATGTAGGCGAATTGAAGGAATGCCGCGCAATTTCTTAGAAATTATTCTGTCAAAGGATCGTACCGATAGAACGTAAGCTAGCTGGTAGGTAGCTTTACGAATAAATCTTTTACACAGAGTGATCTCAATGTTGGTTATGTTTTTATTATTTAGTTTGTTTGAAAATTTAAATTTTTCAATTATTATCGAATTATTTTAGTATAACATTTATGATTACTGGCCACTGGCCCTACCCGAGTGTTAAATTAATGTCGCCTTTGTAGCGGCACGTTGTATACTTCTTTTTATTGGTCCTTCGAGCCGGATTGTAAATGTGGGTTATGAAACGTGTTCCATTCAAATTAGAACTCTTAATAACTTCTGGAACAGGAAAAGTTATTCAACTTTAACTTGATTAACTTCTTTGACGGTACAGTTTTCTTGTTATTACCTACTTGACATTATAAAGAAATCGATGTTGTTTGTATACATAACTGCAGAGTGTTCGATATGATATTGATCCTATTGAACTAAGTGCTGTGGGAATCCCTGAGGGGAGGCTATCATTTATTAAAAGAGTTTCGTTGGCTAGGTACTTTAAATTGACTCGGTAGCAAACTACCAAGTAAATTGAAAGTATGCTAAGCTGATTATGATTCTTTTGGACAGACCAAAATAGAAAATATACTAATTAAAAGCATTCCTTGACAAAGGCAAGTAGGCAGCTGTTGTTTATTCCAATTCGAGTGTCATGTGATGCAGATTTTACAAAAATAAAATGTGGCAGAGTCAAAGTCAAAGTCAAATCATGTATTTCAAATAGGAAGATAACATAGATAGTTTATAGGCACCCCTTCAAAAAGGTAGTTTCCTAATGAGAAGAATGGGCAAGAAACTCCGCAGTAAAATAACATTATCAGAGTGGTTTATTGTTATAATTCTGTTCAGCCTTTACTCATTGAAGTCAAAAATCCATCGCAAGATATTTAAAATAAGAACAAGAACGACTCACTACCGGAAAAGAATCGGTCATCCCCTTGATCCCCATGGGGTGAATGGCTTTATAGGGAAAAGCTAAAACCAGGGATATTATTCTTTTTTTAAGAAATAAAAGTCAACTTTTTCTGTTTACCACGCGTGATAACAATTGATAGCAATCGATCATCATCTGCCTAGCCTTTTCCCAACTATGTTGGGGTCGGCTTCCAGTCTTACCGGATGCAGCTGAATACCAGTATTTTACATGGAGCGACTGCCTATCTGACCTCCACAACCCAGTAATTGGGTAATACGATACCCCTTGGTAAGATTGGTTGTCAGACTTTCGGGCTTCTGACGACCCGTAACGACTGTCAAAGATCCACAAATGACAGCCGGGACCAACGGCTTAACGTGCTTTCCGAGGCACGGAGGAGTCTGGGTATGTAAAGATGGTCACCCATCCACGGACCAACCCCGGCAAGCGTAGCTTAACTTGATGAATCGACCCGTGCGGCTGTTATTACGTAGCCACGAACTCCTCCCTAATCGATCTTTATTGCAACTATGTTATAATTTTATAAAGAGCTTCCGAATGACGGATATTGATGACAATTAAATGATCATTCGGCGCAACCTGGACTCCCAGGCTCTTTACGAACCTACAGAGTGGCTAGCTACTTTTATCACGGCATGAACTTTGTGTAGCTTATGCAATGCCGAAGAAATAGGTAGGCAGAGTACCCGACTGTTAATATGCCACATACAGCTTTAGAAAAAGCTTGGCTTTGTAGAGCTTCTGTCACTCATACCTGTATACTTGTCTTGTATAGCATATCAAAATCATGAATCTTTATTCAAACTAGGCTGAGAATCAGCACTTTTTGAACGTCAAAATTACATTAAGATAATCCCACAAAACCTTTTACCACTTCCTAATGCTTTAGCTGGGAAGAAGAAGTGGCGCAACAAACTCCGAAGCAGCACATCATGCATCATCATGTTATATTTCCTTCTGAAGCTTGATATGTCTTATAACCGCTTGGGTAGTGTACATAGTTTTACATGTAATAAAGGAATGAAAACAACTCTCCTATCTGTTACTAGGGTATCCATAAAACATGTCTAAAAGACAGTGGTGTTTCGTCGCCGCCGCTGACAATTGACCCCAATTAATTTAATGCCACTAATCGTTCACGAGAATGGATCTATCGCCGTGTATTACATCTATTTATTACTGATATAGACATGCTTTCAGTTAGTGCTTATTTTTGTGTTTCCGGCGGCATCTACATCGCCACATGCGAACTACCCATCACACTGACGACGTCACATGAAATCCTCGCAGCAAAATCGTCACAGCAAACAGGGTTCACCGCACGATCAGCATATACATAACTTCCCGACAACAATCGTTGGGCAGTTGCCCACCAGACACGACACTCGTCTGGTCGAAGGATCCTCCCTTTTCTATAGACAATGAGTTAACTTTACACCCTGTTCTTCATGCCTCTATTTCTTGTAATTAGACAGACAGACACAATTAAATAGACATTGTGTCTCGCGTGGATCCATGTTCCATACGAAGGGTCAATATTCCTTCACGGATTATTCTTCTTCTATTTTTTCCTTAACTTCTTGTTTTACAGAAATGTCAATGTAACTGTATGTTTTTCTTTATGCTATTCTAACTCCAGAATGTCTCAAATTCCTTGCATTTATTTTGTGCAATCACAACTAACCAATCGTTGACCAATCGCAACTAATTACCAAGAGATGAATCTAAATGATTGCCTTTGATAAGGGGGTTCTATTTGTTATTAAAGCTTAATTATTTTGAGAAAAAATCATATTATCTAATACGTAATTAGTATTGAAAAAGAGTACGACTATATTTTGTCAGAATTTTTGATATTTTTGCTTTAAGACTCCAGTAATATCTTAATCCTAATCCTAACTAATTATTATAAATGTGAAAGTGAGTTTGTTTGTTACACTGTCACGCCAAAACGGCTCAACAGATTTGGATGAAAATTTGACGCATGGGTAGACTATTACTTAGATTAGGACATAGGTTTATCCCGATATTGCCACAGGATCGAGACACAATCGGGTAAAACCGCGGGACGCAGCTAGTAAGAGCAAAATAGCTAGTCTAAGAGCAAAATAGCTTGTCTAAGAGCAAAGTTAGTTTTGCAACGTCATTCAAGCTGTCAAAAATGCATGAAACTAACGGAATTAACACAGGCATCCATTTTAAACTAGTTGTAAAGTCATAACGCATAGGTCATGATGCGATCTCCTTCGATTTTAACTGTGTGTCATTCGTTTCTATCTGATCGGGTTGTAGATGGAAGAAAAACAGAGCGTCGTTTATTTTCTTGGCCTAGATAAGACTTGTGAAGTATTCTGAGAATTACAGCCAGGAGTATCTATTGCTTTTGTTTTTAAGCAAGAAAAAGCATAACATAACCTCACGCCTTGTTTACCGGAAGGGTTAGGCAGAGGTGCACCTATAGACTATGTTACACCGACATTTCGCCAGTTATGTTTAAGTCCATGTTATAGGGGGCGAGCCTATTGCCATCAATCGGGCACAAATCCAAATTCCCTAGAAAAACCTTATAACACTTTCCTGTCCACACCTGGACTTTAAAAGCGAATGCGATCTCTGAGTTGTTTCGTCCTTTCTTCTCAGAGTAGTCAGATAAAAACGCCGACGCCGACCTCATCTAGATAGATAGAATATTCTTGATTGTGTAGCTTATTTTTAATATTTTTTAATACGACGTGTAAAAGTAATTCTGATATCCTATTTACATTTCATTTCCCGACCTAGGATTCGAACCCAGGACCTTCTCTCAGCTTTGCAGTACCGTATGTGTTGTAAAAAGTGGTACAGCTTTTACGAGTTCGACTTACTTGCGGTCGGTCCCCATATCTGTACCTATTTTTTACAACCGTGTTTAAAGCAATTCTCGTGGCTACGTAATAACAGCCGCACGGGTCGATCCATCAAGTTAAGCTACGGTTGCCGGAGTTGGTCCGTGGATGGGTGACCATTTATTTACATATCGAGACTCCTCCGTGCGTCGGACAGCACGTTAAGCCGTTGGTCCCGGCTGTCATTTGTGGATCTTTGAACTGTCAAAGATCCACAAATGACAGCCGGGACCAACGGACCGAGACTTTCGGGCTTCTGACGACCCGTAACGACTGCGTTACGGGTCGTCAGAAGCCCGAAAGTCTGACAACCAGTCTTACCAAGGGGTATCGTATTACCCAGTTACTCGATTAGCTCAGATAGGCAGTCGCTCCATGTAAAATACTGGTATTCAGCTGCATCCGGTTAGACTGGAAGCCGACCCCAACATAGTTGGGAAAAGGCTAGGCAGATGATGTTTTAAGCAATTCTTAAATAGCTAATCCCAGGACTGTAATTAGTTACTCGTAAAGCCTTTTCCTCTAAAAAGATAAAAAACGCTCACGAAGTTGCACAGATATAAAAGGAAAATATAACTACTTAAAACCGGGCTGGACGTAATCACAAAAATGGAAATTCATTCAATTGGAAATTTATTTACATACATACATGTTTATTACATAAACATACATATACATGACGCTGGGAAATGGAGTGAAAGAGATAATAGATGAGAGTGTAAAATAACGCGTGCTTTAAAAAAATAAAGATGTGGTGTTATGTCGTATTATCTCGACAGCCTTTTCCGGGATGGGATTAGGGAGAATTTACCGTCCCTTATGTGACTTGTGTGCAAACATATTTTGTTTGGTTATTTAAAAATTGCATGAAAAAAGGAGAGGGTTAAAAAAAACATGAACCAGTAGATCGGTTTATACACACAAATTACTTTGGGGAAGTTGTAACTAAACTCTAAGAAAGGATTTTTGAAAATTCATACCCTAAAGGGGTTAAATAAGTGGGTATGAAAGTTTAGCTAGTAGTTGGCTAGTAATAAATAAAACTAGTGTTACTGAACCTAATTTATACTCAAAATTAAATAATAATAATAACTCTCTTCCTTAAATCAAAACTAAATGAAAATCATGTCGCCCAAAAGGACCAAAACTATCTCCGTTGACAATCTGATTTCATTACCAAACTTCCAATCCGTGGGAATTTGCATGTTGTCTCATAATTTATGCAAAAACTTGAGTAACATTTGATAACTTATCAGCGAGTTTTAAAGGGCACGGCTTGGAATAAATCGCTATTTAATTGGAACTCGTAGTCTTCGATTCGATTTCATGAAACTACATACATAATTTCTGTTACTGAGGAGCTCGTGGCTAAGTAATAACAGCCGCACGGGTCGATCCATCAGGTTAAGCTACGCTTGCCGGGGTTGGTCCGTGGCTGGGTGACCATCTTTAGATACCAATATTCCTCCGTGTCTCGGAAAGCACGTTAAGCCGTTGGTCCCGGCTGTCATTTGTGGATCTTTGACAGTCGTCAGAAGCTCGAAAGTCTGACAATCAGTCTTACCAAGGGGTATCGTATTACCCAGTTACTAGGTTGTGGAGGTCAGATAGGCAGTCGCTCCATGTAAAATACTGGTATTCAGCTGCAGCCGGTTCGACTGGAAGCCGACCCCAACATAGTTGGGAAAAGGCTAGGCAGATGATGACATACGTAATTACTGTTCTAGCTACAACTGAGCTTAAGGTCTTGGAAATAGGAAGAAAAAATACAGACAAAGGAACAGTCACTGGGTAGAAATATGTAATTATCCATCTTACCTAGTAATTTACTTGGTAAGGTCGCTTCTTAATCGGTCCACCGACTGTACTGAACTACATAATGTAGGAAAAAAAGAAAGGAACATTTTAAACTCACCTTGCAAAAGACCAGCTTTCCTTGTTATTGAGAACAAATCCTATACAGAGATACTGAGAAACATAATATCTTTTGTATAGGCTATAGCTTTGTAATTTATGGTTACAAGATAGTCTTACAGTTTTATGTCAGTATTAAATACTGCAATAAACGTGGCATCGTCGTTTCAAAGCATCACGTACAAAAGCGATTCGTTGCTTCTGACCTTTATTACTACTCTAATGTGTTGTGCTGTTATGTCTTCCTTTCGGTACAGAAAAGATTTAATAGCCTTGATTTTTAATTGTGGTCATTAGTTGTACGATACATTCAGTAGCACCCTTTACACTCCAGGCGGAGTCATTTGTCAATCTCCACCTAAGCAGGCTTTCCTTGCGATCCAGGGAGTCGACTCGTAGCCAAATCTGCAGTAACTTTTTTTAAATTTGTCTCGTGACGTTGACTTCAACCTCTTTCATAACCCGTGGATGGGTGACAATCCATTACATGTCAAGACCCGTCCATAATACACAGAATATTACCGTGTGTGTTGCTTAGCACTTTTGGTGCGTAAGTGCTAAGACAACACACACGGTAGTATTCCGTGTATCGTATGGAGGGGTCTTGGCATGTAATGGATTGTCACCAATCCATGGGTCGACCCTAGCAGGCATAGCTTAACCTTCAATCGACCTGTATCCGCGAGGCCCTTCTATACCATTGAGTATAAATTTTACATGAATGAATACGTCTTTACGTTAGCTTTGAAAATCATTGGTATGACGTTAGTAAGATCACTATTCAAGATTAACGTCAGGACGTCAGAACACAAATGCACGCGGTCAAGAACTTTGTATAACAATACTGTTAACGTCATAACGTTAAAAACGGAAATTCATCTAAATATAGCTTCCTTCGTACATTTACATAGCGCGAAACCCACGCGATGTATCAAGAGAATATCGTTGGGTGCTATTGATTGATTGCAGCGGTCTTATATCTATGGATGGTGAATCTTAAGAACAACACAATAAAAAAAAGATTTTGGAAAAGATGGAATGATCAGAGAAATAAAAAATACGGATGTAAGGACCAAACAGAATTCCTGGTGGACTGGTTCTTAGTAAAACACCGCGATTCGTTAAACATAATGAAGAGCGTCTTTTACAAATTGAATAAAGCATCAGATACTAACAGAATTTGTAAGATGCAAAAACCGATCGACCGCTCATGATAGCTGGTATATAATACAAGTTACTATGAACTGGTATTTTTTAACTAGAAATTTTGAAAGTGATTTTTTTTTACATTGTGCATTTTTATCCCTTGAAGTGATATTAGAAGACGGCTAGGTGCTTAGTACTCTTAACCGGCGAGCGTTTATGATCAGATGTATAAACGCAAACGAAGCAAAAAGAGTATGTAAGGATCGCAGCAGGTGGCATGATGTGGTTTATGCCTGGGAACAATTCGTGAGTTTATGTATATACGATAATGTGTAAAAGACGGCCTAAATCATTCATTCATTTCACCAGCCAACCCTGTAACAGCCAATGCTATGAGCGTAAATTTAGGCGATGCACTTAAAGTTGATGCGATGCAACACGCTAATTCTGGCACGTTCCTCCGCGGCCACACACCGTATGGTTTCAGATTATAACTGACGTTTTGTATTGTTACGTGCTCTTTGGAATTTTGACTCGAGGAGGGGCTCGAGGCTAAATAATAGCTTGTCGCGATCGGTACGTGGATGGGTGATCATCCATTACATACCGAGACCCCTCCGTGACTCGGAAACTATGTAAAGCCGTTGGTCCCGGCTGTCATTAGTCAGAAGCCTGAAAGTCTGACAACCAGTCTTACCATGGGGTATCGTCTTACCCAGTAACTAGATTGTGAAGGTCAGATAAGCAGTCGCTGCATGTAAGATACTGGTATTTAGCTACATCTGGATATACTGGAAGCCGACCCCAACATACATAGTTGGAAAAAGGCAGATGATGTTTATATTGTTACGGATTGGAATTTTGACGTACACGTTTCTGAAATAGTTGTGTTTGTATTATAAAGTCATTGTACTGGCAAAAAGTGTTTTGACTTTGACTGTCATTTTTGTACTTTTACTAAGTCAGATTTTAGATTCATGGTCATCGTTATCATCACTCATAACTTCAATGTAAGCAGTGTTATTAACTACTTCCGTCTAGATTTGTTTGATCTTCAAACAAAATTCTAATGAAATACGTATATTAATATATTATACGTTTTATAGCATTTTCTATGGCTATTAGAACCTGTCTGTTTTTGATAGCTCATTATAATTAGAGCAAGTCGACAGCTTTTTAATATACCGTGTTTATTAATCCCCGGATAAAAATGAGATCACGATACTAAAATTAAAAACCGCAAGTTACAACTATTTGGACGACCTGTAAAAAAATTCGTAAATTTTTCCAATTAACCCAATAATTTTAACTTTAGTATCTTTACGAGGCGGTAGAGCAACAATGTTGTTTGTTTTATTATGTACGGCCATGGATGGACGTGTTAACTGTCTTTTTATTATTTGTTTATGAGCTGTCGTTGCGATGTGCCTAATTACTTCACTTCGTGCTCCAGTTTTAATTACTTTGTTATGTCATACTCTTAAAGTGAACGACAAAACTATGTTGAAAAAGTCATTCTGTTCACCTTTTGTATCATCCCACAGTCCAATACATTTCCACCGTCTCCAGTAATCAACAATTTCAAAGAATTGAAAGCATAGTTATTTTCTACAAAACAAGAATTTTCTTTCTACATACTAAAGATATATTATATCATTACGTCAACAATAATTCATCACGCAACCGCAACAGATAGATTGCGGATGATATTAGAATACAAATTACTAATTAATAATTAAACATAGTATCCAAGCGCTTTCCTTGTATCCCTTCTCACAACTTTGCCAAGGATTTGCTAGCTAATGCCACCACGATCCAACACAAACTCGATTAACCGAAATATTCTCTAATTTACCTTCATAACGGTAGGCTCCTGAAAGTCCTAGCACACATCTTCATTAACTAAGCGTAATATAATGGTCGGACGTGCTAGTAGCTAATTCTCCTTGATGGCACGAGTAGGCTACGTGCGGAACCACAAAATAGATAGGTACAGAAGGTTGGGTGCCTATAACAGGCGCATGCACACATAGACGAGAAAATGCTAACAAATGGATCGGAACACGTACTAGGTGGATGCCAATTGAGTTAATTATTAGAATAGCCAATACCCAAAATTCTAATTTTAAATCACATCTTTGATGTTCTTAATTTGGCACTTGAGGTTCATTTTATAACCTAAATTTTCATCGATGACTTCGGAATTCAAACAATAATTGTTGCAAAAAGTGGTGCAATATAAAGTTTTAACCTGAAGAGATTTTGATTACACTTTTTGAACAGATGTGCTTTTGCAATCGTCGTACATAGACGCGTGTCTAAGTGTGATTGCATCTTTGCTCGTTGTATGGACCCAACCTTCTGTACCTATGCATTCTGTGGCTATACTTAAACGCGTCGATCATACAATTAGAGGTAGATCTCATGGTCGCTGTATGACAGCACAGAGTTCTTTACTCATGTGATGACAGTATGTTATTTGACTGTCAGTGATTCTATCATTGTTGTCAGCTGATTCGTGCGTCAATCTTGTTTATTCGTTGATTACTAGCCTGATTCTGTTTAAGTTTGAAATTTGTTCATCATCATCAGCTTTGGTAAGATCGTTAACTTTTTTGCTTACTTGAATAATAGAGGTATTTTATATTTTACGATTCATAGGAGTTAAGTTTTTTATATTTTACGATTCAGAGGAGTTAAGTTTTGCTTTTCTATTTCTGTCTTAGTCACTTTAATTGGTGAATCAACTCAGCCGCTCTCAACTCGCAGTCCACTGCTGGACATAGGTTGCGCCACAACACCCTGTCTTCCACCCAGTCTGTCCTAGTCGCCTTTTGCCTTTGAACATAATATATTAAAAAGAAAATAGCATCTTCCCATATGATTACGTAATGAAGCAAGAATTTCTAATATTGTTGATGTGACTATTTATATAACACATGTTGAAGTACATGGTATGTTCAAGTAATTATCACTTCTTGCGTCTCACGTCAATAAGCGAGTGTTAATTTATTTTCACACGCTGGCGTAGTAGGTAAGAAATTATAAAACAATATAGTACTCTGCTAGGTCTATGATAATTCTCGTGCATCACTGAGATATTATATTCTTCTGATAGCCTCTCATCTTCCTGCCCTTGTTCCATGTTACTTGTGATCGGCGCAACACCTTTTCTTTTTCCACTCTCCCCTGTCAACCGTCACGCTATCATTCATACCCTTCTCTTTCATATCATTCGACCCTCAATCCATTCATCTTTTTTTTGGCCTTCCTCTCCCACATCATCCATCAACACTTATTGTCATCATTCTTTTAGTCACATGCGTTTCCTCCACTAGGCCAAACGATTTCCTTTCAACCTAACCTCTCTAGTATCTTAATCTTTTTGTCAGAAACATATTTGTTTTTTTTAGGTTTAGTATAAATTATCGAGTGCCAACTATCGTGATTTTGTTAACTACGTGTTTTCTTTAGACTTTTCACTCCAGCATCGTTTAACTGTTCTTTATTGCTTGGAAGTAGTTACGTGTTAAACTTGTTTCTGAAAACGGATTATTATTACCAAAACGTGATTTGGTAAGCTACCAATATCGATTGGTAACTTATTTAAACATGGAAAAGAAATATGAGAATGTACTCGTACGTTAAATTCTCGTACTCTCGAGATCTATATATAATTTTTCTGGGAACAAAGTTATATAGAACGACAGTAAAAGCTCAACTAGCTATTGTGTTGAGCTATTATTTCTATAAAAAGCTCAACCAACTGGTTTCAGATTCTGTTAAGGAATTATAACTTCATCGACGGCAAATTTTCCTCTGTGGCTTGAATAATTTCTACTCATTTTCGATCGAAATTAAACTCAGTAAATAAGTAACTTTATTTAACGGAAAAACTTTACCTACTTAGTTTTGTCCTTAGTTTAATTATTAACATTTTCAAATAAGTATAACAGAAATCTAAGTTTCTCTTAATACCTCAGGTAGCTTAAAACAAAACTGAAAAACCCAATCATAACAGAGCCTTGAAAGTCTAAAAACATAATTTTAAAGCACCAAAGACTGGAAAATAAAATTATTCGCAAAAACACCGAAAGGTACCCCAAGATACGCAAATAGTGCAATACACAACAAAAACTTTAATTTTACATAGCAGTGCAAAAAAAAACTCAATTAAGTGCAACACCTCAAAAGCCTCACCAGTTAAGTGCAACAACTCAGTGATGAGTAAGTCAGTGACCTCTCCGTAACAACAGTGGCGTTGTTGTTTCTGCACCGAGACGCGCATCAACAGCCACGTTGTTGCTGACGACGTGCGGGGAGTGCGCGCGGCGTGCCGGGCGCGCGCGTTGCACGCTCGCGCGCGACCTCGAGCCATGCACTGAGCGGGTCATGGAGACTATCTCCGAAGATGCTGAAGCTGAATTGGAACTTGGTAATTTTTTTGTTGATGATGTTGATAATACGTAGCAACTAATAATAATATTCGTCTATTGAATTCTTCTTTTTGTTGACTCAAAGTCAAATCATTTATTTCAATTAGGCACAAAAAGGGCACTTTTGAAGAATGAGTAAGAAACTCCGAAGTTACTCTTTTGAAAGAGAAATGTCTTACAATATTTTGTATACAAAAAAAAAATATGTGAAGACGATGTACCTGGAATAAAATATTACTATACTACAAATAGGTCCTACATAGAATTCAAAATAAAGCAATGACAAATAATGATGTGATAGATACATGGCGCTCACATATTTACAAATAATAAAACCGTAGACATAACGTTACCTGGCAGCCAGGTTAATTGTAAGGCTGATGCCCGTTCTCAGTAACACTAGGCGACACCTAAATTAAAGCCTGAACAAAAGTGCGATGTGTGATTTTCAACACTCGGCTTAGCGTTCAGAGTTGAAAATCCTGCGCTTTTATTTAGGTTTTGCCTAATTGAATGAGTAATTGAGTACTGAGAGAGCGCTGACAAACTTAAGTATCGGCACTCGAGCAATCCTACAATTAGCTAATTGGATAAAAATCTGCTACAGTATCCTTTTACTGTAAGGATTCAAGGAACGGATTTTTTTTTCTATTTGGTCCTTCGAACCGTATCATTACGTCTTTGTCTTTTTATACACAAAACATTTTATGAGAATTTATACCCCTTGGTAAGACTGGTTGTCTGTCTTCCCCTTAAGGTGTATCGGGTTACTCATGCAGTAACTGGGTTGTGGAGGTCAGATCAGCAGTCGCTCTATGTAAAATATTGGTATTCCGCTGCATCCAGTTAGACTGAAAGCTGACCCCAATATAGTTGGGAAAAGGCTGTGCAGATTCATTGATGTAGTTTAGTCCTACAATTACTGTGTACGAGTATTCGTTTTATCACTGTGGTGTTCTACTAAAACGGATGAAATACATTTTTGTTTCTCAACACTTCGTATAGCTTTATCTAGTACTAGCGACACGCTCCTGCTTCGCAGTGTTTTACGACTTGACAAAACATCAAGATTTTTTAGTTTTAGAACTTTAATATTAACGTATTATACACATAAACCTTCCGAAATAAATTCTCTAAACGATGAAAACCTCATCCGAATCTGTTGCGTGATTTAGAAGAAGAACGCGGACATGCAGACAAACACGAAAAGCGACTTTTTTAGATGATGGCTTATGCCTAATGTCCAATGCAAAAATAGAAAAGGAAAGTAAAATAACAATTTTAGATGCTCTCAAAGATTATTTAACAATGAACATTAAATTACTAGTATGTACAATTACCATAATAGTTAGGTATATATTACAATATTATGTTACTTAAGATGTAATTACTTTATTATATTTTACAATACGAGACATCGGATTATTTTTACACAGAAACATAGACGGATACAAACATAGGATAGCTTTAACGTTTCAAATTGAGAAGAATTTTAGCATTTCTCACAGACTTTCATTTGTAATAACAAATAACGTGTCCGTAATTTAAACTGGACTGCTACGTTATTTCTTGAAGCAAGATAAATGTTTTGCTCAATATTATTTCAAAATAATAGAGTATCTGTATATTACTTTACGAAATTAGTAGATATTTAACTTAAAACATTATTTTTATTGATTAATTTTTACATGGCAAACTTAAGTTTAAGCGCCCCATTACTTCAAGAAAAGTACCGCATGACCTACAATATACGCAGATAATACACACAATTTTCAAATCAAATCAAATCAAATCCATTTATTTGTCAATGTAGGTGTTGTTAATTACAGGTGTTAACAAGCTTAGGCCATATCGTTAGAGGTATCACTACATTCTACCCATAGGGCGTACAAACAATATGTTACAATAATATTAATCAATACATTAAATTATACAATAACAGATTAAATAAAATAAGATACGTTATTACATTAAATTCAAATTTGTCTATCATGTCAAAATCATCATATTAAAATCCAAATCAGTCCAGTAAATATGTCACAACATTATCAATAGTATTTTAAACAATTATATTAAAATTGTCAGATAAGAACTCGTCTATTGCATAATATGTTTTATCTACCAGTAGTTTAAAAAGAGCTTTTTTGAAATTACTTATGTCGTCCAGTACTTTTATTACTGTAGGCACCTTGTTATAGATCTTGGGTGCCATTCCCAAAAAACTTTTTGAGTAGAGTGCAGTGTTATGTGGAGCAGCACATAATATCGTTGTTGCGTCGTTTGGATCTAAATGTTTGAAATAAGTGAAGGTTACATTTGACAAATACTGCTGTCTCATATATGTACAAACATGGCAGGGTAAGAAGATTATATTTTTTAAATAACGGAGTAATTAAATATCAGTCTGAACATAGCACGTACACATTTCTTTTGCGCCCTAAATGCAATTAATTTATCAGTACTGTTACCCCAGTATATTAGTCCGAAACGTAATGTTGATGTCACATAGGCTTTGTACGCTGTCAGAACTATGGAGTTTTGAATTTAATATCTTAGTTCGTATTTAACTAATTTCATAGTTCGTTTAATGTCTATGCCTAAATTCAATCTGCCTAGCCTTTTCCCAACTATGTTGGGGTCGGCTTCCAGTCTAACCGGATGCAGCTGAATACCAATATTTAGCATGGAGCGACTGCCTATCTGACCTCTGCAACCCAGTAACTGGATAATACGATACGCCTTGGTAAGACTGGTGGTCATACTTTCGGGCTTCTGACGACCCGTAACGACTGTCAAAGATCCACGTTTGATAGCCGGGACCAACGGCTTAACTTGCTTTCTGAGGCGGAGGAGTCTCGGTATGTAAAGATGGCCACGGACCAACCCCTATAAGTCTATAAGCTAAATTATTACTCAAAATTAAATAGATTGTATATATTTTTTTATTTTTTGATAGCATAATCTGCCCCACTGCTTGGCAAAGGCGTCTCCCAAGCCCTTCCAGGAACTCTTTTCTGCGCCACTTCAAACCAGGCTTTGCGGTACGCGTCCAGCAGGGCTATTGCGTATCAGATAGCCAATAGCCCTCCTGGTCATCTCGCTACCTCTTTCTAGGCATTGTGTTTATATTATTTAGCTCTAATAATACATTTTACAGTGGGTTAAACCCTCTTTTAAAACAGGAAAGTAACGGACACAATTGATATAGACAGTCTAAAAGATTCCCATCTTTTTCCCACTTTTTATTTGTTTTCATGAAAAACGAAAATTCTTTGTCCCGTACTAAGTGTCCTTTTGCCGGAAAACTTTAGGAGAGCCGGTCATTGCAAAATCCAACGTAGGTACTAACAACTAATTGGCGAATGAAATTATTAATAAATTGGTTTTTGCACTTGACTATTCAGTAGACCGAAGGGCTAAAATAGTGGCCAAGTGTGAGTCGGACTGACACACGGTTCCCTATCATCGAACAATTTAAAATCACCAAACATTTTTAAATAATTTAGTAAATAAAAATCACAGTTTCGTGTAGGTACGACCCCCTTTATTTTTTATCTTAATTTATTTTTATGATTTCTTGATATAGCGGACAAAGCGGTATGTACAGTCTGTGAAAATTTCAAGTGTCTACATATATACGTTTAAAAAAATACAACCCTGTGACAGTCGGATAGACGGACAGCAGAGCCTTAGTAATATCCCATTAGCGTCGTTGTACGGAACCCTAAAAACCGTATCAATTTAGTCTATGTAAACACCACCCACTCCTAGTTTTCTTTTATTTACTCGATACCGAATTTTCTATAAATAGTTGATCAATCGCCCTTTGCCTATAACTATGCCCGGTACCTATGTACCATCCAGTTCAAATAGTTTGAATATTCGCCAGTTCTACCTAATTGGTTCTTATATTTTGGGGCACACGCGAACTATGCCTTTTATTGTCACACTAGCTTGTGCTCGCGACTGTGTCCGAGTGAAAAGTTCTTATAATCCGGAAGGTTTAAGTGTAGGTAGTGTAATGTAGGTTTTATTAATATTTAACTTAGATAATTAGCACAGAAATCTCGATGTTTTGACATCTTAACATTCCACGCGGACGGAATGACGGATGCAGCTGAACACCAGTATTTTACATGGAGCGACTGCCTATCTAACCTCCACAACCCAGTAACTGGGTAATACGATACCCTTGGCAAGACTGGTTGTCGGACTTTCGGGCTTCTGACGACCCGTAATGACTGTGGTCCCGGCTGTCATTTCTGGGAAGCACGTTAAGCCGTTGGGTTTAAATTGCTTTCCAAGGCACGGAGGAGTCTCGATATGTAAAGATAGTCACCCATCCATGGACCAACCCCGGCAAGCGTCGCTTAACCTAATGAATTCCTGTGCGGCTGTTATTACTTAGCCACGATCTCTGGACTGTGTGCGAGATAATAATTATTATACCTAGAAAGGGGGTGACTACCAAGATGACGACTATTAGAGAAGTATGGAAGAAAATGACATGTTGCGTCGACGACAAATAAATTGGGATAAGGGCAGGAAAATGAGGATGACTTAAGATAAATGTTGTTAAATATTCTTCTACCTAATGAAGCAGTGGGTTCAGTACAAAACGTTCCTGAAACCAAACAAATACCAGTGCAATTTAAGTTTTTCTTTTAAAGTAAAAATATTAATTTTCTTTCCTTATTTTGGCTTGGAAACAATCATAGCCCCTCCCTATTAAACCTTATACAGTACAATTGGGCACGCACTTGGCAGAGTTTTTCGAAGGGTTACCCAATAACCAGAGTCACGTTGTAAAAGGTTAAAAGTTTCTACAAGTTACGAATCACGTGTATCGAGAGGGTTGAATGTTGAAATGAGGGGTTGAGTTAACAGAATTTCCTGTTACGCAATTTTATTTGAAGTTTTAACACTCACGTTGATTCTTACTGTTGATTTTCTGTTTGGTATTTTTCCTACTCTAAAATGAGAACTTATTTCTATTAAATATTGTTATTCTGTTCATAATTTTATTATAATCATCGTCATCATCATTATCAGCATTGTTCCATCCGCTGCTGACTCTGACTGACTGGCCTCCTTTTGTGCCATGCTTTCCTGTGCGAGTCTGATTCAAGTCTACCCCGCGATCTTCTGTAGGTTGTCCCTCCACCTGGGGGCCAAGTGCACTAATTTACAAACGTACCAGTGGTCTCGCAATGATGAGTTTTTGACAGATTTTGTATGGCATATCTGTCAAAAACTGATAATTGTGGGACCACTGACACGTTTGTAAATTAGTAGACTTGGCCCCTGGTTATTGGTCTGCCATCGCTTGTTCTTTCGTTTCTCGGCAACATAATTATTATTCAACCCTTACCGACCTTTTACATATCTATATTATATGCTATACGCTGAAATATAATGGTCATAAGGTGTGGTTCAGAATATTATTTTTTACGCGATCAGGTACGATGTTGTGTCAGTTGGTCCCATGGAGAAACTTGTTCATTGCGATGGTCCCACACCCCTAAAAATATGACCACGCATTTGTTATACCTACAGGCTGTATGTGGACAATCTATACGAAAAGAGTCGAGTTTATTCTCCATCTTACAATTCTTTTAATCCAGATCGTTGGGAATGGTGTGATCAAACTGTTTACTCATTAATTCGCGCAAGCCAGGTGTTCTCGATTGCGTGCGCTATTTATAGCCCCACGCCAGATAGCTCGCGAATTTTGGCTGAAAAGATGTTTTACAATACATTACATTACGAAATATCCGTACTTATATTATTGGGAAACGAAGTTTTTCTTTTTTTGGATAAATTACCATTATTTATCAATCATAGAATAAAACTCACTTAACTTCAATCTTTTTACGTTTCTTTTAAGCCTTAGGACCAAAGGACCAAAGATATTTTGTCTGTACTGTTGAGTAACTCACCTCTTTTTCCAATGGTGGTTAGGCAGAAATTACAGAATGCCACCTGCTCCTCTTTACTTCGTTTACGTTCATACATCTGGTCATACACGCACGCCGGTTGCCATTACTACGCACCTGACCTTTCTGTAGAACATCACCAATAAGGTCACTATTATGTCCTTCTAGCGCTTTCACGTTTCCACTCACATCTTCCTTATGACCAAACCATCAATATAATCTTTTCATTTTTTCTCATTACTCGTGGCTAAGTACTAACAGCCGCAAGGATCGATCCATCAGGTTAAGCTACGCTTGCCGGGGTTGGTCCGTGGATGGGTGACCATCTTTACATATCGTGATTCCTCCGTGCATCGGAAAACACGTTAAGCCGTTAGTCCCGGCTGTCATTTGTGGATCTTTGACAGTCGTTACGGGTCATCAGAAGCCCGAACGTCTGACAACCAGTCTTGCCAAGGGGTATTGTATTACCCAGTTACTGAGTTGTGGAGGTCAGGTAGGCAGTCGATCCATGTAAAATACTGGTATTCAGCTCCATCCGGTTAGACTGGAAGCCTACCCCAACTTGGTGGGGAAAAGGCTAGGCAGATGTATGTGATGTCCTACTAGGGCTTTCACTCCCGGCGTTTCCGACTCACATCTTCCTTATCTACCTTTCGTTAGCCTCCTTTCATTCACCCTCTAAACATGACCAAACGATCTAACTATACCGCTTTCTTTTTTTTCTCACTACATCTTCTTTTAGTTGATTTTTTTTGTTCAATACCTCTTACCTTTCGTTAGCCTCCTTTCATTCATCCTCTAAACATGACCAAACGATCTAACTATACCGCTTTCATTTTTTTCTCACTACATCTTCTTTTAGTTGATTTTTTTTGTTCAATACCTCTTACCTTTCGTTAGCCTCCTTTCATTCATCCTCTAAACATGACCAAACGATCTAACTATACCGCTTTCATTTTTTTCTCACTACATCTTCTTTTAGTTGATTTTTTTTGTTCAATACCTCTGACCATCCCTTCAAAGAGTACAGGGTTGTATACCCAACAAAATAAATATACCCAACAGTAGTGTAATTTCGGAGAAAAGGACCAATTTTGAGCGCCGTAACTCTGACAACAAACTGTAGGCTCGACAACCGCCCTATTACTCGTGTAATTAATCTTATTCTTTCTTCCCTCGTCGAGGAGATATTATGGCGGATTTTTTCCTCCAATTTTATTTTGTAGGAAGTCTATTTACTAACGGTCAGTTTTTAGACCTTAAAATCAATCTATCTAGCCTTTTCCCAACTATTTTAGGGTCAGCTTCTAGTCTAACCGGATGCAGCTGAATATTTTACATGGAGCGACTGCCTATCTGACCTCAACAACCCAGTTACTGGGTAACACGATACCCCATGGTAAGACTGTTTGTCAGACTTTTGGGCTTTATCGATTGCCTACGATCTACGAATGACAGCCGGAACCAACGACTTAGCGTTATTTCCTAGCCATGGAGGAGTCCCGATGATTGAATGATGATTTGTGATAGTATATAGGAACATATTTTCGTTTTTTTTTTCTACGCTGATAACGCTGATAACCTGCTATGTCATATGTATGTACCGGTGTCTACCCATAAATGTTTGTATGCCGAAAGGCAGGATGTACAAGGACTCTTGAACTTTTGTTAACATCTTATTGTAATACCTACATTCTATACAAATAAAAACTTCTTATTCTTATTCTTATTCTTATTCCGATATGTAATGGATGGTCACCAATCCACGAACCGACTTCAGCAAGTTTAGCTTAAACTCGGGTCGATCGTGCGGATGTTATCATTTAGCCACGATCCCCTAGTTTTTAGACCTTACTTATGTCGTATTTTGTAAGATACTATCTTGAATCCAAACTTGATCAAGGCTATCAAAGATTAGTTTCTGAGTCTGTTTTTGATAAAAATCGGTGAAAACAATAAAATTAGAAACAGATTTCTACCAAAATAATCCATCGGTTGTAGTAGACGATTTCAGTCGGATATTAGATAAATAAATAAAATATTATTGCTGTTGTAACATTTTTTGTTTTATGCTTTTATATTTTTTTATAAAGATGACGTAGATTCTTCACAATTTTGACATAAAAATAGTTGTCAGTGACTTTGTAGTTTTAACCAACGAATTCAACCCACACATAATATTTTCAATGACATTTTGGTCCTTCCACACATATTTTACACTACAATATTTATCGTCTAAGCTAAGAAAGGTAACTATGAGAAAGCTGCGAAATTAGTTGCAGAAGCACGTGATAAAGTAGTTTTAATAAGACTTTTGTTGTCTTGTTTTCATTGCAATTAGAGGACAGCAATATCTTTATATTAGGTCCGACCCTGGTATAAAGATATTATCCTCACCGTAGGCGCGAGCCTGCGGACGGCGAGCAATGGGTAGCTTGCCGTCCGATAAGGACCAGGCCCGGGTCGACGGTGCGTTGTAGGCCACGCGGGCTCTAAGAGATGTAAGCACAATAGACGGGGTCCGCTAAGACCGATGCCTGCCAGGGTTGCGGGAAAGTCCAAAAGGGATACCGGGACCTTGGCAACAGGCAACTGAAGGAACACGGGTGGGTTTTAGTCAGTAAAAGACTGACACGCCCTCCGCTTCGCCAGAGCGGCTACCGCAACCTCGGCTACGGGAACCAGCATATGTGTAACTGCTGAGCATGAGCTCCAGGGGTCGATTCCCAGGTCAGTAAAATTGTTATTGGAATTTCTCGTAGCAACCCGGAGTCTGGATTTGTGCCCGGTTGATGGCAATAGATTCGCCCCCTATTACATGAGACTGAAACATTACTGGCGAAATGTGGGTGGACCTCTGCCTAACCCTTCAGGGAATAAGGCGTGATGTTATGTTAAGTTAGGTTACTGACCTCTTAAAGATTATTCATTTCGAGAATTTCCATTTCAAGATAACAGCATTACAATATGTAAAGTAAACCAATTATCAATTCAGCTCATGATTCCTCTCCATTCATAGGAATACGGAATACTGTAGACGCCACCATTTTATGCTCGAGAAGATAAAATTATCTCAATGTTGTATGCGTATGATAATATTGATATAATTGTGTAAAATGGAGCTTTCATATGATTTTATTTCACACTAGTTGCGGCCCGCGGTTTCACCCGCGAAAGTCTCGATCCCGTAGGAATATCGGGATGAAAAGTATCCCATGTCCTATTCCAGGTCATGTTCTACCTCAGTGCCAAATTTTATCTAAATCCGTTCAGCCGTTTTAGCGTCAAAACGTAACAAATAAACTCACTTTCGCATTTATAATATTAATTAGGATTGCATAGTTTTGTTTTTAAATACTGAGTTTGAGACTTCTTATGCACAGTTTTAGGAGCTCGTGGATAAATAATCACAGCCGCCTGGGTTGATCGAAGTTTAAGCTACACTTGCCGGGGTCGGTTCGTGGCTGGGTGACCATCCATTACATATCGAGACGCCTCTGTGCCTCAGAAAGCACGCTAAGCCGTCGGTCCCGGCTGTCATTTATATCTTTAAAATCCTGATCCTCAAATGGGCTTTTCTATATCCCCTATGACTACAGAATAGCCCCATATTTACTTACATAAATATTAGAAACAGTTGAAAAAAAAAACAATTGCGATACAAATAAATCAAGTGCCACTTTCATCCTCCAATTATAAACTCCTCGACACAATTTGATTGGATTTGCGTAAAAAAGAAACAAAACAATTGCGTTGTTATCCGTTGTTCTTTGTTGTTTTTGTGTTTGATTGTTTTTAATACGGTTTCTTGTTTGTTAAAGTTGTTTGTGTGTGCAAAAGGAAGCGATGTGTCAGATGTTTGGCAGTCGGAAGTTAGGGGAATCAATTGTAGGGGGTGATGGTAATTTATTGGTTTTTTGATGCTGTTAGACGTTCTAACATGATATGCCATGATTTGTTTTGTAGTGCGCACGAAAATAACAAACCTACCTTTTATCTTCTCTATTCCTTGGTTATTGGTGGACTGCTTCGTTGGTCTAGTGGTCGCAAGTGCTACTGCTGTAAGTCCTTTTTTTTTTTGGGTGGGAAATCAAAAAAAAAAATACTTCTCCCGCTCTTGGCGGAACGGAAGGGCGTGTCAGACTCTTACTGACTAAAACCCACCCGTGTTCCTTCAGTTGCCTGTTGCCAGGGTCCCGGTATCCCTTTCGGACCATTCCGCAACCCTGGCAGGACTGCTGTAGGTCCTGGGTTTGATTCCCGGGTCGGGCAAAAGGGTTATTGGGTTTTCATCTGGAATTTCAAAGTAGCAGCCCGGAGTCTGGATTTGTGCCCGATCGATGGCAATAGGCTCGCTCCCTATTACATGAGACTTATATTGGATCCCCACCTATGAAATTGGCGTTTTTTTCTCACTATAGAGAACCTCGTCACTTCTATGATTTAAAATATTCATCAATTGCATGGTATTATATCGAATAATGACCATCATAGACAACTACCAATAGTAGAAAAAGTTAAAAAAACCTTATTAAGTACTTATAGTTTTCTTAGCATAAAAAATACCTCCTCATTTTGTTAGCCGAAATAACCACTTTTTTTTTTAACTTTGCTAAAACTTATTTTTGTGGCTTAATCTAAGTGGCATACGTTATCTTAATTTTTAAACAATAGTGCATAAAAGTTTTAAACATTAGTGTTCATGGTTTTTATATAAATTAAGAAAACGTTAGTATCAAAAATGCAACTTCTTTAAACCCATACAAAACACTAATTTCAAACACTAATTTAATTCTAACCTAATACTTATCTGGCGAAATGTGGATGTACTATTGGTACACTTCTGCCTAACCCTTTGGGGAATACAGGCGTGATGTTTATGTGAGTCCTTGGTTATTAAGAAACACAGGCAGAAGCGTTTTCTTGTGTCACATCAACCTCCTGTCATCAATCTGCAAAGCTTGGTAACATTACTTGAAAAAACCGGCCAAGTGCGAGTCGGAATCGCGCACGAAGGGTTCCGTACCATTATCTATAAAAACGGCAAATAAATCACGTTTGTTGTATGGGAGCTTAAATATTTGTTTTATTTTAATTTAATTATTTATTTTTAAAGTGAATATGTAACTAAATATTCTGTGAATATTTCAAACGTCTACCTGTTGTCGTTTTCAATATCGAGCAAAAACGAGCAAAAAACTCACGTTTGTTGTATGGGTTAAATATTTATTTTATTTTTTGTTTTTAGAATTTGTTGTTATAGCGGCATCATCTGTGAAAATTTCAACTGTCTAGCTATCACGGTTCATGAGATACAGCCTGGTGACAGACGGACAGACAGACAGCGGAGCCTTAGTAATAGGGTCCCGTTTTACTCTTTGGGTACGGAACCCTAAAAAAGAAATAGTAGGTAATCTTCTTTAGGCAAGTAATGAATTTTTGTTTGTCAGAAATTCCTGTAGCATTCTACAAACCAACATAATTCGCCATACACAATATCAAACATGTATATCCAAGTACCAGGATGGCATGAAAAACAGAAGGTAATAAACAAAGGTTCGCAACATTCCCCATAGTACTGTTTACGTCACCAATATGAGCTACAAGGTCAACGACCTTACTTTTGGCAGTAAGGCACTTTTCTTTTTAATAAGACCTCGCATTTAGGGTAAAAGGACCAATAAGTTATTGGTCAAAGTGAAATGCTTTACTAGCATTATGTTGTAATGCTTTTGGTGGTTGGTTCTTGAATTATTTGGGTTCAATATTTTTGTGATGGCTATATTGTTCTAATAGCTTTATACCTAAGTATTTACTACATAATACACAACACATACATACACACACACACACACACACATACACACTACACACACACACTACACTACACTTTTATACATTTTTTAAATGTAGGTAGGTACTAATTCTATATTATGGGCCAGGTGTGTCTGAAATAAAAGTTTTGTTGTTGTAATTTACTAACTGCCTCGTTGGCAAAGTGATCAGGAGCAAGACAGCTGAGAATTCGGTTCTGACTTTCTGACTTCGTTCCACAGGCTGGGCAAAGTTTTATATAAGATTTCCCTGTTCAATATTAACTTAGTAGCAGCCCGGAGTCCGGAAATAGGGTCTGTCCCTATTACATAACTAGTGTGCACTGTTAGGCATACCTCTGCCTAACCTTTCGAGATATACAGACATAATTTTGATGTTATTTAGTTAAAACCAAAGCTGATTAAATTATTACTGAGAAAAAAAAAGGCCACCCAGCACACATAGAAAATAAATAATGATAGAGTGAAGATAGACAAGTAATAAAATTGACTAGTCAATAGTTTAAATTATTCAATGAAATAGACTCGCGCAATTGATCGACAGACATAGCGTGTGTTCAATTTGTTTACGATACAGAACGCTGCTTTGATTTATGAGTCCCTGGTACTATGAAGACCGTTTAGTGTCAATTAAATTTTAGCTTACTTTGATTTTAATGTAAGAAGTAGGTACTTACCGTACTTTTAAGTGTTTTACACTTAAAGTTTAATTGACAAACAACTAACTATTTCTTAATTAACTAAAAAACAATTACATATACAACAAAATTAAAAAGAAAAAATAATTGGGCGCTCCTAGCGGTGCTCCACATCGTTGTCAATGCGGTGAAGGAGTCGACTGCTTCGGACACCACGGCCTATCCTGCAGCAAGAGCGCTGGTCGGACGGCACGGCACGCCAGCATTAACGACATTATCCGTCGGGCTCTTGTCACCGCCAGGGTGCCAGCTGTGTTAGAACCCAACGGCTTGGCACGCGACGATGGAAAGAGGCCAGACGGAGTGACTGTGTAGACACCCTCGCGCCATCCCATCTTCCTAGCACGGCGGGCTGTGCTGGGGCAGCTGCTTCAGGAGCAGAAAACCTCAAACGGCGCAAATATAACAACCTTATTGGGAGCTATATGTTTGAGCCGTTTGGGGTTGAAACACTAGGGCCGTGGGGTCCGAGTGCTCATCGAGTATTTCGGGACATCGCTAAGCGATTGGTCGACTCTTCACGTGACCAGAGGGCTGGCCTATTTTTAGCCCAAAGAATCAGCATTGCCATTCAACGTGGCAATGCTGCCAGCATTTTGGGCACCTTTCCCATTGACAGCGATGAGCCAGCCTTCGAAAGTCACGTAAAGTGTCCATCAGTCGGTAAGAAATTTTAATAAAATAATTATAATACAGAGATTTCGATGTTTTGTCAAGCCGTGACCGTGCGAAAAACCGTGCGAAACATGGGCGGGTTGCCAGTAAATAAATAATTTAGAGAATGATAAATCATTTAAGCTACAGATTTAAAGCATTAAAAACAGCCATATCGAGCCAATTTTCATTCACATTTAATATCTCTCATTAACAGTAAAGTCGATCCCCATTCACCTCAGTGCAGGTGTCTGTGATCTGATAATTAACTGAATTTCGCGTTGACAGCCACTTGGCACTGTCCGGGCTTCGGGTGTTCGCTGTCAACCGACGACACTCATTCATTTGTAATTAAATAATAACAAATGAATGAGTGAGTGAAGTGAATGAATGAGTGACTTTACACAAATGTGTAAAGTTATTAGTTACTTTGTGTTTGGTGAAGATTTATGTGTGCAGATTGAATAATTGGAGTTAATTTATCCAAAAATATATTATTTTTAAGAAACTCTTCAGAAAACATGTTTTTATTCAAATATGCTGCTGGATAATCATTATGATTCTGTTTTGCTATAATGTGTACTACAAAAATTTCATACAACTATTTATACTAGGTTTAAATGATTAACTAAACAAATCGATACAAAACAAAAGGGAATATGGTGTTAGGCGTCGAAGTATTCGTCCGCACCGCTGTCATCCGGAAACGTGCCCATGTGCGTAATTCATGTAGAGTGTCGAAAATTAGCTTGAAAGAACCAAGCGAAACATAATGTCACAAATAATATAGCTATGGCGAAAACTCAGGTGAATCCCGCGCAGGATTCGGGACGCATCTGCACGAGTCAGTTGTTTTAATGATCAGGAAGTTACGCAACTATTCGTGTCTATTTGAACACCTCCATACAAGTTTGTTAACTCAATCGGTGCGAGCTGAATTTCGTCCCGAATCACGTGCGGGGTTCGACTCAGTGTGGCCAGAGCTTAGAGTTTGTAACAATTTCTTTCCAGCTAGAAATCATAAAATTATTGCCTCTTCGAAAATTGTTAACGTTATCATACATGCCAAACAAAATAAAATTTAAGGTACTTACTTAGGTACAGTCGTGTTGAATGCAATTATAACATGAAAGGTGAGCAGCCCCAGTGATGCGTTGAGTGCAGAGCTGTACAGGCGATGACAAAAGAGTTGTCGAATAGTTTGTTTTTTAAATTAAATTGTGATGTTAATGTTTTTTGACGTTTAATATTGTAGTGAGGAGTGTTTTTTTATTATTTATTTATAGCATAACATAATATCATGCCTGTATTCCCCAAAAAGCTAGGTTAAGGTGTACCTATAGTACACCCATATTTTACCTGTTATGTTTAAGTCCCTATGTAATTGGGGGCGAGCCTATTGCCTTCAACCGGGCACAAATCCAGACTCTGGGCTGCTACTGAGAAATTCCTGATGGAAAAACCCAATAACTTTTTGCCCCACCTAGGAATCCAACCCAAAACCTACCATACTCAGCAGAGTAACGTGAGCGCAAGTGCACAGTTTATTCCTCCATGAAAATAAAAATACTTTGAAATTTGAACTTTATTTTACCGAATTAAACAAGACAATTTAATGGAGGAGCTCGTGGCCAAGTAATAACAGCCGCACGGGTCGATCCATCAGGTTAAGCTACGCTAGCCGGGGTTGGTCTGTGGATGGGTGACCATCTTTACATACCGAGACTCCTCCGTGCCTCGGAAAGCACGTTAAGCCGTTGGTCCCGGCTGTCATTTGTAGATCTTTGACAGTCGTTACGGGTCGTCAGAAGCCCGAAAGTCTGACAACCAGTCTTACCAAGGGGTATCGTGTTACCCAGTTACTGTGTTGTGGAGGTCAGATAGGCAGTCGCTCCATGTAAAATGCTGGTATTCAGCTGCATCCGATTAGACTGGAAGCCGACCCCAACATTGTTGGGAAAAGGCTAGGCAGATGATGATGAAACAAGACAATTTAGTGGGACGGTCTTGCTGCATCGCATATAGTAAAGAAAGAAACAAAGAAATCACATTTATTTAGCTCAGAATAAAAGTAGAGAACATCTCCTGCTAAGCATGACGATCTCAGGAAACATTCCTCGTAGGATTCGGTTAAGTACCTAGTCTGTAATGATTGTAATTTACGAGATGACACGTCAAAGATAAGTGTAAAATACATCCACGATTGTACGACACACGATGAAATGATTGCCTTCATCCCGCGAAGGTGTAGCTTCATCCTTACCAGAATGACAGGATCTATTACCTACTCACCTAATCTTGAGATGAACCGATCAAGATAACTAGTTTTATTTCTTAGAATTGCAATATAACCACGAACATTTTATTTATTTTTATTTAAATGCCTTAAAAACTACCATTACAGGTCTTAGCCTAATGCGATAGCCAAGGATACACAATTAAAATTAAGATCATAGTTTATAACACAACATAATTAATAGTACTTTTGCGAATTCACCCCAGTGATATGTAAATATATAAATTTTGACTTGAATATCATTGATGGTGCGAATTGCTAACGTGTCTTGCGTTATAAATATTTGCCTTCTTAGTCAAATTCAGAAGAATATTGTGGTACCAACGGTGATCAAAAATTATCTAACATCACTTCGGCAGCATAAAAACCTGACATTATAATAATATTTTGAGTTTCTTTTCTATACAACATTAGTTTTGAAAAAATCAGCTGCTCCATACATTTGTGTTCACTTAAATCGTCAAAATGTATGGAACAGCTGATTTTTTTCGCGATTTCAAGTTTGGTCCTATAGAAAAAGTTTGTTCAAAATGATGAGTACAATGACCGCTTTTCGGGTTTAGCATAAACAAAAACTGATGTTGTATATTGCAATCCATAGAAATATATTTAAGTTCTTGACTGTACAAGAAGTTAAAATAAATAAAGGGGCACATGCCAAAATATGGCGAACTTTATTGAAATAAATAACCAAAATATGGAAAACGAAAACGTGAACAGAAACAGTTTTTATCTGGTTTCTTCCTGAAATATTATAAAAAGCAACGTCTGTCTGTCCGTTCGTCAGTGCACTTTTAACCCAAAACTCACTTATTCGATGCACCTACTCAAACTATGATGAGATACATAATAGGCCACACCCCTTTTAGATCAGGCTAAAATACACAAATCAAAATCGTGAAAATATTTTCAAAGGAAACCTACATAATGATTATTCATAAACTCACACCTTCTTCCCATGGGGGTTAGCAGATACTACTGAACGCCACCTGCTACGATCCTTACATACTCCTTTTGCTTCGTTTACGTTCATACATCTGAGGGGCAATAATTCCAGTCATTATGAACGTTCACAGTCTGATCTGTCTCAACATGTCAAAAATTTCTCTAATTTCCCTACATTTTTGACATTGATGTTGCTGAGATGAAATAGCGACTAGATTTTGAACGTTTTTAATTACGGTAAATGGCCTTCAGGTCATACGCACGCCGGTTGTGAGTACTACGCACCTGACCTTTCTGAAGATTATTATGTCCTTTTAGGGCGTAGGCGTTGGTTTCCACTCCCATCTGCCTTGTAAATACGTTTTGTTAGTTGCCTTTTATTATTCTTATCACCATTTTTTGTCCCGGAAAATGCGAATTCTTTATCGTAAGAAAAGCCGCGGTCTACAGCTATGCCGTAATTAATGAAACTCGCCACGTGCTGACATCATTTGTAAGACTTTGGGCGCCTTTCAGAAATAAAAGGTGAATGATGAAAGGGTCGTAACGAATTCTACATTATTATAATTGTTTCAGTCTCGGTTACATAGCTTTTGTTTTTCTTAATGTTTTCTGAATGTTATTGATTTGTGGCGTAAAAAAAGTCTTTGAATAAAAAAATACAAGATGGGTTCGACAATTTTATTGACGTTGTATACAGGGTGGCCGGAAAATGGACGTCCAAAAAAAAATTCGGTCCTTCGTGCCCTGGGGTATCCAAATCACCCCCATGTATGTTCCGCGATTTTTCATAGTTTTCGAGTTATGATTTTTCCGGAATTTTTGACTTAGGAACGAGAAAATGGTCAATTATTTTTCTTTTTCTATTGCCTTCTTTAGAGAATTTTCCACCTCGTTGTCTTTGAAGGCCAATTTTAGCCAACGTAGCCACATTCAGTATTACTTTTTTATTTGATTATGAAAACTGAGAGTCTGGCGCATTCTTGAAGCCTTCTTAGAAACTATGAAGTCACCTGTTTAGATTTTTAATTTGAAGTTGAAAATTTAAGTCATAATTCACCGAACATAAATCTATCAATTTATGTTCGAAAACTCGAAAACTAAGAAAACTCGCGGAACATACATGGGGGTGATTCGGATACCCCACGACAAGAGGGACCAAAATTTTTTTTTGGTCGTCAACTTTCCGGCCACCTGTATGTATATGCTAGTCGCGCAGTAAACTTCGCTTGCGCGATGCAGGATTTTGCGTGACGTCAGTGTAATGTGTAGTTCGCATGTGGCGATGTAGATGCCGCCACAAACACACTATCCAACTAATCGATCAGGGTGTACGTCAGACAGCAGTCAATAGCAGATAACTATTAAATGATAGATGGAGGAGTGTATTGCGTCTTACTGACGAGTTTATTAGTTGCTTTAGAGTTTAACGATTAATAAAAAATGGTAGGTATATCTTTTGTTCAGAGAAATTCTTATAATATTATCAAAGCGAGAGTAACTCTGTCTGTCTATCTGCCTGTTACCTGTTCACGCCTTAAGGCCACATACATATAGGCATTTAACCTCTACGCGGGTGTAGTCACGGCAAACGTTAGTATTCTATAAAGCCAAAATGAAATGCTCAATTTTGTAAAAAAGAAATGCCATGTTGTACCTACCTATTATGAAAACAACAAAATCGAACGATGCTGAGTGTCTCCCAAGACTTGCATTTTACAACAAATAAATCAATTTAATAGATCTGTTAAAGACACGTGTCCAAAACCAACTTTTTAAATCTCGTTGGTCTAGTGGTCGCAAGTGTTACTGCATGGATCCTGGGTTCGATTCCCGAGTGAGGCAAAGTTATTGGGTTTTTTTCATCTGGAATTTCTCAGTAGCAGCCCGGAGTTTGGATTTATTCCCGTTTGATGGCAATAGGCTCGCCCCCTATTACATGGGACTTAAACATAACGGGCGTTTGGGAGTACTGTAGGTACCTCTGCCTAACCCTCCGGGGAATACAGGCGTGGTGTTATACTGTGTCAGTTAAGAGTCCCTACGTCCTCCAGTTTTCGAGGAACTGCATTGCTACTAGACGTTCGACTGCAGGCTGCATTTCCGAACTTTTCATGTGTCTCTACCGAATTAAAAAAAAAACTCATGACTAAAACTTTCAACAATCGTAAATCGACACTTTCTAAACCACTTCCTTCTCAAACTCTCTCAATTCACGAACAAAATACATTAGTCAGCCTTCACCATCAAAAAGTAAAATAACTAATTCTTTCTAAGCTCCAAAAAGAGTCTCGAAGTAGTACAAACAGAAGTAAACATTGTTTAGTGGTGGACCACGCCACGATGGGCCACGATGGGCCACTCGTAACGTTTGATAAAACCATTAAAAGTTTATAATGAGGGTACCGGAGCCGCCGTAACTGATACTGTGGGTACAGGGCTGCCACGTGCTGGACACGGGGTCGGGGATAAAGTTGTATAGATTTGTTTATGTAAGTAGGTTTTGCATGTGATTTCTGGCTTGTGTTTGAGCTACATTGATTTTTATATTCGCAATACTACTGTGAAGTGGGTTCCAAATCCGGGCAAGTTTTTCAATTTATAAAAATACTATGTACAGTCACGAGCAATAATATGTATACACTTAGCAACTTTTAAAAGTGATTTTCTCCTACTGTATAGATTGTAACTTTATGATATTACGAATATAGTATTTTGGAACACCTATTATTATGAAAAAATTATCATCTCAAAGTTACAATTTTAATTCCACGAGAAAATCGTTATTGAATTTTGCTGAGTGTATACATATTTTTGGTCGTGACTGTACTTTCTTAGTTTACGGAAACCTTGGACATTACGTAAACCCAGACTTACAGTTATCTAGCTGTACTCCGCGGTTTCACCAGCGTAAGTCTCGATCCCGTGGGAAAAATCCGGATAAAAAGTATCCTATGTCCTATTCCAGGTCATGGTCTACCCCTGTGTCAAATTTCATCCAAATCCGTTCAGCCGTTTTAGCGTGAAAGCGTAACAAACAAATAAATAAACAAACTCACTTTCGCATATATAATATTAGTTAGGATATGAGACTGAAATCACCAACCCGTTTTGAGAGAGCGTGGTGATCAATGCTCGTGCCTTTTCTGTATGAGAAGAAGCCATTCATCACCCTGTAGTGGGACTATAATAAGCTGGTATTATTATTTCTTTTATTTATTTCTTTTATTTATTTATATATATATATATATATTTTTATACTATTAGATAAAATATAATATATTTTATTTTTTATTACAGTACGCTGTACCGGTACAGCGTTCTGATAATGGTTTGCCGCACCGATCGACGTCATTACGTCAGCGCCGGCTGTCGCTGAAAACCAGCGCTGGGGCTCTGTTTTGCATAGGGTCGCAGCATAATGCTGAGCGATAGCCGTTTTGCGTGGATGTGACGCATGTTTCCCCCAACCTTTTTTATTTTTACTTTGTGGTTATTTTCTTTTTTTGTTTTTTGCGTCATATTTACCGCAAATAAACGTTTTTTCTTTCTTTCTTTCTTTCTTCTTCTATTATTATTAGTTGTGATTGTGCAATTTCTTTTATGGAGAATCAAGTTCATTATAATGCCTGTTACGTTTTAAGGCTTATTTCATCACTTCTGGTTGGCTGCAAAAAAAATAATGTTTTTTTTTATCAATCCGTCGAATAATTTATCTCCGGAGGTAGTGAAACAGGCTCTCAACATTCTTAGAATAAATAAGTTCCAAATTACTTTCTCAAGGTAAACAATTAAAGAGTAACTTTACAGAATATTTTTTGCATTTCCTTCAGAAATGAAATATTAAATGTAGAGGAAGTTAATTTCACCGCCACCAGTGTACATTTTCCATTAGTTCTAAAAGTTTTGTTTGTTAGCAACCCTGTTCTGCTAGAATGTTTGAGTGTACTTTCATCTTTTGTTGTCGCGTTTATTAAATTAAACAGAATTAGTGTTGCCAGCTGTTTCAGGACGACTGGACATAATAATTTCACGTCATTAAAGTGGGAATATTCTTTTAGTTTTATGCTGAATGAAAGGACAAGTAGCATAGATTTTTTTGTCAGTGGTTGAGGATTTGTTTAGTTTTGTTAATTGTGCTACATTTATCATGTCTCCTATAGTAATTTCTTGCTCACTGCGGTATTTTTTTTACAAGCTTTTCTTTAACAAGCCGCCAGATAGGGTTTTACCGTCTCTCCCAGATGGGAGAGACGATATATGCAGATGCAAATATTAAGAACGTACATACATACATACTTCTAAAATAAAGAAATCACTAAAATATTATTATTATTTCGTTACGTAAAGAACTCTTGTTTTCGAACTCATTCTTCTAGACCCAGTGGTTTCGGGTAAGCGTTGTCTGTCAATCAGTGAATTCAAAATTTTTTTAAAGTAGATTTTTGATACTTAAGTTTAAAATACCATAATATCCGATGGGAAAGGCAATAAGTACCTACTCTGTTCTTTAAAAGATGGTTAAAGCATTACTTTATTAAAATCACTATCACTACATAATAAAACAAAGCTCCCCCGCTGCGTCGTCATAAACTTAAAAACTTCAAAAACTTTCAAACGGATTTTCATACGGTTTTCACCAATGAACGGAGTTATTCATGAGGAAGGTTTAAGTGTATAATTCATTATAGTTTTGTGTAAATATGACAATGCTTATTGTAGATGTCGGAAAAAAACATGCTGACTGATGTAGGCATATATATACAGGATGTGGCAACAATGGATAATCTTGAAACTGTCGATTGGCCAGATTATCATCTTTCATTTACCCCACTTATATCGCCATAGGCCCATGGATGACCAAATTATTGATATTTTTGATATCCTAATCCTAACTCAATCTGCCTAGCCTTTTCCCAACTATGTTGGGGTCGGCTTCCAGTCTAACCGGATGCAGCTGAATACCAGTATTTTACATGGAGCGACTGCCTATCTGACCTCCACAACCCAGTAACTGGGTAATACGATACCCCTTGGTAAGACTGGTTGTCAGACTTTCGTGCTTCTGACAACTCGTAACGACTGTCAAAGATCCACAAATGACAGCCGGGACCAACGGCTTAACGTGCTTTCCGAGGCACGGAGGAGTCTCGATATGTGAAAATGGTCACCCATCCACGGACCAACCCCGGCAAGCGTAGCTTAACCTGATGGATCGACCCGAGCGGCTGTTATTACTTAGCCACGAGCTCCTCACTAATCCTAACTAATATTATAAATGCGAAAGTGAGTTTGTTTGTTTATTTGTTTGTTAGGCTTTCACTCTAAACGGCTGTGCGGAATTGGATGTAATTAGGCACAAGGGTAGACCATGACCTGGAAAAGGACATAGGATACTTTTATCCCAATATTCCAGCGGGATCGAGTCTTACGCGGGTAAAACCGCGGGGCGCAGCTAGTATCTTATAAAACAAAGTCGGGTTTGTTCAAGCACTTACTTATACTGCTGGACCGATTTAGATGATCTTTGATTTGTTGGATTTGTCTCCGCCCAGAATAGCAAAATAACTATTAAAACATCGGAAAAATTCACGACTGATGTACGCATATGTTCTTAAACCCGTGCTAAGCCGGGGCGGGTTGCTAGTTTAAAATATGAAAGATCTTTCTTCAAGTTTCTGGACGATTGCCAGTCGTATATTGCTTTGATATCATCTGTAGCGGTCGCGTCTGCGTTTACCAACAATGAGCCAAGTCTGTCTTAAAGATAGTTGAGTATAGCTTTTGAATATTGAGACTTGTTCGTTCATGTATAGTGACGAGAAGACTTTGGTCGCTCGAAGTTAGAACCCTAAAAGATGATCAACTTGTCTAATGTAAAACAAAATATTAAACAAGGTGTAATTGAAATATTGTTGTTACCATCGCTGGTTCGTGCTCGATGGGTGACCATCTTTACTTAACGAGACTCCTCCATGCCTCGGAAGCACGTTAAGCCGTTGGTCCCGGCTATCATTTGTGGATCTTTGACAGTCGCTACGGGTCGTTAGAAGCCCGAAAGTCAGACAACCAGTCTTACCAAGGGATATCGTATTACCCAGTTACTGTGTTGTGGATGTCAGATAGGCAGTCGCTCCATGTAAAATACTGATATTCAGCTGCATCCGGTTAGACTGGAAGCCGACCCCAACATAATTGGGAAAAGGCTAGGCAGATGATGATGACCATCGCAATATATATCGCATCGTAAAACCTAGATAAGGAGAGTGGGGATTGGCACAATAAAAGAAGGGCTTTTATTTATCTGAGCATTATTCCTAAATTGCATTTCACGAACTTAGATGATAAAACCTGAAAATGTGAATGTTATTGTACCAAAATATTTTTATAAAAGTCTCGATAAAACACTCAAATCACTTTAGCCCTCGCATGTACCATTTTACATGTTCGTAATACAATCTCGATGAACGTCGCGCGTCAGGACCGCACACTATTCACGACACGATGTTACAACGTTTTGCCGCTCTGACAGCGATTGTACTTGCATTTTCATAAAATTGAATGTATTCTATCTTGAAAATCTGATCTTAAAGGTCTTGAGATAGATTTAAGGACCAACTATTGCCCGCGGCTTCGCCCGTGTATTTCGAAAAACGACTACATATCGAAATATCCTTCTGAAACAGGTGCCAGCCATAAAAATATTATACATGCAAAAGTGAGTTTGTGAATGTGTTGTGAGTGAGTTTGAATGGATTTGGATGAAATTTGGCACATGGGTATATCCTGGGTATGGACACATCCTGGATCCCAGACGATGTCGCGGGCAACAGCTACTCTATTTTGTTCTATCTATCTTCTATTCTATCTATACATATAATAAAATCGTAAACGGTCCGTGTCTTTACGTTAAAGATTTTTGCAAAAAAAGTACTGGAAGCCGCGAGAAATAAGTAATAGAAAGTAAAAAAACATTTTTTGACATTTTTGTCTGTTTATTTGTTCGTTTGTGAGCGCATCACGTAAAAGCCACTCATTGGATTCCAAATTGAATTACTGAACAATAAGAAGCTATATTGTGAGTAACATTTAGTCTTTATTTCATGAAAATCGACCTGCAGAATCAAAAGATATATTTTTTGTTAATCCACCGGAAAAGTCGGAATTACACCCGGGCGACGCCGGGCACGAACAGCTAGTTTTAAATAATTGCAATCCTTTAGAAAATAATACACTATATTGTTTATCTGTATTATTTCCTTTCCGCCACAATAACTCTACCATCTGATTATAAAAACTTCTGTAACAACACCTCCATTCAAATAAATCCCCTTTTATCAGTCGATCGACATCGTGGACAGTCGATAATATCGCGGCTTCTTCAAGTGGGTCAAACTGATCCGTTAGTTTGGACTGCCCCCGACACTCGACTAGTAGACTTACCGACGCCGAAGCAAAAGTTTACTTAAATGTGGTAATTTGTATGAAGAACGATAATTTGGGAAGGGTGCAGGTGAATTTAAGTGAACGGCATAATTATAGAGATACTATGATGAAATATGAAAGCAGCATTCCTTTGTGCCAATTAAATATTACCGGAGACATTTGTGCTTTTGTCTCTTTGAGGGCAACGCATCGGCGATGCCTCTAATATTGCAGAGGTTTAAAGGAGACACTGCCTCCTTTAAGCCACTTACCAGGGTTGAAGACTAGTTTGCCATCAAAATCAATTACATGACGTAAAACCGAGGCGAATAAAACAAACCTTTACACAAATAAACAAAATGATTCAACTAGGAATAAGAATGTCGTCAACATATACACAATCTATAATAATTTGCCGGTAAGTGCTATGTAAATCCAGCTCCAAATTCTGCAGAAACCGAACAAATGACAAAAGCATTAGATACCCTCAGTAAAAAGGACGGATTACATTATACCCGCAGGATCCTAAAAACATACTTGGGAACTGTGAAAATTATGCGCAAATGTAATAAAAAAGTTTTACTGTGAACCCAACAGGCATGGATCGGCTTAGCATAGGAAAGTTGCTGTTTGCGGTATTTTTCGATTTACTATTCTGTGTAAGCCAAAAAAATGATAAATATTGACATAACTGAACCTTCTTGATCGAAGGTTATACAAGTCTGTTTTTCTGCATGGCACTTTTATAGTATTTTAGCATTTGTATAATTATCTAAAGTTCAGTAAAAATATTCATTATAGAAATGATAAAACTGTCTAAGCAGATGTGAGTGGACAAGCCGGGAGGAGACTCTTTAGAAGCGGACATTATAGTGATGTTATTGGTGATTAGTGTTCTACTGAAAGGTCAGGTGCGTACTGGTAGTACTGGCAACCGACACGGCGTGCGTGTTCTGCCCGCTCCCATGTGAATACGGCAGGAATGATCAAATTATTCACGATGAAACAAAATTTAAGGATATTGCCAAAAACCGTGGCGCTGCCTGACCGTACATCACTTTCTCACCCATTTCAGGCAAATTATGTAGTTAGTTTCTCCTTCAAAGACCAACGCTCAGCATGAGTCACTATCTCTCAAAGAGTGGAAGCCGGAAATCTTTCCTTTGTATTTCGTTCACAGCCGCATTCGGTCCAGCTCGTCGATAAATATTTACAAAACAGTGATTGAAATATTACCTCGACGATGCTTTGTTTGAGAATTTGTTTTGAATTGGGTGAACTTTCATAATAAGAAGACTACAGTTAGTGACGTATTTTTATGGTTATTTTCTGAATGCATATTTGGGTTTACTTCAAGGTTTTACGAATGCAACACTTTACTAATCCCTTCTTAACTCCAAGAATGGTTCTTATGTCTTCATAAAATATGATAGATTAGGTTTAATATCAGATTCAATTTGTCTGAGTACTTAGCATATGTTGTATTAGTAGGATGAGCATTGATAACGCTTTGTCACTGTTTATTGCATATTCTGAAATAAAAAAGATGTGGTAAAATCAAACCAAAATCAAGACCAAGACCTAATTATGTTCCAGTATTTTCACCATCGTGTCTAAAATCGAATAACGAAGTAGCAGTACATTGTCACCTTCTTTCAAACGACGACTGGTCGTTCTGTTTACCTCCAAGCCTCCAGTCTACTACGACATTCAAATTGGATCCTTATTCGACATGTTGACAATTCCGGATGACACTCACTATTCAACTCTTGCATCTTCTTTGATCCTTTAGTTGACAGTAAGCAGGTATTTCGCTCCACCATCAGTATGAAAGGAATCAACAAACAATTAACATGCTCCCGCAATCAGTTTCCCGTGGGTAGTGTGATGTTTATGCTTCCGTGGGCATTGACCTACTCTCCCCAATACACCGTTTCAATTTGTTCACTTGGTTGGGCTTTGATACACGTTTCAATGTGTATACAGAATGATAGAAATAAATGTAGTCACTAATTGATTTGGGTATAAACATGTTTATTGTACCTAACGGTATACCGATTCCGAACATTAGACATTTTGTGAAGTAACAAAACGTAATATAACATCACGCCTATATTCTAAAAAGGGTCTACTGTTATCTGAGTTATCACCAGGATTTAACACATTCATCTTCTCCAAGTCACCGGGTTTCTAATTAATCAATCTACGTAATTTTATTCCCTGCTCTGTCATTACAAAACTATTTAATCTGTACTACAATAGCCGCCTTTACACGACACGCGCTTTCACTCGCGATCGGAGTGTGACGATTGAACGCGGGAAGGCCTGCACGCGCAATCGTGTGTGATTGTTTTTATCCCTTTTTATGTGCCTTGAATTATATTCGAAGCACACAGACTTGAACGCATGAAAGTGCGAGCGGGCGGCATGCGCGTGCTTTCTCGTTCTGGTTTCTATCTTTACACGCGCGTTCTTTCCTGCGTGAAAGGCTTTTCACGCGTGAAAGCGCGTTTCGTGTAAAGGCGGTTAATAAGTCGTTTTGCATAACAATATTCCACCATAGTTATCTTCGGTTTTTGGCTCATCTTTGTAGCAATTCATACTTGTTACATCAATTCATAGTCTTCATTCAAAAAATCTTTGCCATTAATAATAAAGCTTCTACGAAAAAACAAAAAAATAATTGGTGGAAGTTACTGTTTTTAAAGCGTTGCCAATTACAATTTATTTAACGCCAGTCACAACTATTGATTCTAATGTCTCGCTCAGTTTCAATATTTCTCATAATACACACTTCCCCATGTATCGAGGGTATGACACTCGTGGGCTGAAGCTAAAAATCAGGGTCAGGTTGTATACCTATACCTGCCAGGGTTGCGGGAAAGTCCGAAAGGGATACCGGGACCTTGGCAATAGGCAACTGAAGGAACACGGGTGGGTTTTAGTCAGTAAAATCTGACACGCCCTCCCGCTCCGCTCAGGGAGAAGTCATTTGATGATATCCCAAACACCAAAAAAGAAAAAGTAGTATACCTTGTACTGTCATCTAACATCATGCTGAGCTGAGGCCGTTTTGGCACTATAAGCATTATTTTCTTTTTTGTTTTTTTGTTGTAATTCCAATAACCGCATCTTTCTTTCTTTCTTACTTTTCCTCAAAAATCTTTCACTTAACCTCAATATTCTCCTAATTGACTCCTCGCATAAAATACTTGCTTCAGTCGCAAGAAGTTAAGGACATCTCCAACCATTTTACTACCCATTAAAGTTATCGCTCCTTGTTTTTTTCGCTTTAAAGCGCTTTATGTACCACTAAAAAATATAACGAGATGCAGATCGGGTTTTTTTACAAAAGAAACCGTTACTTTTAGAATTAACTGCTTTGGGCTTTTTGGTAACTTAATGGAGTTTCAGTCTATTGAAGCCTTTGTTGAAGATAGATTGATATAACCTTTACCTCAAATATATTGATGAGTTTTGGAATCTTGAATGCAACTGAACAAGAGAGTCATGAAAGTCACCAGGCAGATTATAGATTATATTATTTTAATCATCCGTTTTTTTTAAACCTTATGTTGATTATTGTGATCGGCTGACCATAATCGAATTTCGGCCATGGCGACCAATCTCAGCGGGGACTAGCCTTCGGCGCGGTAGATATTATAACGCACAAGTGTGTGCCCAGACAAAGGTGCACTCTCTCTTCCCTTACTCTCATAGTCCGATAGGATGGCAATCCAACGCGACCGGAGAGATATCAGGCGCAGGACTTGGCATGGATCAGGCTTAACGTGATATCTGAGGCACGAGAAAGAGCAAATACTAACGTCTTAAAAGTCGTATACATGTTTTAATCGGCTTCCCATATTTATTTATTTATTTATTAAAACTTTATGCACAAGTAAAAAAGATACTGTACAAAGGCGGACTTAATACCTGAGGCATTTCTACCAGTCAACCTTAGGGTGAGGCAGAGAAAAACATGGCAGGTGCAACATACGGGATAGATAACTCGAAAACGGATAAATAGTAATACATATTACATACAAACATATAAACAGAATAAACTTTGTCAGAAGAAATAACGATAGGTGGAGGAGAAAACAAGCCCAGCAAATCAGCGCCGCAACGATTCTGCCAACTTCTCATGAATATGTTCACGAGCCGCTACTACCATTACCACCAACATACCACATTACCAACCACCATTACCATTCCATATTACCATTCACACTTCTCCACTGACCTACCTTTTTATCATATTCTTCGTAAGAAGACAGCCAGACTCCATCATATTATCCACATCTTGCCTCTCTCAATACGTACAAATGAGGTTATTAAAAATTTTAATCAACGTGTCTATGGGGCTGCACCACGGTGTAAGAGCTTCATTAAAAAGCAATTATTTCAGCCGACGACCACCGGCCTCTCGCGTCACTGTGATTGCGGTGTTAACTATATATTTAACTAATAGAGGTAGTTAACTTATGTAGTGGATTATGAGTAGAAGTGTAAGATATTAAAGCATACTCATGGAATGAGATTGGGCAGATTAATTTGTCTAAATATCTATTATATATCGTTTAAGATTTGATTTGATGATATATTTTTTTATTTTAGACTGCCTTGTTGGTCAAGTGATCACAAACGTGTCTGCTGCTTCCATTACCAAGTTGGGCAAACTGTTATTGACTTTATCGAGGAATACAGGCAGATTTTTTTATTACTGGCTTTTACCTTGGTCAGAGGCTAAGCATTGCCATTCAACGTGGCAATGCCGCCAGTCTCTTGGGTACACTACCAGCCGACAGCGATGCGGAGGAATTTTTCGACGCCATATTTTAGATATTCATTGTTTATTTATAAAGTTAGTTTTAATTAATATTAGTTAGGATTCCATTAGTTAAGTAATACTTAGTTGTTTATTATATTGTTTATAGTTCCTATATATTACAAATTATTAAAATGTTAAATTGTTGTGTTTGTTTGTAAGATGCAATATCTGGAAGTAATGATTAAATTTAAAAAAAACCCTGATAGAAAGCTATACTATTGTCGAATGCCATGGGAATATAGGATACGTATTGTGGTAAAATTGACTTCCGCGCGGAAAAAAGTCGAGGGCAGTTTGTAAGAAATAAAATAAAAAGTGTCATTATTATATTCAGAAAAAAATATTCTATTTATCGTGCAAAAACTGTCATTTTCTGCGAACTTATAATGCCATGATGAAAAAGAAGTCATATAAATTCTTTTAAATTCTGAGAATCCTTCGATGTCTTTGCAATACCAGACGTCCCACGTATTTCCTTCAACATTCTTAGAAAATCTACAACCTTGGTAGTTGAAATTTAGTATGAGAGTAGGAAATAGCCTCTCTACTAGCTGTAGCTAGTAGTGCAGTTATAATATATACTGTGTTCGCGATTTAGTTCCCAAACATGTAAACAAGTTTTTTGTTGTTGAAGAAACAACTTTAGATCCAACTCATAAAGTTCAGTTTACGCTACACCTGCAAACAATACATGTGTTTGAATTCTTCAATAATACTAGTAATTCTGAAAATATTAGACCTTATTAGTGATGTTCTTCAGAAAGGTCAGGTGCGTAGTAATCGCAACAGGCGAGCGTGTATGACCAGATGTATGAATGTAAACGAAGCAAAAGGTAGCCTGTAGCCCTATGGAAAAAAGGCGTGGACGTTTGTAATGCATTCTGAAATCTATGTAATTTACACTGCAATAAAGTTGATATTCGTTATAAACGAGGATTTGAACAAATCGTAGTTATAACGTGTTCCCCTCTCCGTGCATGTTGTATCGCGATCTTCGGCTGCACCATTCAAGTCAACACTTGACCTAGAAGCTAAGTGTGAATGCGACGTTATTTAAGGTTGATGCGCTAGGCGAGCAATACAACTCTCTAAGCTCATGAAAGTGTATTGAATGACTTTTTCATGAAATCATGATATTTGGCACTTTCGTGAACTTAGAGAGTTGTATTGCTGATCCTAATGTTTATAATTCTGTAAATCCATATTTGTTACGAGCGCTAAAAATATTTAGATCAACATACAACCTGATACTGACCTGCAAATTGCAAAAAACGTAAGAAAATTTGAATTTCGCGGGCCACCCTAGCGCATCCCCCTTAAGGGAAATAAATGTTGTTTAGATTTTGAATAATTCTAGACATTTATTGAGAAAAATGAGTAGTTTATCATCATCATTCTCCTACCCTTATCCCAATTTATTTGGGGTCGGCGCAACATGTCCTATAAACAATTTACTTATGGAGAAAAATCATTTATTACAATTCACATCATCTGCCTAGCCTTTTCCCAACTATGTTGGGGTCGGCTTCCAGTCTAACCGGATGCAGCTGAATACCAGTATTTTACATGGAGCTACTGCCTATCTGACCTCCACAACCCAGTAACTACGGTAATACGATACCCCTTGGTAAGACTGGTTGTCAGACTTTCGGGCTTGCCGTAAAAACTGTCAAAGATCCACAAATGAAAGCCGGAACCAACGGCTTAACGTGCTTTTCGAGGCACGGAGGAGTCTCGGTATGTAAAGATGGTCACCCATCCACGGATCAACCCCGGCAAGCGTAGCTTAACCTGATGGATCGACCCGTGCGGCTGTTATTACCTAGTCACGAGCTCCTCATTTATTACAATTCACATAAACTGGAATATCTCAGCAGCAGCCCGGAGTCTGAATTTGTGCCGGTCGATGGCAATTAGCTCAAACCTATTCCATGGGATTTAACTGGCAAAAAGTGGGTGTATAATAGTTGCAACTCTGCCTAACCCTTCGGGGAATACAGGCGCGATGTTAGGTTCATGTTATGTGTTAACTTCGATTTTGAACGAAAAATTTCGTAGACGTTAGAAGGGCTCGTAGCAGCCAAGCTACGGCGTAGCTCGATAGGTCATTGGCGTAGCAATTTAACTGACTTCGTATTACACTTGAAGCCAATAAATCATTATAATGTTAATAGTGACCAGTTAATGAATATAGTATTAATAGTTATTTCTAATGATTAAGTTATAAGATTTCGTCGTTCCAAGGGGTATCGTGTTACCCAGTAACTGGGTTGTGGATGGAGAGGCAGATAGGCAGTCATTTCATGTAAAACACTGGTATTCAGCATCTGGTTAGACTGGAAGCTGAACCCTACGTAGTTGTTTGGTAATGATTATGAATTTACACTGGTTAGTTAATTATATCTTAGTTTCTATCCTACTGTCTATTATCTTACTCTTTTAGAAAATAATAAGGCTAGTTCTCACTGTGCTCTGTGTGTCACTGCTTTGTTAGACGACAGTGTCCGGGACTCCGGGTCAAGTGTGCACCTGGCCTTACTTTGTACTTTACACTGTAGAAATATAGTAAAAGTACAAATTCAAAATATTTTCAATGAACCAAAGTGTGGTTAATTTACTTCGGGCACAAATCCAGAATCCGAGCTGCTACTGAGAAATTCCATAAGCAAAAACCCATTAACACTACCCGACCCGGGAAATGAACCCAGGACCTCATGCTCTGCAGTAACGCTTGCGGCCACTAGACCAACGAGGTAGACTAAAGAACGTTTTAAAATAAAATTCAGCTGCTTTTAGTTTAGCCAGATTTACAAGGACGCAGCAAACCTGTACTTCTGCCCGTCTCCTGTCACTACTCTGCCCCATATCTTGGCCGCACAATTTAATAGCGTTTGCACTGATAACAGCCCTTCACTTCAGCGCCACTCACTTTGACATAATGTCATCTAGTGTATCGGATTTTAATTACTTCGTACAGGCAGCTTTCTTCGGAAATCAGTGGAAGATTTTCCAAGATTTTGGAAGGATTTTTAGTAAAAAAAGCAGTAGCGCTTGCTACAAAACAGTTATTTAATTTTTCTAAATAGTAGGCAAATTAGTTAAATGAAATTTAAAAAAAAAACTGGCGTGACTTTGCGGAAATCCATTATAAAATACAATAGACGTAGATAATATATTTAGTAACTTATTCCGTTTAACTATTCCTCAAGAGTCATAAATAACCCTGTAAAAAAATCGACACGTGTTTCACGTCTCAACGAGGCATCCTCAGGATGACGATTGACCAGTCCGAATCCGAACTCGACGTATTTCACTCTGCATCCAGCACTTGGCGTGGCAATAAGTCGTGTTCAGGTTCGCGACTGGTCAATCGTCATCCTGAGAATAACGATTAACCGAAAGTAAACCGTACATACCGGAATCAATAAACGATATAATTTGTGACCTTGGAAACCAACATGCTTTCAATAGACAGTGATTAATAGCACTCGTCTATATCTCCACAACATAATATACAGTAACATTTTCCTTCACCAATACCCTGTAACCTTAAAAAGAAATACACAAGAAGTCTCTCCATCCATTACGGCGAACCCGCGCCTCCCCTCACACAAATTGAGTTTATGCGTCGATAACGTCCCGATATCCCCGATATATCGCTTGTGTCAATGGCACAGAATAATTTAAGACCAGAAGCTTCACGTGGTTTAAAGGCGCCGCTCAATAGGAGCCCACGGCTATGCTACGCGTAGCGGGCATACACATATTTTAGTTCTTTGCCCAATCTTCTCCATAGGAACCTACTATGCTTTGCAATAGGCAACTAGATTCATCATTCAGACTAACTGACTCCTTAACAATGTACCTTTAATTGGTTTAATTGAAATAAATGCTTTGAGTATGAGTTTTGAGTTTGATAGAGCTGCTAGCCCTCTGGATGTCGTCTGAAAAGGACAAAGACTACTCGAGCCGTAATTTTTAAACTGCTGGAGTGGCAACATAAATAATATTTTTTTGAGAAAGAATCCATGAAAGTAGAATAGTTATACAAACTTTACCTTCTGCATAATCTCCCTCCATATCTTAGATAACAAAGCTACGATATTACTATGAAGAGTCAGATTTACTGCCCGTCACCGCGAGGGCTGTGCGAATTATGTTCATTCTGTACTCGTTAACTGCACACCGATTATGGAGATGTGATGACCCTGTGGCTTCGAGTGTTCTTCGTTTGTTTTCGTGGCCTTCTGTGGAAAGATCAGGGTTCCGATATAGAAATAGCTGGTAGTTCTTGTTGAGTGTGTGTTTGGAAAGTTTTCTGAAACTATCGCCCGTGAGGCGGCGTCAGTCTTTTAACTTGAGAATAATGAGTGACAAGACTAGTTTAGTTTAGTATCCGATGTCCTGCACTTGCCGCTTTTTTTCCAGCGACCTCTCTACGCAAGTGTATGCATTGCGATATGCACTAATTACTATAACATTACGTATGTAGGTGTTCCCTTTTTCTTTTTTGAGGGTGGGATATCATCAAATGACTTCTTCCGCTCTGGGCGGAGCGGGAGAAGTCAGACTTTTACTCACTAAAACCCACCCGTGTTCGTTCAGTTGCCTATTGCCAAGGTCCCGGTATCCCTTTCGGACTTTCCCGCAACCCTGGCAGGCATCGGTCCTAACGGAACCCGTCAAGTATGCTGACATCTCTTTGAGGCGCGCGTGGAACACGACGCGCCGTTGACCCGGGCCTGGTCCTAATCGGACGGCGAGCTACCCATTGCTCGCCGTCCGCAAGCCCGCACCTACGGTGGCCGGGAATCCACCTGGGATTCCTGACGCCCAGGGCGTTTCCTGGGACGGCGGTTAGGGGCGTGAGGGCGCATACCTTGCCTCTCCCTCACTCGTTCCGCCTCCTCCTTTGCATGTAGGGGTTCCCTAATGGGGCAATCAAAGTGTATTGTTAATTACATCCACATTTCGCTAGTTATTCAGTCCCATGCTCTATAGAGCTCATTGACGTGAACCAGACACTAATAAATTGCGACTCGGGGGTGCTATGTTGTGTCATAAGTAAGCCAGTTTCACTTCGAACCGCTAATCATGTTTCTAATATTTTAAACTCATAACATCACGCCTTTAATCCCCGAAGGGTTTGGCAGAGATTTATTTGTAGATCTCCCACATTTCGCAAGTCTGTTATGTTCAGGTCCCATGGAATAGAGTGCGAGCATATTGCCATCAATCGAGCACAAGTCCAGGGTCCGGTCTGCTACTGAGAAATTACAAATGGAAAAACCCAATAACACTTTGCCTGATCAGGGAACCCAGGATCTATGCATGCTCCGCGAGCTAGAGCTTGCTACCATTAGAACAACGAGGAGTTTTAAACTCAAAAACAAAATTACACGAACCTGATTTTTTTGCTATTTCAGGGAATATTCCCGTCGTAAATTATTTTGTAGATATTCGTTATACGAGTATTATATAGAATTCATTAATTCATTAGAAGAATTCATTATTGCTAATAAATTAACAACCTTTTCCCAACCAAGTTGGGTTCGGCTTCCAGTCTAACCGGATGCAGCTGAATACCAGTATTTTATATGGAGCGACTGCCTATCTGGCCTCCACAACCCAGTTACTGGGTAATACCCCTTGGCAAGACTGGTTGTCAGACTTTCGGGCTTCTACAACCCGTAACGACTGACAAAGATCTACAAATGACAGTCGGGCCAATGGCTTAACGTAAAGATGGTCACCCATCCACGAACCAGCCCCGGCAACCGTAGCTTAACCTGATGGATCGACCCGTGCGGCTGTTATTGCTTAGTCACGAGCTCCTCATTCATATATATTCATTATAAATATAATATGAACACTAAAATGCTGAATGTACTTTTAAATCCCAAACTCAACATAACACTGTTTATACTTACCCAAGGGAGCTACGTTTAAGATAAACCTTTTCTACTCAAAGAAGCCCAGAGATCCTGCCAATTTTGCAGCCGTGTTATAGGCGACACTCGATTTGAACCGGAGTGGACTTACAACGTCAATAGCTCCCGGCAGTTAAAAGTGTTCCTACGATTTTACAGCTCATAGGGTCTTAAATTGAGGGTAACATTTTTCTTTGGAAATATGAGCTTTTGGGGTGCAGAAATTTTTACGTCGCAGTTTTTAAATTATGGTTAAATAATGGTCATTGTATAAAACTGTTAAAAACATGGCCTGATCAAGTTTATGTGAAATGTTATACTTTATTAAATAAACTAGCTTTGTCCGCTGCTTCGCTCAAGTCTGTGGATTCTATTAGCATTTTTTCTCGTAATTAAATCTTACTGTAAACTGTTGAAGAATACGGACATAATGCAATATTGCTTATCCCCCATAGCAAATTGCGTCATAATATTTTATAAAGCCTATTCGGTGACGAGACATTTAAGGAATATTTATGTAAAATTTGATAAGAATCTATTCACTAGTTTTTGCGTCAATCCGGAACATTTATCCAGACAAACAGACAAATGGAAAAAAAATCTAAAAACTATATTTTCGGCAGCAGAATCGTTCCCACATTTTTATGTATCAATAATTCAGTCTGTGTTAACCCACTTTTTCGATTTTGTGATTAAAAGACGAAAAACAAATTGCAGGACCAAATATGTCTAGTTCATTAATTGAGAAACTATTTCAGACTGGGGATACCTTTGCCTAGCGGTAGAACAATCTAGCCCAGCTCGGCTTCACTGCTCCATCATAATATCAGTCAAAATACATCGAAAACGTTCCTGAAACCCTTGAATTAAGAATTTAAATCAATGATGGTGTAAGGATCAGCCCTGACGTCGAAGATTTTCTATCGGAACAGTATCAATAGAGTACGTATAGTTGTAACCGAATTACATTGTTTTCCCAAAGCTTCCTCCAGTCATAAATAGCCCCGGGCTACACACCATCTAATACAATTTCTATCGATGTTCGGCACAGTTTGTTCTCCGTTGTATTATCGCCGAAGGTTTGTTTGTGAATCTTTCGCGTTCGTCCCCACTTCTTCGTAAAAGTGTTTAGTCTACAGACTACATAATGTTTCTACTACGGTACGACTAATCGTGTTGAAAAACCTAAGATTTGATTTGGGGCTTACAATATACAGGGTGTAAGGGACAGCCCTGGCATTCAGCTCCTTGATTTGAAACAGAAAAATTTCTTAGGAAAATTTTCTTTTCAGTTACTACTCCTTTATTTCAATGTAAAATTACATTCTCTGTACGCAGCACTCCATTTATGTGAACAAATCAGCTAAAATAAAAAACCAGCAATGGATGTTAAAATATTATAGCGAACGACGCGTGAAGCTCAGAATTTACATGGATAAATAACGTGTCGCGAACGCGCCCCCGCCCGCCACGGGGAGGTCGGCTACGTGGGTTATGCCACGGTAACGATACATTGCGTGTGAGGTAAAAAAACAAATCAGGTTTATTGGGTTCCCATACCGTCCCTGAAATAATTTCATGTACCGGTCGTCTTATATACCGAATTCATTCCATCAGTCTGCGGAGGGCTATCTCTTACACCCTGTATACCAATCCAATATTGCACCATTTCCTAACAATGTCTCTTCTTTCCAGATAAAATTCGTAAGAAGTACGCGGGTCTGGGCGACTCGGTGGTGTCTGTGCGGCTGGAGCGCTCTCCGCGCGGGGGCCTGGGCCTCAGCCTCGCCGGCCACAGAGACCGCAGTCGCATGGCCGTGTTCGTCTGCGGCCTGCATCCCGCTGGAGCTGCTGCTAAGGCCGTCCCTGCTGTCAAAGTTGGCGACGAGATTCTGGAGGTGAGTTGAGTACTTTGAGTCATGTGGGAACTCTATCTGCGGAACGCAACTTTAAAGTGGTACCTTGCAACTATGGTACTGTGGAGCTGATAACCAGATACAATTTTGTAGAAATTATAGTTGTTTGTATTTGATGAGGGAACTAACTCAAGTAGAAATAAGTGGTAGACACAGCTATGTATTTTTCCACTCACTGAGAAATCCTAAAATGAAGAAGAAAATAGTCCGAATTCATTTTAAAAGTAGGTTCGCCATAATTTACCGTGTATAAAGTCTGTATTTTAATCTGGTAGACTAATTTGACATTTCAAGTGATTATTGTTTGTTTTTTCAATTTGGAGTTTGACATTTGCACCTGTCAAAATTAGTCTATGAGGTTAAAAAACAGACTTAAGTTATATTAATTAATTCAATCCAATCCAAAGTCTGACATCTTCGTGTAACATGTGTTGGTACTTAGCACTTTCTTTGGCAAAATCTAATTTAGGAACATGCAAAGTTTCGAAGTTTATGCGTAAACCAAAGTTCCGAGTTGTGTGCGAAAAATTAAGCAATTTTCGAGGATAGAATATGAAATGAGTACATAAGAGGAAGTCTGAAAGTGGCACCGGTGCGGTGTCTGGAAAGTTGTGTGGAAATTAGTTGTAATTGTATGGGCATGTGATGCAAAGGAATGAGGAAAATGTTGTGAGGAAAGTTTAAAGTATGAATGTGTGTGGCTATAACGAGTAGGGGAAATTAGATTAATTAGTTTATGGGCAGAATGATGTTCTTCTTCTTTTCGCATGGTTAGTGACTAACCTGAGGGCCTAGACAAAGTGACATTCTATCAGCAATAACGATGATGGAAAAGGCAAAAATGTATAGGACTGATATAAGCTATCCAAAAGCATTATACATGTCAATCCTGTTGAAAGTCATTGTAGAAATACGAAACGCTTCCGAAGCGATTGTCACTTGTCTAGGCCCTCAGGTGTCAGAGTTTTAATGCCGCTCATGGGCCTCTGACTTGGCTTTACATACCGTCGAGAAATATCTCTCTGGCATGTCGGTTTCCTCACGATGTTTTCTTTCACCGTTTTTAAAGCAAGTGATAATTATACAATACCCACCCACATGAATCCAAAAAGTCCGAGGTGCGTGGATTGGGTTCGAACTCAAGACCTACGGACTTGCAGTCCGACGGTCACACCACTAGGCTATCACTGCTTACAATGATGTTGAAAGCAATAAAGGCTCTTACATACTGGCGCGATTCGTCGCGCGACGCGACGCCGCCGCCGCCGCATTGTTTGCCGTGAAGTTTTATCAGAAATTGTTTTGTTAAAATTCGCGTCGCGCGACGAATCGCGCCAGTATGTAAAAGCCTTAAAGGTACAAAACTACGGAACATTAAATACTCCTTTTGTCAAAGCGATTATCACTGCTATTTTAGCTTAGAACATACAGAACAAAAGCAGAATTAATTTAGGTAATAATGTACGTATATCGGGCGGTTAGTTTGCATGTTGTGCCAATAGTACCTAGTTTGCTTTTAGTGCATAATTATGATCTGAGCGTCAGCTGCTCTAGTAGTCCAAAGTGAAAGGTACAGTTTGTCAAAATCATAACTAATATTATAAATGCGAAAGCGAGTTTGTTTGTTTGTTTGTTACGCATTCACGCTAAAACGGCTGAACGAATTTGAATGAAATTTGGCACAGTGGTAGACCATGACCCGGAATAGGACAAAGGATACTTTTTATCCCGATATTTCCACGGGATCGAGACTTACGCGGGTTTGAAACCGCGGGGCGCAGCTATAACGCACCAAAACATTAGACGCTTTATGGGATCACCTTCACCCAAAAAAAATTGTGAGCTGCATAGAAGTGATGTAAATATTTGTCAACCTTCTCCGAGAATTGGACTACCAAATGCAAAAATATTTTTCAAATCCGACTAGTGGATTCCAGAGATTTCGTGTTCAAACAAACAAACTCTTCAGCTTCATTATATTAGTATAGATAAGGTAGATGTCAAGTTTTAAGTATTCGACTCACGTTGCTAACCTGAACCAGATCAATAGAACTTGTATAATTTGACACTCAGATTCACGGTGCGTTTGTAGAATGACTGAGATTGGCGTGAGTCTCTCGTAATATTTACCATTGGGCAAGTTTTTGGAATTACTTTACATATTCTTACCTGACAGAACGGAAATCAAAAGAAAATGGAGAATCATAATAGGAAAATATTAAGAATCATCGTAAAATTTCACAAACTGACAATTCATAATTATTCATATTCTTCAAAAAGTGACGAAAACAAATGAGCGTGTCAAGGTGTCATCCGCCATGTTTTACATACTGCGTTGGATCTCGTCCAACTACTCGCACAAGCGATTTATCTTAACGATATAATATACTAGGTTCTCCCCGTGACTCTATCCGCGTGAAAATTCTTGTTTTAACACAAAATAAATATCCTATAAAAGTCAGAAAAGTAAAGCTATATAAATAATATAAGTCCTATAGCATCGCATCGCCCGCCCGCACTATAATTTAGTTTTTCCTTAGTGTTCTTTCTACTTTTTTTTTTCTTTACGCTCGCCTCCGAAGGGTCTTAGCGTGAATAGAATAGAATAGAATATATTTATTTCCATTTAAACATGGTACAATAATGGTCTTCATATTATGGTTATGATCTACATGTCTCGCCATGGACTGGCATACAAATATTTAAAGAAACCAAGTAACTTGGTTTCTTTATTCTAAGGAACTTGGTCCAAGTTCCTTAGACTTATGCAACTAGCATCATTGCACACTCATTACACTTACTAGTAACAAAATAATTGTAATTCTAAAATGTTTACAATGTTTTAAAATCTAGGCAGTATTCATTTAAACGTTACATAGCCTATAAAATTCCTCAAGTATTGCACTATAAAAGGCAAAAATATTTTTTTAAATCTGACTGGTAGTTCCAGAGATAAGCGCGTTCAAACAAACGAACGAACTCTTTAGCTTTATTTAGTAAAATAGTAATATATAAAATACGCCCGCGTGGATGTCGGTTATTATATACTAAAACCTTCCTTGTAAACCACTCTATCCATTGGTGAAAACAGCATGAAAATCGGTCAGTAGATTTTGAGTTTATCGCGAACAGACAGACAGACAGACGTGGCGGAGGACTTGGTTTTATAATACGTAGTGATAGATAGATTATGTATTACATAGACGAAGATGTCAAGTCTTTTTATGATCGGTTATGTGTCGGTTGATCGCTGAAGTGTTGTTTGGGGATTTGAGAAGAATTAATTCGTAGCAGGATTTATTAGATTAGATACTCGTAACATTAATCATGATCTTTTTACATGATCGGAACTTTGTAGGAAAATGTACCTACCTGGCCTTTTCCCAACAATGATGGCGTCCGTAAATAACAGTATCTACATATTCATATCTTTATTTGCATTCCATAATGGCTTAAAACTTACGATAAAGATAAAAAGATAAAGATATATTTATTGCACAACTGTGTACATCAGTTCTTATTATATAACGTAAAAGGCTCAACAGTCTACCCATGTCGGATATGCAATCGTGTTACATTTCAAATAAATTTCAAATACATTATATAAATAGGTTAAAAACAGATTACAAATAAATTACATACTAGCATCATTTTTCCTCAAAAAACTCCTGCAGATTATAAAATACATTATCGATTAATATTTTTTTAAATTTTGTTTTAAACATATTTCCATTTAATTGCTTAATGGCTGGTGGTAACTGGTTGAATACACGAATACAATACAATACAGCACAAGACATACAACACTTAGGTACAATTACGAACCCTATATAGGGCTCAGCAAAAATCAATCAATCTGCCTAGCCTTTTCCCAACTCGGGGTCGGCCTCCAGTGTAACCGGTAACCCTATAACACGATGCCCCTTAGTAAGACTAATTGTTAGACTATTAGGCTTCTGACTACCTGTAACGACAGTCCAAGATCTATGAAAGACAGCCGGGACCAAAGGCTTAACGTGCTTTCTGAGGCACGGAGGGGTCTCGATAATTATGGATGGTCAACCATCCACGAACCGACCGCGGCAAGTGTAGCTTAACTTTTGATCGCCCCGTGCAGCTATTATCATTTAGCCCCGAGATATTGAGCGATGAGCGAATTAATAAAAATATCGCGTAGTTAAATTATTTATAGTCCATATTATCCCTTTTTACTGATTTATCAGCTGAATCTCCATCGTTTCACATCAGATTGCTCACCGCCGGCGCCGTTCCCCTTATAATATTTATACACCAATACGAGAGTATTGCCCCGCATTCCAGCTCGTGTCCAGATGTGATGCTATCTGTTATAATGCCCACAATAGATACAGTTATTGCTCGAACTATCGGCAGCTAATAGATTTAGTGACGCTGACGTGCATCTTTGTACAGGCACAAGCACAAAATACCACGTACCAAACACAACCGAATTCTCGGTCGAGTCCATTTAGATTGAATTGTAAGAAACTGGCCAAGTGCGAGTCGGACTCGCGCACGAAGGGTTCCGTACCGTTATCTATAAAAACGGCAAAAATATCACGTTTGTTATAAGGGAGCCCCCTTAAATATTTATTTTATTCTGTTTTTAGTATTTGTTGGTATAGCGGCAACAAATACATCATCTGTCATCATCTGTTTAACTATCACGGTTCATGAGATACAGCCTGGTGACAGTCGGACGGACGGACGGACAGCGGAGTCTTAATAATAGGGTCCCGTTTTACCCTTTGGGTACGGAACCCTAAAAAATGATCCGTTATTCAATCTTAAGAAATTAGGAACCATTCATTGCTTTTTGCACATATGCATGAAGGTCTTCGGCCTATTTAAACAATTTATTTATTTACTAGCAGTGCCCCGCGGTTTCACTCGCATACGTTTCCATCCCGTGGGAATATCGGGATAAAAATCCTATAGATTAATCCAGGTTCTAAACTATCTTGGCGCCAAAATATCATCCAAATCCGTTCAACAGTTCATGCGTGATTGAGTAACAATACAGACATACAAACTTTAACATTTATAATATTACTAGCTTCCGCCTGCGGCTTTGCTCGCGTGGTTTGTCGATAAAAAGTCTATGTCATACCCCAGGATGCCATCTATCTCCTTGCCAAATTTTATCGAAATCCATTCAGTGGCTTAGGCGTGAACAGGTAACATACAGACTGACAGACTGAGTTACTTTCGAATGTTTATTATTTATTTTCTCGATTTAGGATCTCCAACAAAATATATTATTAACACAATATAAATGTCGCATAACAATGGGCTACATCAGGTATTAAATAGAAAAAATATTCCAAATTAAACAATGCCTGAAAAGACACTACAGAATATTAGTGAATTCATCAAGCTGTGTCAACAATTAGAAGTAGAATCATGATGAAGTATACCAAGTACACGGCTGTTGATATATTTACATAAATTAGCGGCTTGTGTGTTGTTTCGTTTTGTACTGGCAGAGATCCAGTGTGGGGTAAGGGCTGAGAGTAGCGGAGATGGTAGCGGGGCGGGTCAAATTTTTCTAGTTAGTGATCTCAGGGTGAAGAGCAGAGTCTTGGCAGGGTTGCGGGAAAATCCGAAAGGGATACCGGGACCTTGGCAACAAGCAACTGAAGGAACACGGGTGGGTTTTAGTCAGTAAAAGTCTGACACGCCCTTCCGCTCCGCCCAGAGCGGGAGTAGTCATTGGATGATTTCCCATCCTCAGAAAAAATAAAAAGGCTGAAGAACAGAGTGATTGCATTCTCAACAAATATTAAAACTTTGTTTCAATTGTGACATAGCAGCTTCCAACTAATATGTCACTGGTATACAGGGTGGATTTTTACCTTAACCGTTGTAGATACAGGAAAACTTTCTTAGAAGACGTTCCTTAACTTTTTGACTAGGTAATTCCTCACAGATTTTGTAAAAAAATATCATAATTATACTTCTTACGCAATAACCAGGGTTACTGAATTGCTTAGTAAACGTATGAGTAGCAACATAAGACTTCTCAACTTTGTTTGTTCGTGAAACCTTAAAGTGAACCAATATTAAAACTGTCATTTAGCTGCTGGTCAAATCTACAAAGTTTTGTTTCTCTATTATTCAGCAATTCTCTCATAGAGTGCACGAATGATCTTTTGACACTGAATTACATAGGCGTTGTTGGTAAACATTTGGAAAACTATCACAGAAGTTGTATTGAAAAAACAAGATGGCGTAGCTCCGCCGTTCCGATTTTGGCCACGTGTCAAAAGATTCTTGTACAGCATATTATTTGTACGTACAACATTTTTTTTCCTGCCAGTAATAAACTCATTAACAACATTATTTACAAAATTTATTAAAATGTCTCCGCCTCCGCTCCGCTCATCAAAAAACAGTCTCCCGAACCCGCAACAAGATGGAAACTATTCCGGAGTAACGCGTGTTGCGATTGAAACATTACCTCAACAGTAACACGCGAACTGAAAGTGATTCCAACTCTGTTCCAGTTGTTCTATCTACGCTGATGTTCAAATTGTTTCTTTAGAGTTAGTTTGGAAGGTCAAATGAGGTCAGTGGCAATGACATTGGCGTTTAGGTCAGATACCACGAGCACTAATAAATTAATGACAAAGCCAAAAATCTTTCAAGTCATTTTCTAACTGTGAAGTTGAACACTGCCCCGTTTGTGTAGTGGTCGCTGGCTCTACTGCTGAGCATGTGGTTCCGGGTTCTGTTCCCAGGTCAGACTAATTGAATTTCGGGTTTTTCCATCAGAAATTTCAAAGTACCCCGGAGTCTAGATTTGTTCCTGGTTGATGATAATAGTTTGCCTTGCCCCTATTATTTATACGTGACTTAAACAAAATTGGCGGCATTGTAGGTAGGTATACTACAAGTATACTTCTACCTAACCCTTCAGAGAATACTGGTTTTATGTTATATTAGACGTTAGTAATGTAAGTTGAATATAATTTATATTAAAAGTAAATTATATAAATGTAATATTAATCGGTACCAACTTATCTGTTGACTGAACCGATTTATGCGATCGACCACTTTGGCAGAATCATAATAGGAAAATATTATGATGAATCATCGTAAAATGTCACAAAATGACAATTCATAATATGATCTGCGTGCAATTCGTATTTCGAAATAATTCATCTGTTTGACAGTTTTTTATGGAGATTCGTAAAATAGTCCACAATTTATGAACTACTTTTGTGTCAAATTAGAGGAATTGCTAATGACAGCTGGGAATTCAGGAAATGAATTGCTTTTAGAGGAATTGCTAATGTGGCCGTTTCAGGCCCCCTGAACAGAACTATTTCATCTAGCTACAGCCAACTTTTTATCAACGTAAATATTTCTTACTGTTATCTATATGACTCAGATAATGGACCAGAAATTACTGAAACCTGACTCTGTACCTAATTATACGCTTTATTTCAATATAGGTAAAACCAAAGGTGGATCATAAATCCTGGATCCTTTTAACAAGCGCAATACCTAAACGGTTCTGCTGTGAACATCGTTTGTTCAATCTCACAGTTGAAAAGGGTGAACACGCGTGAAATATGAACTGTTATCGTAAAGGGCTATCGGATATAACGTAATGAAAGCTTTGCAAAGAATATTGAAAATTATAGTCATAAACGTTTCATGAATGGCAAGGAGATGGTTGGATGATATGAAAGATGATTAATTGGCCAGTAAAGGAAGTGATTATTGAGATGACAGCTGTTAGAGGTTGGAAACCTGGAACTTGGGCATCGCTAGAAAAATAGTCATTAGGAATTTGGTAAAAAAAATCAGATGGGTCTATATAAGCAACTAAAGTAGGTAAATTCGGTGTCTTTAAAGTTAAATTTGTTTATGAATCTGCAATTGCAAATAAAGCCAATGGTACTAGTGAAGCATAAGCAAATTAGCAAGATGATGAACATTAATTAGATAATTCTGATAAAAACTCGAAGCGCCTTACGGTTTACTTATAGCAAAATGTTACGTTTCAAATATTATTGCTATATAGTTTTGAATAGGCGCTATGTTTATTAGATAGTTTGCAAATGAGCATCCAAAAGCTGGTAACTCTAGTAACCATGCTTTGAAAGCCATGCTATTATTACATATACATAAGATATATGGTGAAACACAGATAATTCCCCCATTGTTTTCCGCCTACGAACATTAGATTTTTATTTATTCGACATTAATTATTCATTCATATGTAATTAATTCTAAACTAAACAATAGATTTCTTAACCATCAATCTACGATCTCCATAAAATAGAAATGTCAATGTAGTATTTATTTTAATAGATGTTTTAATACGAAAATGTTGTTTGTAATGTAAACTTCCTGTCATGTAAAATGTATGAGTATGTAAATGTTAATGTATGAGGATCACATTTATTCATCACGTGACCATTTGATGGGTTGTCAGCGCCTTATGTTAGAGGTCACGTGGGATCCCGAGATTGAAGGTGTGGGCACAGGTGTAGGGGTAACGACTTTGTTGCCATGGAGATGTGCCCATGAATATGAGCACAGAAGGGTTAATATCGTGTTGAGCAATGCGTTTGACTGGACCAGTCCACTCATATTTGTCTGGTTCGTTCCTCAAAAGACCATTTCAGACACGGCCCTCACATGATGTGATCCAGATTATGTCTAGAATTTAAAAGAGACTATTTCTGGGTTTATTTCGGCCTTTCTTCTCAGTGGAGTCATATAGGAAACGCCGACCTCATCTAGTTTTTTGAGCCAAGCGTTGAAAATCCGACAGTGCGTTTTTATTTAGCCATTACCTTAGGTGTCACATAGTGTTCATGAAAACGGGCAATAATATTTCTCTCGCCGAGCCTTCTCAGTCATATCTCACGTGCATCCTACGATGTACCTACTATACCTATTATTATAAGCAGCTGTGACGTCACAAAATCATCTAATCATCCCTTTGTTTCAGGTGAACGGCATCGTGTTACACGGGAGGTGTCATCTCAACGCGTCTGCGATCATCAAGGGGCTGGTTGGACCTATCTTCAAGATCATATTGTTGAGGTAAGGATTCTACCATCATAACAAATCTTCGAAGGTCGTAGAGGTGTACCTATTCAGGGTGTAAGAGACAATCACGCGCAAACTGTTGCCATGAATTCAGGACATAATTGTACCTTTATAGGTATGAGGAACAGGGTGTACAGTTCACTTTTTTTTTTGGTTGGTATATTGGCGTGTGCTAGCTGACATATGGCTAATAATTAGATTTATGTTTTTTGTTGCGTATGTAAATGATTTTGCAAACTTTTGTATAGAATCATTTTTTTCTAACTGAACAGAAAGCTGTGCTGCTGGGGAGTTTGTTGCGCCACTTCTTCCCAGCTAAAGTACTAGGAAGTGGTGAAGGGTGGGCGTTTTGGGGGACTGTCTTATGTAATTTTGACGTTTGAAAAGTGCTGATTCTCAGCCTAGTTTGAATAATTGACTTTTGATTTTGATTTTGATTTTGACTCATACTCCATAGAAAAGGGAGCATCCTTTGTGTCTTATGGGCAACCGCCCAACGATTGATGTCGGGATCTTGTTTAGAATTATTTCATCGCGCGGTAAACTCTCATTGCCGTCAGGATTTTTGTGTGACGTCAGGTCTTTGAGGCGTAATTCGCATGTGGCGATGTAGATGCCACCACATACCCACATGTGTGAACATTCTCTTATAAAAGCGCAGTAGGTAAAGCCTACACGGTCAAAATGCATAGAATTGCAGATTATGTTTTATAGAATAATTTTCTGAATAATTCATGGTGACAGTTTGCGCATCGATGTCCATATCACAGTGTGTTATTACGTTGATATTTTTAGGCTTCATTCATAGCCTTTACCTAGAAGCCATTACGGGCACCGATATAGAATGATATAGTTAAAAATGACTCAAAGGGAGCTATATAATGTTCCATTGTAGATATGTAAAGAAATATTATGGTCTACATGACAATGCTTTCTGAATCGATACGTTGAGCTACTTTTTTACCAAATAAATGTTTATGTTATATGTAACATGACGCCTTTTATCCCCGAAGCGTCAGGCAAAGGTATACCTATGGTACACCCACATTTCGCTAGTGTAATATGGGGCAGTTGCCATCAACCGGGCACAGACCCGTCTGGGTTTGTCTGCTAGTAAGAATATCCTGATGAGATTTTGCCCGACCGAAGGAAAGCAGCAGAAAGCAGTACTTTCGAAAGAACTTTCCCGCTTTAGCTCAACACAGAAGTATGTTGGAGAAGAAGTTATTAGCAGAGAATTATAGGCTAGTATTATTATTACTACAGCTTTGTAGCCTGTCTTGTCTTGTCCCACTGCAGGGTAAACATACATATTTGAAAGTCAAGAAGTAAACATGAGGTTGTCTAACCGTTAGCACAGATTAGTACACACGGCTACACATCAAGCTGTACATTTCCAGTATAAGCTGACCTCGCATTATACGGAAAGCCTATACAATGCGTGATCAGCATAAACTGGAAATGTATAGCTTGATGTGTAGCCGTGTGTACACACCGCAAAATCATTTAAATAAAAAGCGACTCTTGCTACGACACAATTAAGTGCAATTCAGGTAGCACAGCGCTAACTACACAATTATATTCACCTAAAAAGTTGCCGCTCTTTCTTTCGCGTAACTCTTATATAGGAAATCGAAGTACGTTACACTCACTGAATTGGCCCAACAAGACGAGTCCGTCGCGTACTTGTAGCTTCATAACTAAAATGCAAAGTAGTGCGCCTTCTGTATTATTCTGTGCCGTTAGAAAAGAATGGAGGCAACCCAAGATTCGCATGAATACCTAAACAATGTTTAACGTAGCACCAGACAGTGGAATCTGAAATAGAGCTGTCAGAGATTGTGAAGAATTGTATGTTTCATATTTATATAACATCTCAAGATAAACTGACACTTAAGTGGAAGCGATCAGTGATTTATACACATTTATACTAGGATAAGATACGTCTTAACCCTTTTAATTTCGTTAAAATATAATATAACCAACTACGTAGCTTCTGCCCGCGACTTCGTCCGCGTGCCACGTCAATGTCCACTATACTACAAAACATGAATAAATACACAATAGGGGTCGCGCTCGCGGCCGGTCAGGTCACGTCAAGCGCCCCCTGACCGTGCTGAGACGTAAGTTCGTTGCCCTAACGCGTAGGGTGAAATATTCGTGTGGTAAAATGAAGATTTTTCGAAAAAAAAGTTGTAATTGGAAAATTATATTCTTCTTTCTATAAATCAAACCAAACCACTGGTTTCAAGGATAACGGTGTTTACCCTAACACCCTGTATATCCACTCGGCAATAGTATAGGTTTAATAAAATAATTTTTGTAATCGGATCAGTACTTCCAGAGATAACCTTTTACAAACATATAAAACGTGCCTCGGAAAGGACGTTAAGCCGTTGGTTCCAGCTGTCATTAGTAGATCTTTGAGAGCGGTTACGGGTTGTCAGAAGTTCTGATAACAAGTCTTACCGAGGGGTATCGTGATATAGTCCGTGCGCGACTGTTAGTCTCTGCCTGAGGTAGGTGAGCAGTGAGTCAGGGGAGATAGATAAAGGCCAAGTTAACCCAGTCTACCAATTTTGTCAATGGTGGCCTCCCCCGTTCCAATGCCAACTGGGTTGTGGAGGTCAGATTGGCAGTTGCTCCATGTAAACTACTGGTATTCAGCTGTACTTATCTGGTTAGACTGGAAGCTGAAATGAAATGAAATGAAATTGTTTATTCTGTAAATAGGATACTGGAATCACTATTACACGTCATATTAAAAATATGGCGTTTCCTATCTGACTTCTCTGAGAAGAAAGGCCGAAACAAACTCGAGGTCGCAGTCTCTTTTAAAGTCCAGACATAATCCTAATCAGGCCATATGACCCTAACATAGTTGGGAAGAGGCTAGATAGATTGATTGACCTATTAGCTACATATTCTTGATCGCTACGTACGTATTGATTGGTGATCAGTAGACCTATCATAATGGTGATGTGTCCTACACAAAAGAAATAATATACATGGAAGTAAGGGCCACCATTAAACGGACGAAGGATGGTCCTAACCGTCCTTTACACAGTTATACCCTGACTGGAAGTAACCGCCGAATCAAAAAAGAAGGGACAGATCTTGAATAATTATTTATTTATTTATGCCTAGTTTTTCAGTGAACTGTCTAGAACAGTGTGAACTTGTATTAAACTTTTTGTTGTCTATCCTCCCTACACCTTAAGTGGTCTTTAGCCGTATGTTGAGTTAATGATCGCTTGGCAGTTTACATACTCAAAAGGTTTATTTTTAAAATAATATCCTCATAAAATAGTTACGTCTCCCTCCAAATAGACCTTACCACAGGAAATATCGATCCTGCAGTGATAGACACCACCACGCTCTGTGGTTAGTTTTAAACGATTTCATGAATGTAAATTTTCATACTGTGGCCTATCAAGAACGCGTGAACAGACAATTATTATCACTCTTGAGAATAAAGTCAAAAAAAGAAATATAATTATGTGCGAAGCAAGAAAGTATTTTAAATTTTTAAATAGTTCGAATTTACGTCATGCATTATTTTATATTTCTTGAAACCAAAGCATAAGGCGTTTGTATCTTCCACTTTCCTTTTAAAAACGTCTCCAGGTCGCTTCCAGAACTACAACATGGCTGTGTGACTGTGTCCACAAAGCGATTCATATTTATTATCCTGCTGGCCCAATTCCAGCAACCTCGAGCCTTTAACTGTTGCCACTTGATCACTCTATTTATCTTCATCCCTCTTCTACATTAGAGGGACAGCATTCGTGTGGGTTTTTGTAACGGTTGGGGTCAAATTCAAAGTTGTTTTGTAATCAGATAAGTCGCGCTATTAATTTTTTGGGGTGGTAAACAGGCTTGCCAAGGGGATCATGTTACCCAGTAACTGGGTTGTGGAGGTCACATAGGTCAGTCGCTCCATGTAAAATACTGGTATCCAGTTGTATCCGGTTAGACTGGAAGCCCATCCCAACATAGTTGGGAAAAGTAAGCAGGCAGTTATTTTTACTTTCCAATGATTTATTTTTATAATAACAATCACCATATGGTTTTTGCAAGCAAAGTATTGATTCCCGTGGGTGTTGTAAAATCAGTGGGATATTATGGAAAGTGGGCAGTCGTACTTGGTCAGTTTGAAGAATCGAATCAAAACAATTCATAGGAAGATTGTTGAACGTTTATTCTTGAATCGGAACCAAACGGTAGAACGCATATTATTCTCTGGTTATTTGTAACTTTTAAAACTGGTTTACAGACTTTCGGGCTTCTTACTACCCGTAACGATCTGTCAAATATCTACGAATGACATCCGGGACCAACGGCTTAACGTGCTTTCCGAGGCAAGGAGGGATAACCCCTCCTTGGTTGGTCCCGTACGTTACTTATCGATTTTTAATGGATGGCCACCCATCCACGAACTGACCGCGGTAAGCGTAGCTTAACCTTCGATCAACCTGCCTTTATCCACGAGCCCTAAAGTAAAATTAACTCGAAGTAACATTAGAAGGTAAGGTTACTTTTACACTGTGTTGAAACGTCAGAGTGTAACTCATAATATTGAGTGCAATCACCTTTGGGTTGAGATCGTTGGCCCGGATATAGCAAAAACGCTTAGCAGCATATAAAGGCTCTTACATACTGGCGCGACGCGACGCCGCCGCATTGTTCGCCGTGAAGTTTTCTCAGAAATTGTTTTGTTAAAATTCGCGTCGCGCGGCGAATCGCGCCACTATGTAAGAGCTTTAATTCAGAAATAATGATGGCGTCTGTTAGCCGGGTTCCTATAACTTACCGATCGTTATAATTACGACTCGTTTGTCTAAATCAAACGTACCTTAGCAGAAGGAGATTATAGTTACATAACTACACGCCTGTAATCCCCGAAGAGTTAGGCAGAGATGTACTTGTAGTAACACCTGCATTTCGTCAGGAGAGAGCCACATTACTTAGGTCTATTCCATTAGCCATCATTATAATTGGCAGCCTTGTTATAAACACTTTTTTTTTGAGTGTGTGAAATCATCATATGTCTGACCGCGCCCTTCCGCTCCGTGCAGAGTCCCGCTCTGGGCGGAGCGGCAGGGCGTGTCAGACTTTTACTGACTAAAACCCATCCGTGTTCCTTCAGTTGCCTGTTGCCAAGGTCCCGGTATCCTGGTATTTCGGACTTTCCTGCAACCCTGGCATTGTTCCAAATACTACTGAGTATAGGTCTTCTCTCTTTGATGCCATGTTTCCCTGGTCTTTGCGAGTCTCATCCAGTTCCTCCCCGCGATCTTCTGTAGGTCGTCCTGCCCTGCCAACTCTCCTTCTACCGTCTTTCGGCAACCATTCCGTTATCATGTTACTTTAAATGTGATTCATTTTTCTGAAGTCCTGTTACCTTTTCTGATTCAAAATCAAAATATTCTATTTCACATAAACCTACATATCCTTATGAAACGTCAGAAGCTAGGTGCACGGTTCCAATTGGATGTTTCGTATGGAAGAGCCGGCAAGTTACTCCATCCACAAAGTTTATACTAATCAACCTATACCTAACATTCAGCTAAAACATGACTCCTATCTATGAAGGAGAGAGCCATAATCCACCACGCGGGTCCAGTTCAAGTTGATGGGTGCCTCATGTCTTCGAATTGTTGGTTCTAGCTCACGACGGGCGCGCCGATTTCCTTACGATGTTTTCCTTCATCGTTTTGTGAAAATATCAGAAAATCTTATGTGTCTGTTTTAATTTCAGGCGAAAGGCGGCGTTAGAAGACGTAGCAGTCAAACCACTAACTCCTGCGCAGTTCCCAGTCGCTTTAGAAGAAGAGGTAAGTTTATCTGCAATATTCAAGCTTATAAAATAAAAACTAATTTCCATTTTGTGAGGGTCTTAATTGTTCAGGTAACTTGCAAACAAGTATCTTGCAAGCAAGTTCTTATGAGCAGGTATGCATGCACACAAGTATTTTTCATGCAGGTCGGACTAGCTTGTTGCAATTCAATGAAATCTATAGGCTCCTTGCATGCAAGTAGAAACGATGAAAGGCGTTGCGCGACGAAAAAGACACCTGGGTTTTATTTAATACTAGCGAACCGCATGGGTGCCATTAGGATGTGAAGGCGGTTCCCGCCACGTTGTGTACAAGTTCTGAACACTAATCTAACAAGAAGTACTAGGCTTGTATGAATTCAAGATAGTGTTTCATTGGTATTATTATGTTCTCACGTAGGGACGTTTTTGATGTGGTATTCACTAAATGATAAATGATTTATTTCTGTAAGTAGCAAACAAACACTTTTACACGTCAATCACATTTTCGACGTTCTCTTTCTGACTATTCTGAGAAGAAAGGCTGAAACAAACTCAGAGGTCACAGTCTCTTTTAAAGTCCAGACATAATCTTGGTGAAGACCACGTAGCTTGGTATCTGAAATGGTCTTTTGAGGAAAGAACCACACAGACTAAGTGGACCTGTCCAGTCAGTGCACGCATTTGTCAGTAACCGTGCAGCTCAACTTCGAATTTAAGGAGCTCAACGATTTGACGAACAATACCTAAAAAAAGACATTTCTAGTAAGAGAATAAAATTTATTCCGGAAGGTTTATGTGGACCTGATCATTGTCTCCCTACAGTATAATGCTGTCACCTGTGTCTCACTCACACTCTGTAATCAGTGGTTATTTATACACTTACAAATAATAGAAGCCGGTAAACATCAGATTGTTACATTGTTAGTAAGAACATGATTTTCCTGTCTTTGTCAGCTGAGCACTGAATGTGTAACTAATTATATGCATTGCACAAAGATTGTACATAATATTTTCTCTCGTAATTAATGGAATAATAATCACGCTTGTATTCTCCGACAGGGTAAGTAGAGATGTGACCTATAATACTTACATCGATATTTCGCCAATTATGTTTAAGTCCCATGCAATAGAGGCGAGATAATTTACATTCATTGGCATTAATCGGGTCAAATCCAGACTTCCAGTTGCTGAGAATTTCCTGTATTCCCCGAAGGATTAGACAGAGGTGTACCTACGTATATATACTACACCCACATTTCGCCAGTCTCATGTAATAGGGGACGAGCCTATGTGTCACTAACCAAGCACAAATCCAGACTCCTGGCTGCTACTGGAGATTCCTGATAGAAAAACCCAAGAAAACTATCCCGACCTGGGAATCGTACCTAAGACCTCCCTTAGCAATCATGGTTCCGACAACTATGAAGACCAGAGAGGTAGTCTATTAAAAAATAATATGGCTACTTTCAAAGCTTTATAAAATATATTATTATTAATTTTATGGTTCTACGTCTTACATGGCAAAAACACATAATATCCTTAAGAAGCGTGGTGACAATATGGCCCTGACAAAACATGGTATTATTTACCTTACAATGTTCTAGAGATAACAAGATAACACTTACAGTTTTATTTCTATTGTCTTTATATGAAAACATAATTATGATGCCCGTTGCTACTAAACCAGGGCTTCATGACTCTCATACCCGATTTATGAAGTATTATTTTTTAATTTAGAATGTTTACTTATAGGGCTATTAATGCGATGATACTGAGCACCAAGACTGAACATTGACAGTGTTAATCTATGAATCTCGGAAACTGGGCGTCCTATGTCCAAAAAACAAGGTTTATCTTCAGACCCAATTTAAAACTACAGAGCCATTTTTGAATTTTGAATTTTCCTCCGACTTTATGGCAGACAAAACTGACAACTTAGTAGGTACCGGTAGAAAGTTGTAAGATTTGTACATTACGTGGATATTTCATATTAAAAAAAAATCCGGGATGATTTAGGACATCATTTTTTGGATTCCGTACCCGAGGGGTGCCAAACGAAACCCGCTGTCCATCCGTCCGTTCGTCCGTCTGTCCGTCAGCGGGCTATATCTCATGAACCGTAATAGGTAGACAGTTTAAATCACAGATTAATAATAACAGTTTAAATCACAGATAAACATAAACACATACACACAAGAAACGTGTTTTTTTTGGGCATTTCTTGCCCGATTTTTAAAAAAAGTTCCACTGTTACGGTTTAGGCATCATCATAAAAAACGGATTAGGTAATCCTTGATCACAAAGTTACTTACTTTCACAATAATTAATCCAAATTCTTCCCTTACGGTCATAGATGGTTTACATTGATGTTTGCAATGTTTTGGGTCTCTATTATTATTATTTTTCTTATGTATATTCAAATGTGGTGTGTGATTATAATTTGGCCGGTGATGTAATAGTGAACTTTGACATACGTTTTGCCCATTATTATTTATGTATAGAAATACAAAGACCAGTTTTATAATCAGCAAACATGAGAAATGTACTAATGAATGTGTGGAGGAGCTCGTGGCTAAGCATTTGTGGATCTTTGACAGTCGCTACGATTCGTCAGAAAGTCTGACAACCAGTCTAACCAAGGGGTATCGTATTACCCAGTTACTGGGTTGTGGAGGTCAGATAGGCAGTCGCTCCATGTAAAATACTGGTATTCAGCTGCATCCGGTTAGACTGGAAGCCGACCCCAACATAGTTGGAAAAAGGCTAGGCAGAAACATGAGAAATGTACATACAACTTTCTAAGTTTATATTACCCTTAATTATGGTAATGCGAACTTAGAAGTTGCATTGATGAAAATCATTAAATCATGACATTTGAGACCACTTGTATTGCTGATTCTAATAATGATCTGCAAAGCTATATTTGTTACGGTCGCGAATCATAATTATTTTAATCAACATAAAAAACTGACACTGACCTGCAAATTGCAAAAAACGTAAGAATTGAATTTTGTAGTCTACCCTAGCGCATCCCCCTTAATAGTTATTTATGCAACTGTTGCAATAAAGGGTATTAAAACACGAATGTGGGTTTAATAGTATCACATGAGTGTTTTAATACCTAATTATATACAATTATATAAAGTTTCTTTGCAATACCAATATCGAACAAAAATGGCGCGGTACGACGTGAATTCGAATTTTTCGAATTCGAATGTGTTTTGTTTTTAAATTACGGTGCTTTGTTAGTGAAACGCTCGTGAATGACAATGTTATTTTTTAAAATGAGTTGCATAATGAAATTCAGTCCAACATTATAACACCCGTTTGGATGATATTATGGTTACTATGACACTGGATGTTTTAATGTTGGCTATAAGCTAACTGTTTCAGATACTTTTATAGAGGATTTATAGCATGGATGTAAATAAATTATATTATGTTACTTTTACGGAACTCACTATAATATAAGATAGCTGATAGCTTATTATATTTAGGAAATAACACTGCAGAGTAGCAGATAAACAGTTGATTTAATAATATCCTATGTTTTTCTCTCTGAGTACCCACGTGTAGCAAAAACGTGTCTCCGCAAGAATATGCAATTCCACATAATATACAACACTATACATACACTAGAAGTTATTTAATAAATACCTCTTTCGTTCCGAACAAAAAACATTCAGAATCAAAAACTTCTCAATTATTTATGAAGAACATTAACTTATATTAATATATAAAACCAGTTTAATACATGAGAAATAATTCTCAAACTTTATATTATTATGTGTTATGAAGCTGACCTTGTCTACATATTCCGTCTCTTTCGCACTCACGGATTACCATGTCCCGGAGATTTTCGAAGCGTTTTCCTAAGTGCCCCCCGCGGACAAATTTAAACTCTAATATATTGCGTATAAAATTTATTATCAATTGCCTGTTACATTTTTCAGTGTTTATCTTTTGTACCGATTCGAGAATGACGCAAGTTGAACTCGGAAACAAAGGCAATGTAAACTTTATAGCTTGAATGATATGATTGATTTTCAACTGAATTGTTTAGTAGAGTTACGGTATTTGTAAGTGGGTGTATACTAAATGTATTATCTGGCATTTTAGCAGTGTCATATTGAAAACACTGTTAGTATTTAGTACGATTTCGGAGACGAACTACCGCGTGCCGTTTTTAGGAACTAAACTAAAAAATAAACTAAACTTTAATACCTGGAAAGGTACCTCAAGTGTGGCAGTTAATTAGTGATAAAGTGAAGTGGTATGTTAATTTAATCAAGTGATAACGAGGATCCACAAAAGCATTTTATTTAAGTAAATAGTGTTGTTTAACAGGTAAACCATAGTGCGAACCAGACGATTTTGTGTTCATATGTAATCAATATAAATAAATACATAGATAGGTTTATTTTTGTCTGTTATTGTTCCAAGGTTATCCTACAAGGATACCTATTGTTAGTTTAGCGGCGTTTTCAAAAGTGACGTTTTCTATCAAAGTTTCAAATAAATATTTCATAATCATTATAAGCTGATTATCAAGTTCATTAATGATATTATTTAGCTTTTTAATAGCATCTTACTTATACTTACGCACTTACTTACTCGTTATTTTGTAGTTCACTTTATAAATTGGTTCCTACTTTGAACATAGAGTCACGCAGACGCCGGTTTTTTCTTATTCTAACCAATAAATGTTACGAAGTATCGAGTGATATGTGTGATATAAAAAGTATCTCGATAAGACGTCTTTAAGAATGATTCTGATTGTAGCCAGTTATAGCTAGACTTGTAAATCCAGTTTATCCTAAAAACAAGAACTGGAAGTCATCAGATGATTGTAAAATGCAAATTATTCTAAAGATAGTCAACACCACGTTCAGACTGCGTGTTCTTTAGGCACCTACTTATTAATAATATAACATAACATCACGGCTGTAAACCTCATACTTAGGCAGAGATGTAGCTATAGTACCTACAACCACATTTCGACAGTTCTAAGTCCCATATTGTAATAGAGGGCGAGCCTATTGTAATAGAGGGCGAACCGGGCACAAATCCAGACTGCAGGCTTCTACTGAGTCGTGTTCCACGCGCGCCTTAAAGAGATGTCAGCACATTAGACGGGGTCCGTTAGGACCGATGCCTGCCAGGGTTGCGGGAAATCCGAAACGGATACCGGGACCCTTGGCAATAAGCAACTGAAGGAACACGGGTGGGTTTTAGTCAGTAAAAGTCTGACACGCACTCCCGCTCCGCCCAGAGCGGAAGAAGTCATTTGATGATTTCCCACCCTCAAAAAAAAAAAGGCTGCTACTGAGAAATTATTATTAATAAATAGGTATAAGTACTCATTTATTTCTTCAAAAAAGTACAATACTTGAGGATTCTCAACAATTTTGTATTCAAATAATGAGACAAGAAAATCTGCTGCGCCATACAGATGTTTATTCCGAAGTAGCATTCAATTGTTTTAATACCATTGAAGTTGATAACAATGATTAGCCTTAACCAAGAACCAATAACTTAACATAAATAATACCAGCCTATTATTGTCCAGGGTAAGGGCCTCTTCTGATACATAGAAGGCATGAACATTGATCAACACGCTTGCACAAGACGGGTTGGAGATTTCAAAATTATTAACTTTATGTCCAGGATTCTGAAGTTTTTCCTTCACTGATGTCAGTAGATAATGTCAAAGATAAACTCAGAAAGATCATAATTATGAATTGAAAAAGTCACATTCGTACTTGCCAGCTTTTAACATAATGATCTCGAGATGTAATCGTCCCAAAGCAAGGCTAAGGCTTCCCCTCATACAGACAAGGGATTATCATTGACCGACCATGCTTGTTCACTGTGTGTAGGCGATTTTAGACCATTAAGTCCAAATCTACGAGGTTTTATGTCAGCTGGCTTAGCATTGCTCAGCACTAATGGAATCTTAGATAAACTTCAATCAAATCGGCCAATCGCAGTCCACTGCTGGACATAGGCCTCTTCCAACTTACTCTACAACACCCAGATCTCCGGAAGATCGACAGATTGATCGACCTTATTGGTGATATTATTCAGAAAGATCTGGTGCGTAGTACTCGCTACTCGTGCGTTTATGACCAGAACCCTAATTACGTAATACACGATCAATCAGATCGGCATCGGTTCGAAACTATAATGTGTAACCCATTGCTTCATAAGTTGGAAAAAAACTCTCGACAACGTAAATAATGCAATGCAATGAACTCACGGAAAACACGTTAAACCGTTGGTCCCGGCTGTTATTCGTGGATCTTTGACAGTCGTTACGGGTTGTCAGATGCCCGAAAGTCTGACAACCAGTCTTACCAAGGGGTATCGTATGATGTACTACTGTGATATCGTATGATACCTGGATTGTGGAGGTCAGATAGACAGTCCATGTAAAATACTGGTATTCAGCTGCATCCGGGTAGACTGGAAGCCGACCCCAACATAGTTGGGAAAAGGCTAGACAGATAGATTGATTGAATGTTGTTGAACTGTCAAAATGAAACAAATTAGTCTTAATCGGTTACGAAAATAAGTTACGCAATTAGATACTTAGCAGATAGATGAACGTAAAGCAAAAGAAGTATGTGAGGATCACAGCAAGGGGCGTACTGTCTACCAACCTTATGGGAATAAGGCATGAATTTATGTATGTGCATGTGTGTATCTCACCCACATTTTAACAGTGTTTGGTCACATCTATCTGTGGTTCCACAATAGGCTTTGTTTGCCGATATACGTTGTGAAATGCCTTTTCTTCAACCTATAACCTGCATGAAACCAGCTTCTAATGTCAAAAAAATACCTGGAGTTTTTCAATCACCTCTAAAATCCCCCATGACGAGATGAGGTCAACCTATTCTTAGGTATGAATCACTTCGCCGCATGATTAGTAACTATGGTCAATTTCGTGCACATCTGTGTCAGTTTACTTTAGAACTGTTTAACATAATTATTAGAAATCTTGTATCTAACGGTTTTGGGAGATTAGCTCCGAAATGGTACCGCTATTTTGAAGACATTTTAATCTACATTAATAGATAGGTTTTTTATTAATAATAAGACGCAAAGGAAGCATTTTGCTTATGAACTCCACACTAGGTCGAGCCTGTCTCGTAAAGTCCTTGGGTGGTATTACCATATGAAATTGCGCATTACATAAATACTGATGGATTGTTATGTTTACAATCAAGAAGCACATGTAAAGGTGTATTCATTTTATAGTAAGTACTTAATTAGAGACTTTTGACGGTTCACTTTAATTTATAATCTTGGTCTTTCTGTGCTTTTCTGGGGGCATAAGGACCAGATTTTAAAACTGTCACATTTCTTTATTTCTAGTATGACGTTTTAAAATTTTGCTTTTTAGGGTTCCGTAGCCAAATGACAAAAACGGAACCCTTATAGTTTTTTAAGTCTACTCTAAGACTCCTCGCAACGCAAGGTGGAAAAAAACATCGTGAACCTTAACTTTATTTTCTGGAGTTGCCAACATGCACGGAAAAACATTTGTGATCAATGTTCTTTCTCTAAGGGTGTTAAGAGGTTTTTACCCTACATTACCCCACAGCCCGACTTCACCCACTGCTGAGCATTGGCCTCTCTTTTCTTGTGACAATCCGGGTAGAACCTGGATGAGGCTGCACAGGAGCATGGTCCTGTGCAGCCTCACCCAGGTTCTACCCGCGATGGTAACAATGTCATCCGCCCATCTCGCCGCCAGACGACCGACGCGTTGTCTTCCACTTCCTTGGAAGCCACTTGGCCACTACCTTACTCCACCTGTCATCACTGCGCCTTGCCAGATGTCCTGCCCAATTTGAGTTCCTTAATTCAAACTCAACTCAAACTCAAAGTATTTATTTAAATTAAACCATTTACAAACACTTTTGAACTGTCAAAGAGTCGGTCAGTTAGTCAGAAAGTTGAAGCTAGTTGCCCATTCCAAAACGTAGATTTCTATGGAGAAGAACGGGCAAGAAACTCCAAGGACAGTCTTTTAAATATGGATAAATAAATAATCCAATTCGTAGTAGGTACCTAATTAAAGGGAGATTAATTAATTAATTGATATTTCCAATAAACACTTCGTATGTTCTATAATTACACTGAATCTGTTCGTTATAAATAGCAACTGTCATTTACAGGATAAATTCGGTAACATAATTATTTCAATGCTATGAATCAAAATCGGAACCGAAACCCATTTTCTCGAATATATTATATTTTCTGTCAGAACCTAGGCAGTGTCAGGGCATATAGTTAGTAATGATATCAGCATAGTATTGATTACAAGCCTGCATATCATTTTACATCGTGAGAGCATTAACTATATTGAACAAACTAATTGCATTGTAAACAGTAAATATTTACATTACCTACATCATACTCATAGACACCTGGTGGCGCCTGATGCATAAAAAAGTGGGTGGGACCTTACAAGGGTTGTCGTTCGAACCACCGTCTTATTTTCTGCCCCCAAGGACCATTTGTTGGGTTTTAAGACCGCAGCAGACAGGCGCGACGTGACTCTGGTAGAACAATTTCTATGAAAACTTCACGGAAATTGTTCTACCGGTGTCGCGTCGCGCCTGTTTGCTGGAGCCTATAATCTTATTCGTGTCCTATGAATGTTGGTGAAATTACAGGCAAATGGGAAAACACTAACGATATGATGATACTGCCAGCTACTTACGAATATTATGCTCTCGAACTTTAACGGTAACGGTACTTTAACGGTAACTGATAATCTGTTGGTTGCCATCCTGATTTCCACGGGGAGCGCATTCCACAGACAGATAGAGTATTCCAATCTGAGAGACAAATATGAAATGGTAACTTGAAAAGCTTGGCAACAGTTCTAATCTTGTGTTGGATGGTACCTTCCAAACTTGAACTCCTCATATTTTAAACTTAGGTACAATAGTTATTTCGTCTAAACCAAGCAGTTTTAAAATGTCCAGGATAGGGCATGAATCTCGGAATCTCGGAATATCGTAATATCGGAATCTCGGAACGTAAGTTCCGATATTACAATTTCGATACTGAGTGATCCAATATCGGAATATCAATATCGGTTTTTTTTTTCTATATTTTGAGTTTTAAACTAAACCTATATTTTAGATGGGTCTCCCTTGTTTCATCGAAAATAAATTGCCAAATTATCACTTCCCAAACAATTTTCCGCATAATTTCATTTGCCAAAATATTACTTAGCAAAAAATCTCTTCACAAATAATTGTAACGCAAACCTAATGTTTGGCAAGTGAACGTTTAAACAATAACTTGTTTAACAAATAGTACTTTTACCAATTTTTACGTAGTCAAATATTTCAGTTGGCGCAAAATAAAATTTGCCAAATGTTTAGTATCATCGGTTTCGGGTAGCCTGTTTTTTTTCTATATAATCTAGTCATTTCTGGCACTCGCCGGCCGCTGCCGCGGCACCGCTCGCTTCGCTCGCTCGGCTCGCGCGTAGTAGGTCACAGTTTTAACCTAACCTAACCTAACAAATCATTTGACCAAACGTTTATTATCTAAAGATTGTTTGCTGTAATAAATCATTTGATTAAAGACCAAATGCCTAAATGACATTATCCTTGATAATATTCTGCCAAGTAAAAATTTGACCAAATGAAAATGTGCGTACTAAAATCATTCCAAACATTGTATTTGTATAAAAAAAGGTTGCTAAAATTTGTTTGGGTAGTGAAATTTGGGCAAAATCTTTTCGGCAAAACGGCAGGATCCCATTTTAGATCCTTGTGTAGCGCCGAGCGTGATAGCGCGCTGCCGTATTCCCGTTGCCAGCTCGTTAAGCATGCGATTCAAGAACAATAATAGTGTTATCTGTCTCAATCGGAACGGTCAATTCAGATTTTCCATCTGGAATTTCTCAGTAGCAGTCTAGAGTCTGGATTACAGCCCGATTGATGGCTTGTCCCTTAACATGGAACTGGAGCAAACTGGTGAAATGTGGGTGTACTATAGTCTAACACTTCGAAGAATACACGCATGATGTTAAGTTATGTTAATACCAAAAAGTAACTAAATATGTGTGAGAATATGCAATAGTATTGAAGGATGATCATAAAATGGCACGTTAAGCAGTTGGTACCGGCTGTCATTCATAGTAGAGGTGGGTTTTAACAGGTTAAACACGATATCTGATATCACTGTTACTGTTACAAAAAAATAACAGATCCAAATATCTGTTATTAAATAACAGCCTGTTATTTTTGTACGGACGATAAATACGTATTAAAATCTCAATTGAATATCTTCTTTATTTTATTTGGTTTAAAGTCGAAAATCGTATCGGAAGTTTTAACAGTAAAAGCCGCGGTAACAGTCTTGAGGATCTGATATTTTAAGTAACAGATATGTTTTATTGTTAGGAACAATTATTGTTATTTGTTATTTTTTAATGTCTGTTACGATAAATACGCCTCACTCCTAATTCATAGATCTTTGCCAGTCCTTACGGGTAGTCAGAAGTCCAGAAGTCTCAACCAGTCTTTGCAAGTTCCTTGGTTGTGGAAATCAGCTATACAGTCGCTATATGTAATACTGGTATTCAGCTGTATCTGGTTAGACTGGAAGCCGACCTCAACATAGTTGTGAAAAAGCTAGATTGATTGGAATAACAAAAGTTACAAATTAAGTGCATGATAAAATTGGCAGTATATTTATAATATTGAAAGGTTATCATAAAATAGTAAATACAGTAATTACGGGGGGCATACTTATAAAAAAACAACTTATGTTTGAACTAAATTAAAGAATACGATTTAAAAATGTTTTTTATTGCACTCAATCCAACCTCATACCGAATTTGTGCATTTTTTTAAGAAATAACGAAATTCCGATATTAATATCGGAATTCCGATATTGAGATCGGAACTCAGTATCGGAATTGAAAACCTTCCGATATTACATGCCCTAGTCCAGGAGTAGGTTAGTCAGAAAGTTGAATCTACTTTTTATTCCAAATACATAGTAGGTGCATATAGAGAAGAAAGGGCAAGAAACTCCATGGACTCTTTTCTTCTCATCCCTTATTGGAAGTAGCCTTTCCCCTGCAGAGGAAAAAATACAAGCTGGTATTATTCTTCGTCATGCCCATAGCACGATTTTTTGATCCAAAACTTCACCACTTCCCCGGCATCGTCGGTGATAGCGCAGACTAGGTCGCTATGGCTGCATTTTTTGGGGCACAGTGGGCAGGAGGTGGGACATAGTTTCCACATGCCACTCTATTGCTGTACTGTCCAGATATCCCTACTTCCTTAGGTTGTAGTTGTATCTATATTTATAAAAATGAATCCCTATTTCCCTTGGTCACGCCATCACGCGTGAACGGCTTAACGGATTTAGATGAAATTTGGCACAGGGGTAGACCATGACCTGGAATAGGACATAGGATACTTTTTATCCCGATATTCCCACGGGATCGAGACTTACACGGGTGAAACCACGGGGCGCAGCTAGTTAATAATATAAAACAACAATGCACGCCACACGTTAAAGTCCTTGAATTAAACGATCTCTCCGGATTATGTGGGCTTTAGCCACTATTTGTTCTTACTTATCGGAGTGGACCAGCCTTATCGGCCGATACACACGGCGACAGTGCGTAGGCGACGTAATCGCATCCTCTGTGGCCAGCCTTAGATAAGAGCGTTTTATTCAGTGCTTTTTAATCCAGGCTATTTGGGAATTGGGTGGATTGATAGAGGCTGTGGTTTAGTTTTTATCTTTATGGTTAAAGAGGCATTTATTCCAGAACAATATTGGTTATTTTTTCGGTCCATGCATTAATGGTCCGTGAATGATGCTGATCCATGCGTTATACTCGTGAACAGACGCCGTCAGTTGGGACTGGTCGTTTTTGAATTTTTTGTTTGTAGATTTTTTTTTTTAGAAAGATATTAGATTAATTTATATTTTTAAATTGTTTTTTTTTTGTTTTACTCTGGATGGTTTTATCGTGAACGTCTTATTTACATCGTTTTCGCAAATTATAAATTCAACAATAATGATGTAAGTAATATTATTTTGTCACAATATAATTTAAAAGAGTGTCCCTGAAGTTTCTTGCCCGTTCTTCTCCATAGGAACCGACTACGCTTTGGAATGGGCAACTAGCTTCATATTTCTGTCTGACCGACTCCTAAAGATTAATGGAAGATATCTTAATAGCCAATGTTTTATCTGTTACCACGTTGTTTGGCCGTTATGCTATAAATCTTTCGTCATAAATCTCTTTGAAACGTTACTCGGAACAAACATCTGTTGGCCTCACATTTTGTATAGATGCGGTAAACTGGAGAATATATTGAAGCATTAGGTATCGTCTACGACACTAAAAAAAGTAAACAAAATGACTGTTATCAAATTAAATTAAAAAGATAAGAACTAGGGAAAAGCCGCATAAAAGTAAAACTACCTATTTAAGTATTTATTTATTCAGCCATATAGTCCTATAAGAACATATCTACTTTATGAGAGGTATCCGCCTATTACATTCAAGTCGAGATTTATTCAGCTAAATCTATCTAGATTTAGCTGAATAAATCTAAATTAAACATATGTCCTTATTGATACCAGCACAATACAGACACAAACAAACTCTAAAGTACCTCTCAAAGCAAAATACAACAGAACACAAGTGTTTAAAACAAAGTGAAAAAAAAACATATCCAGTGAGTGTCAAAAAGTGCAACTACAGCAAAAACTTGGACTTTACCGTCTACCACAGAAAGTGCAACCTTAGCATTTATCAAAAAATAGCGATATTTCGACTGCAACAAAAAAGTGCGACTTTTCTGACTGCAACAAAAACGTGCGACTTTTCTGACTGCAACAAAAAAGTGCAACTTTTCCGACTGCCACAAAAAAGTGCGACTATACCGTCTGCCACAGAGTGATGTTGTAACAAAGTGATGACTGTGATGACTGAGGTGCGCTCTCGGCGCCCCCTGTCGGAACAATACTGCATACCCTCTACATTTCTCAGGACAATATGGCGCCGGACATTGTCATTCAAGAAGAGGAAGGTGAGTTTAACCGGTGTTTTAATTAATAAAAATAAAATAAAACTATGAATACATTCGAAAAGAATTAGCCTAAATATATATATTTTATTGACATTGTAAACAATGTCAATAAAATATTCATTTAAGTGCACAAGTCATTTATATTGTTTCATTATATAAATATTGTTGATTATTGACAGAGATAATAAATCAAATAATAAAATGAATCACAAAAACCACAAAAGGTTAAAATAAAAGGTCGTTTTTAAAATGTGTGATTCTTAATAAGACTTTATATAGTACGACACAAATTAAATGTAGCATAAATTTAAAAATTTGCATTCAGTCTTTTCAATTTTAAGAATGTATTTGGTTATATGACTTTACAAGTTATTGCGTTTCGTAAAGATAATTTTTGCCTGAAGCAGTAATAAAGATTGGTGATTTAGAAGGTGCACTCAGTTCGGATGGTGCTCGGTTTTACGAATTTTGCCGATGGTACATCTAAGTTGTGTCGTACTGTACCTAGTTTTTGCCCAAGGCTTTGGTCGCGTGGAGGTCTGAAATCATCCCACGGATACGAGTACCGTTAAGCTCCCAGTCGACCCAATATCCGACGCAACCTTCAACAATCATCGACATAATTATTTCAGTCAATTTTCAAAAAACTTTAATCAATGATTATAATGTATATAAACCTTCCTCATCAAAGGGTCATTGTTCCTCATGAAACACTTCGTCTCCTGGTGAAAACCATATGAAAATCCATTCGGTAGTTTTGAGTTTATTGCGTAGACAGACAGACAGACGCAGTGGGGGCTTTGTTATAAATGTGTAGTGATATTGGGTGTGGCTAATTGGCAATCTATTCATTGAATGACAATGTCTAGTTTTGTATAAACCAATGCTATTTTATTCACGACAGACAAAATAGGAATAATAAAGTAAAAAGAATTTTGTATGATCTACAAACCTATCCCTGACCTGAAAGGCGTTGCCTAGAATTTAGCAAATTTTACATGTACATACCTGAAAGGCGTTCGACCTGCAAAAACTGCCAGCTAAGTCAAATCATCACTCGTTCGGTTGCAGACTTGCACTTTCAGATGGACATTGCCCTTTTGCCCAGAGGTACATCCAGGAATAGTGCATCCTGCTCAATACCCTTTCCTCATCAGGCATAGGGAGACTATAGCGAACCCACTGCTGGGGCACAGCCACACAGGCATCCTCTATTTGAGAGTAAGTGAGCCATAATCCACCACGCGGGATGTCTTTAAATTTGTGGTTCTAGGACATGCCGGTTTCCTCACGATGTTTTCCTTCGCTGTTTTGAGAGTATCTGTAATGACGTAAATTACTCAAGTAAAGTGTCTGCGTATTTTCGAACCTACGACCTATGATACGTAAGTTGGGCCATCAGTGCTCTCATCTAAACTTTCATCAATACCACTTCTGAAACAGTTCGTGTAGAAATAATAATAATCTATCTAACTATCTATATTATAAACGCGAAAGTTTGTAAGTATGGATGGATGGATGGATGGATGGATGGATGGATGGATGTTTGTTTGTTACTCTTTCACGTAAAAACTACTGAATGGATTTGGATGTGGCAAACAGATAGTTTATAACCTCGATTAACACACATGATACTTTTTATCCCGATATTCCCACGGGATCGAGACTTACGCGGGTGAAACCGCGGGGCGCAGCTAGTATTCAAATAATATTCTTCTCTATGAAATATGTCCATTATTTTATTCTAGATTCCTCTCAAATATGCACAAATATGGCATGATAACGGGCTCCTATTACCGCGTTATCACAAAGCAAGGCATTCCGCCCGTATTTACCTACAATGGTAGTGACGCAGGTACTCATCTCTTGTACGTATATGGTGTTTGAGACACGCGTGCGAAGCGTGCAGTTTCTCCTACTGTTAACAATTATGAAGCAAATAACTAGACAAACAGGGTTTAGTCACAGAAAGCGGACTCTCTGTAGACATTGCCAGGAGATGCTTCGATTGATAATTTGTCTCACAAGTACATATACATGTACATATTTAAGTAATGTTCTTAAAACATAAAATACTTAAGAAGAATCTTCAATTCACAGAGATAAAGGCTGTGCGTTGACAGCCTAAACCGCTGGGTCATGAATCTTGGACAAAAGATCCATAAAATACAACGATCATTAATAAAGAACTAGATACACGATCCCATGCAAAAGTTTTCTTAAAACTGTCCTCATAGTGTTTATGTAATTCTAGTTAATATAAATTAATGTAATCAACCTTAAATGCTGTTCTTTATTAGTGTTCGATGGTAAAATATAACGAAAGTGAGCACAAAGAAAGGTTTTTTAAAAATTCATCCCCATAGGATAAAAACTTGTAGGTATGGAAGATTGTCATTTTTGCCAATGAGTCATCGCATCACCCACACGGCTGGTATGCCATAAAATGACTAACAATTACGGTACAGAATGTGGAATAAAAGCTCTAATTGTTTGCTAGATTCCTTAAAAAAAAAAAAACTAAAATCATTTATTCAAATCAAGCTGAGAATCAGACGTCTCGTCTTCTTCTCCTTACGCGTGCTGATTCTCAGCAAGAAACTCCCCACTAGGGCTGTCTGTTCAGTAAAATAAATACATGCTATATGCAAAGTAATTAACAGTACCTACAAAAAAACATTAAATTAAATTATTTGTCATATTATGTCGGCTATCACACGCCACTAAACGCCACATTTTTAAAAGAGAAACGGTTTGTTGTCCATTCTTCCCCATAAGAAAACTACCTTTTGGAAGGGCCAACTAGAATCAGTTCTATTTCTTTATTTTTGACGTTCATAAGTGGCTTTTATGTGCCTAATTGAAATTATTTGACTTTGGCTAAACCAACAAAAAACATTAAAAACTATGCTCAAAAGTGAGAACTCACACCATGTTTTAAAATAATAAATATTGTCGTAGCAAATTCAAAATCAAAACCTACACTTATTCAAAATACGAAACATTTAGTCATTATTGAACATATTAATATAACTATGGAACATATTAATATTGGAGACAATTCTAAAACGTACGCGAATGTAATTAAGTCTATTAGTAATGAGCCTAATAAACAGGAATGTGATGGATGGATTACGGCGACTCGTCATAAGAGTAAAAGTAAAAATCGTTTTATAGGAAATATGGGCAAGGGATTGTCTACTACTGGAAGTTTTAAGGCAGCAGAAATGTTGATACCATTCTATATTTATAAGGTGGACAGGGATGCCTCGATGGGTGACATTGCTAAGTACATATTTGAGAAAACTAGCGTGTCTATTGAGCTAACCAAGATTAGGATGAAAGAACCTAAACAGTATGTGGCTTATAAATTTGATATTCCTGTAAGTAAACTATCACTATTTATGGATGAAAACATCTGGCCAGAGGGAGTAGCATTCAGGCGTTATATACATTTTAGTAATAGAGATAAAGACTCTGTTCAGACATTGGTAAAAGGGAATAACACGAATAAAAATGGATAATGAAGACTGTAATTTGACACTAATAAGTTTTAATTGCAAAGGTATCAAGAGGTCGTGTGAGTGCATAAAATCTTTGTGTGAAACAGCAGATATTGTAGCTATACAGGAAACCTGGCTGTTACAGTCTGACATACCAATCCTTGCGGAGATACATAGTAACTTCAGGTACACGGGTAAGTCTGCCGTTGACTTAACAGCTGGTGTATTGAGGGGTAGGCCCTACGGTGGAGTAGCTTTGTTGTGGCGTAAAAATACTTTCACCTCAGTGTCTGTTGTGCCGTGCAAAAGTGATCGTATTATAGCTATAAGAGCCACTGTTGCGCAACGAGAGGTGTTGTATTTTAGTGTTTATATGCCTACTGACTGTCTAGAGAACATTACAGAGTTTGATGAGTGTTTGAGCGAGATTGTAGCTACGATTGAAGCATGTGATATTGAGTCTGTGTTCATTTTAGGTGACTTTAATGCTCACCCCAGTGCATTGTTTGGTAAGGAATTGCAATTGTTTTGTGTAGAACAGGAATGGGTATGCGTTGATGTGGCTATGCTTGGTCAAGGCAGTGACAGCTATACATTTATAAGCGATGCACATGGTTCGAGGCGCTGGCTGGACCATTGCTTAGTTACTGAAGCTGCCTGGCCGGCGGTTAGGGATGTCACGATTTGTCATGATGTGTACTGGTCCGACCACTTTCCTCTGAAAATAAAGTGTAACCTAAAGGTAACTAGAGTGAAGTCTGTTTTGTGTCATACAGCCTTCAATAATACCAAGATGCACTGGGGAGAGCGTAGTGTTAAACAAATTGATATCTACCAACACTTATGTAATACAGTTTTAAGAAGCATAGACTTTCCCTCTGAACTCAGTGAATGCTGTGATAACATGTGTACTGATGTCAGGCATAGGTTAGTGATCGACGAGCTATACCAAAAAACTGTCGCGGCACTACAGCAGGCCGCTGTGCAAAGTTATGATTCTGGGGGGGTTGGGAAAGGCAAGCATATAATAGGGTGGAATAAGTACGTTAAAAGCGCTCACACTGAGGCCCGTGTGAATTTTCAGGTATGGAAATCCTGTGGAATGCCTTCAGATGGCCCCATTTGTAATGCAATGAAACAGAGTAGAAATCAGTTTAAGAAACAGTTAAAATATTGTCAAAATCATCAATCGCAAATACGTATTGATTTGATAGTCAAGAGCCACGAACAAAAGGATTTTAAGAGTTTCTGGAAACGAACTGGTAGGATGAATCCTAGTTCGGGCCTATCCGTGAGTGTTGATGGTGAGACGGATGCGGGACGCATAGCCAGCATTTTTAAGGAACACTTTGCGGTATCTTCCTCACTGACAGAAGCTCGGGGTATGGATGAAGCTAGTGTGCCGGCGGTGTTTCCTCTTGGGTGTACTGCTAAGGAGGTGAAGAAAGTGGTAGGAAGTTTGTCTAGAGGGAAGTCGCCGGGACACGATGGGCTTGGTGTTGAGCATCTGTTGCATGCGGGACCTCACATTTACCGGGTTTTAGCAATGTTGTATGCGTTTTGTATCCGTCATACCTATCTACCAGTGGAGCTTATGGAGAGCGTGGTGGTGCCCGTGGTTAAAAATAGGACAGGCGACATAGCGGACAAAACCAACTACAGGCCCATCTCGTTGGCCGCTATTATTGGAAAGGTGTTTGATGGTCTGCTTGAGCGCCGGCTTGATGAGTATTTAAAGTTGAGTGATGCTCAATTTGGTTTTAGGAAGGCGTTATCAACCGAGACCGCTATCCTGGCGCTTAAGCAGACGGTCAAGTATTACACGGATAGGGAAACGCCAGTCTATGCTGCTTTTCTTGACCTCTCCAAGGCTTTTGACTTGGTTTGTTACGACAAGCTTTGGCCGAAGCTTAAACTTCTAGAGGTACCCGAGGAGCTTATTAATGTACTGAAATTTTGGTATGGCTCGCAGACAAACAGTGTCAGATGGGCAGGTGCTCACTCTGAGAAATACGTCTTGGAGTGTGGTGTCAGACAGGGTGGACTGACCTCCCCGACCCTCTTTAATGTTTACATTAACCAGTTGATTGGTGAGCTCAGCGAGACCAACGTCGGGTGCTCGATTGATGGTACTATGGTGAATAATCTCAGCTACGCAGATGACATGGTCTTGCTGAGTCCATCAATCAGTGCGCTCAGAAAGTTGTTAGCTGTTTGTGAGTCCTATGCTGTGTCACATGGACTCATATATAATGTCAAAAAAAGTGAGCTTTTGATTTTTAAATCGAAGTCTAGCTCGTTGGACAATGTTCCTCCAGTGACTTTAAGCGGTAAACCACTACAAAGGGTCACAAAATTTAAATACCTAGGGCACGTAGTCACGGAGGACTTATCTGACGATGCTGATATAGAGAGGGAGCGGAGGGCGTTGGCAGTTCGATGTAATATGGTAGCCCGCAGGTTTGCGCGCTGTAGTAAAGGTGTAAAAGTCACACTCTTCAAGGCATACTGCCAAACCTTCTACACGTGCAGCTTGTGGGTGAAATATACTCAGAGGGCCTACAACGTCCTGCGCGTTCAATATAATAATGGGTTTAGGATGTTGATGGGGCTTCCGCGCTTCTGCAGCGCTTCGCAGATGTTCGCGGAAGCCCGTGTTGACGATTTTCATGCAATTATGAGGAAGAGAACAGCGTCAATAATGGGCAGGTTGCGCGGAAGCTCCAACAGCATCCTAAACACATTATTGGACAAAGTAGACAGTCCCTTTATAAGACACTGGGTGCGGAGGCACGTGCCAATGTGTGTTGGGCCACGTCAGTTTTAGTTTTTAAAAGTTTACTAACATAGTTTTACTAACATTATATGGATTGTGTGTACTTGTATATGTAGTCTGAAATAAAGCATATATTATTATTATTATTATTATTATTTATTTACTTACCTACATAATATTCCAGACTATGATATTTCGGACTATGAGAGTGAGGGAAGAGAGAGTGCACTTGTGTCTGCGCAAACACTTGTGCACTATAATATCTCCCGCGCCGATGGCTAGTCTCCGTTGAGATTGGCCGCCGTGGCCGAAAATACGGTCTGGAGGACTATATATAATATTCCAGACATCTCGAAAAATACTTTACTTATGTAGTTGAAGTTTATTTTTATTTTTTTCTCGTCTTAAAAAACTTGTTTGAGAGGATAATGCAAATAATACCAGATAGCTTTTGAATTAAATAATTATTTTATTACTGATCTGTTTGCAATGTCTTGATAATTTATGTATCAATTAATAAGCATTGCTTTTAGATATACGAATGTTTTTATTGTTTTTACACTTAATAATACAGCTTTTATATTATATCTTACTCTTTTTTGTCGGTTTTGATCAACACTTTTAGTTTTTTAATTAATACCTGCTGCAAATTATTATTATATTTCTATTGGTGTGCCAACTCAGACTTCTTTGTGCTAAATAACAGCATTGTGCATTAGAATAGAATAGAATAGAAATATTTTATTTCAGACCGGAGTCCATAGGGTTAGTAACAATTTTACTTAATTTCTAGTGTTAGTAGGTTACATACACAATTACAAATAAAAACATACAATTATAGCTCAGCGTGGAGCCGCATCCACCTCTGCAACATCCGGGAATCCCACCGATCTGCGAATATACTAAATATTCATTACCTCCATGAATATCTCCATATTCATCGGATTAATTATTACGATTATTAAATTAATAGTGTAATTTGAAAACATATACAATGTTTTAACCTAATAATTAGTAACAGAGTAACAGTGGGGTTGCCGGCACTTCTCCATAGGAAACGACCAATTTGAATCGTGAACCTAAGCATCTGACGTTTTTTAGGTGCCCATGTAGGTTTATGTGAAATAAAATATTTTGATTTTGATTACATACATTCAATCTCGATACTCACACTACAAATTGCGAATATGAAAAAGCAGTAAAAATAGAAAAAAAAACGGCCACGTGCGAGTCGGAATCGCGTACCATTATCTATAAAAACGGCCAAAAAAACACGTTTGTTGTATGGGAGCCCCCTTAAATATTTATTTTTATTTTGTTTTTTAGTATTCATCATCTGTGAACATTTCAACTGTCTAACTATCACGGTCCATAATGAGATACAGCCTGGTGACAGATGGACGGACGGACGGACGAACAAAGGAGCCTTAGTAATAGGGTCCCGTTTTACCCTTTGGTACGGAACCCTATCCCAGCTCGTAATAAACTGAAACCGATTCTGTTCAAGCTGTTATCAACATAATGCAACAGATGTTCGAGATTAAACTAATATCATTATCTGTCGTGAACTCGTGATAGTGATTTTTTCCGCTCTTTGATATTGTATTTTATCTATTTACTCGTGTAGGCACCTACATACCTGTAGGTACAAACCTAAATCGATCGTATTTGCAAGTTATCTATCCCTTATTGCACCTGACATGTTTTGTATCTGCATCGACCAAAGGTTGACAGAAAATGCCTCAAGTCATCACTCGTAGACATCATCCATCAGTTTCCATCAGACGAGATCGAAGTCAAGAGAAGATCCATCAGTCAAAAAAAATAGCTTTTCAAAGATTGACAGTTATAGACAAACAATAGCTTTTAACTGTTACTAATTGCAGTGGTGGCGCAGTGGTCACTGCCGCGAGTTACGAGTTGTAGATCGTAGGTTTGAACCCAGACAGGGGCTTTACTTTGTGTAAATAATTTCATCACCACTGCTCTCAAAACGGTGAAGAAAACTGGCATGTCCTAGAACAAAAATTCGAAGGCATGTGACATCTACCAACCCGCACTGGGCTCGTGTGATGGATTACGGCCCACTCCCTCTCACTGAGAGGTGGCCTGTGTCCCAGCTGTGGGCTCATTATAGGCTTATTATACTATACTAGGTGCTCAAAATTACTTTAAAAAGACAGCTTGATAAATAAGATAATATTCTGTAATAAAAATAACACTGCCGTAAAAGATAAAATAATGATGTATCATTTATCTGACACTGTCTTATAAAGGTTAGTCATTGTGTATCTTTCCTCAATATCTTTGATATAACAATCTCAATATTTAACCTTCAAATTCTTCGTGATGTATCAATTCATAACTGTTTGATGCTGCCCTACACCATGTACCACAAACACAGCCGTTTCACACAAAAACAAAGCATTACAGAGCCGGGAATACAACCCGGAACTAAACACACCACCATAGGAAAGACAAGGCAGAAGGCATACTGCATCAATGTGCTAGAGGAACTTCCATAAACAATGCCTCTCTTTACACAGCGTGGCCGTCCATTGTTCAACAAAAGACAATATTTAAAGCGTAAAGGTACAATTTCGTATCCTATGAAACCGATTCTATGTACTATTATATTATATATATAAATTCCTTCCGTAGCTAGTGAAACTTCGGCTTTATAGAAATTCATAGAAACCAGTCGTGTCGCAGCGACACGTCGTCGCCTGTAGTTTCCACCTGCGGTCGGCTACGGAATGGTACTTTAGGAGTATGAGGAACAGGGTGTAAAGTTCACTCATCAGACGGGTGTTGTGTCTGGCGGGCAACTTGCCCAATGATTGATATTGGATTCTTGTATATATACCCACTGCACGGTAAACTTTAATTGCGCGATGCAGGATTTATGTGACGTCAGGATTTTTGTGTGACGTCAGGTCTTCGATGCGTAGTTCGCATGTGGCGATGTAGATACCGCCACAGTACCTTTAGTAAGGTAGATACCATTATGTAAAGACAACCATTGAAATACTAGAGTTGTGATGTGACATTTTGGCTACCCACTAATTGGTGATTTGAGTTTGTAACACGTTACTGTGTATTGGAGTAAAGTCGACAGTCGATATGAGAATGATAATATCATTTTTAGGGTTTCGTACCCAAAGGGTAAAACGGGACCCTATTACTAAGACTCCGCTGTCTGTCTGTCTGTCCGTTTTTTACCAGGCTGTATCTCATGAACCGTGATAGTTAGATAGTTGAAATTTTCACAGATGATGTATTTCTATTGCCACTATAACAACAAATACTAAAAAACAGAATAAAATAAATATTTAAGGGGGTTCCCATACACCAAACGTGTTTTTTTTTTTTTTCGTATTTATAGATAATGGTACGGAACCCTTGGTGCGCGAGTCCGACTCGCACTTGGCCGGTTTTTAAGTCAATTCTAAACATCACATGAATAACAACAACCAAATGTAGCAATTTACAATTTTATTGATTAAATTAAATACTAATTTGCTTTATTGGTAAAAAATTAAACAAAACAGTTCCAAAAAACAATATATTCAAGACTATTTCGTAGTTTAATTGCATTATTTTTGCGTCAACCACTGCCTATACATCTGTGACGTTGTTATCAGTATCACGCACTTCATAAAGTGGGTCTTCTGACCTCTTACTGTGTACATGACTCACAGTACACAGTGTTACATAAACGTGCTAATAAAAACATTATTTATGCGTAATTTATGCACGAGATTCGTTCATTAGTTTGCGATATATTTCACTGTTGGAAAACAGCTGTTTTTAAAGTGCTATGTGGCTATTTTCTGGATAAGTGGCTGGAGATTTGAAGCATCAAAGCACAGTGCGAACGCGGTGCTTCTGATCAGACCATGTCCCACTTGCTGGAGTGTTTTAAGTGTGAGTTCACATGCATCTTTGAGGACCTACAGAATGTCACTGATGCCGCAATTAACGTGGCCAAATACTGGGCCAATCGCGAAAAAATAATCAGCCGTTCCATACATTTGGGTCGACTCGGTAAATATTTTCGCCAATACGACGTTGGCCCCAGGAAGAATTATTAAGTTTGATGGTCGGTACCACACCCTTAAAGATGATTACTCTTGTTTCTAATACATCACTATTATCATAAAACAAAGTCACGATAAATTCAAAAACTACTGCACCGATTTTCATGTTGTTTTCACCAATGGATAGAGTGGTTCTCGAGGAAGGTTTTAGTATATAATAACTGACATACACGCGGGCGAAGCCGCGGGTTTCAGCTAGTGCTTTATAAAAAGTCAAATCAAAGTACTGTCGACACAAAAAGAAGAAGATGAAGTAGAAGTCCAGCTCTTTGTGAAGGTTCTGGTCCGGGGAACTACTCCCACCGTACGTTCTGCCGCCAAACATTGTTGTTCCGACGTAAAGGTTATGGGTGCGGGGGTAACTGCAGGCTCTTGGATAGCAACGTATCCTCTATGCTTCTGGTACCTATTGCAGGGGTCCATAGGCGGCGGTTACAGAGAACCGAGACGAATCGCGTGCGATCGGAGAGGCCTTTGTCCAGCATTGGACTGCGGTAGGCCGAATGATATGATGATGATAATGATAGGGCAGTGACCCAAATACTATCAGGTAGGCCAAATGGTTAACAATTACTGTACTCCTAGTATGAGTTCGCCAATGCAATGTCAGCTTTACAGACATAGATGAAAGTTCAAATTTTAATGTGCCTTGATTTTCACATAAGTACATCTCATAGTTATAAAACCGAAAATATCTTTAGCATGGTGTTGGTATTTCCTCGAATGAGCTCTTTCGTTAAGTGCTCAGACATAATGTATATGTACTATGTACACACGACTACAAATCAAGCTATATATACCTATATCCAGTATAAGCTGATCACGCATTGTTTAGGATTTCCGTAGAATGAGAGGTCAGCTTATACTGGAACTGCTGGGAATGCTTGATATGTATCCGTGTGTACTACCTACTCGAATATTCAACAGTGATACATAACACACATAAACGTAACGTACATACATAAATAAATAAATAACACGTTAACAGTTTGATACATTATTTATTGAACATTCACGGGCCAAGTTTGTTTTAGCATTTTAACCTACACACATTGTATTAGTTTTAGGTACTTATAATATTTATTTTTAATTTCACACTATGCAGGAAAACGTAGTGGGGAACACCACTGGTTACTAATAATATTACTATGCTTCTGCCTCAGACCAACAAAAAAGGAAAGACAGATCACGCCGTACGTCAAAAGTGAAGCCACCTTTTTATCTATGTGTGTGTAAAAAGGGTTGTCAGTTGTTAAAGTTTTTCCCTATAACTTGAGGAATAATATTTTGGGTAGGCTAATATTGTACGAGTAAGATATTGTTGAGTATGGTATTGTACCTCAATTTTTAGGAAGAAATCCGAAACAAAAACATTTTTTTTTGCATTGCAAATTAAATAAAAAAACAAATTAAGTACAAAGTGCATTTATGAGATCACCTTTTATGCAAGAATTGCATGTGTTAGGATACTCCGCTCTTTCACTTAGAATTATCCATTAATTTTCAATTGAGTGTTAAAAATATATATATATATGTGTATAAATAGGTTAGTAAATTAGCTACTATCCATTTATTTTTATTTTCAGTATTACATGGAAATCTAAAATATTAAATGCATGTAAAGAAATGATTACCTACTTACGTATCTATAATTTCCTTAATTTGAATTTACCCGCGCTCATTCAAGCGCGAATGATTAGCGAATGAATGACTGACTGACTGAGTTGAATAAGACTTGACGTTGACACTGATGACAGTATTGCGCACGTCATTGTGATTTGAAGAAAACAGAAAACTTTATTGTTAATTTTAATACCTGAAGAATAATTGCTAAAGGAGACGATATTCGTAAAATTAAAAGCTTTGAATGTTGTTTCTTTAATTACTTACAGGTAAAGTAATATTTTGTAAAGTTACTTACTATAGAAATGAATCTTTTGTAAAACAATAAAAAAAACTTTAATTACTTACAGAAACGCAGTTGAGTTTAATTACGGACATCGGACCTTGATTAAGATACCTTATAAAACAACATTCTTTGCAAAGGACATTTTACAGAAATGGATAAACTAAAATTTGAGTTTACAATTAAAAGTTTCGATGACCAAAAAACAAATGTACTGGCAGTAACCTCAATAACTACAAAAGAGGGCAAAATTTACCTTGTACCACAAGAACTGCAGTCAATAAAACACCATGAGGCATTAATGGAAACTGAAACTTATATAACATTAAAAAAGACATTGCAAAGGAGACATGAAAAAAGGAGTTTATGGATAACTTTATCAGATGAATTAAAAAAGACTTATATGGACGACGATGACAATATACAATTCAAGAATTATTTTCTGGAAGAAGTGATAAGTACAACTGGAATTACACAACCTATAATAAATGAGGGTATATCGGAAGAATCACTGTCAAGAATCCTAGAAAAAATTACAAATATGAATCCACAATTACCAAAGCAGACTAATTTAAAAAAAATCTCAGACAAATTTGTCATCGAGAAATTCACCGGAGAAAACTCAAATGTAACTCAATGGATGGCTACTTTTGAAAAAGAATGTGATCGATTCGAAATAGTTGAGGATGAAAAAAAAATAGAGATTTTTAGACTGTTTTTGGATAAATCGTGTTTGAATTGGTACAGTTCTATGCTAATAAGACTTACACTCACTTCGAAATGGAAACAATGGAAGGAAGATTTTTGTGATACTTATGAGAATAAAGGTTGGACACCAGTGAGATATGCAATAGATTTTAAATACAAAACAGGATCGCTATTAGACTATGCAATAAGAAAAGAGAAAATATTGTTAGAAATGGATAGCACAATAAACAAAAGTACTCTGATTGATCTGATTGCAGTAGGTCTACCTAGTTTCATTACAGACAGGATTGATAGAAAGAAAATAAATGAGACTAAAGATCTTTTTAATGAAGTAAAAAGCTTGGAACATTTAGTTAACAAAAAAGGTTTTGATAAAAAGAAAATTAATTCCGTAGTAAAACCAAAAGAGGTTAAAGAACCATGTAAGATTTGTAGAAAACTAAATAAAGGAAATAGATATCACCCTGAAGACTCATGCTGGTTTAAAACAAATGAAGGCATTAAAGAAAAACAAAATGTTATCAATTTTGTTAACAATTCTGAAGTAGAAACAGAATTAAATAATATGGATCAAAAAAACTAGTAGTGCCACCATTAATCAAAGTCAAATTAACATTAAATAACACATTGGATGCATTCGGAATATATGATTCCGGTTCAAATACCTCATTAATTAATTCAAAATTGCTGAAGTTAAAAGATGAAGAAATAAATAATGCTAAGACTGTGAAGTTAACTACGATTAATGGTGTGAAAAAAAACAAATGGAATAGTAAAATTGAAAATAAAAATCTTTGAAATAGAAGAAGAAGTGAATGTGTTTGTAATTAACAAGAACAATTTCAACTACGACTTTTTAATTGGATTAGATATGATAAAACGATTTAAATTGATCCAAAATGAAAAGCTAGAAATTTCACAAAAAACACAAGAAATAAGTAGAAATGAAGAAAAAGAAACAAAAATGTGTGACAAGTTTACAGTGAACTTTAATGAACACGTTGATGAAACCAAATTTAAAATTTCAATAAACCAGCTCGAATATAAACAAGAAGAAGAAATAAATAAATTAATTGAAAAATACAAATCGATCTTCGCAAAAGACAAGTACGATATTGGAACTGTCAAGGATTATGAAGCCAGAATTGATTTAATGGTCGATAAATACTGCAGTAAAAGACCTTATAGATGCAATATTCAGGATAAGAAAGAAATAGAGAGTCAAGTATCAAAGTTATTGGAGAAAAATCTCATTGAGGAATCATACAGTCCATTTGCTGCTCCGGTAACGTTGGCATACAAAAAAGAAGACAATAGAAAATCAAGACTTTGTATAGACTTTCGCGATTTGAATAAACTTGTTATTCCACAGGCACAACCTTTTCCGCTAATTGATGATCTGATGGTAAAAACAAGAAATTGCAAATATTTTTCTATATTGGATTTAAATTCTGCATTCTGGTCGATACCATTACGAATCGAAGACAGAAGAAAAACAGCTTTTGTAACACAAGACAGCCATTTTCAGTGGACCTGTCTACCATTTGGACTAAAAACATCTCCAGCAATATTTCAAAGAATATTGAGTAATATTATGAGAAAACACGGACTTACGGAATTCGCGGTAAATTACATAGATGATATATTGCTTTTTTCAAAATCCTTTCCCGAACACATAAGCCATTTAACAAAATTATTAGAAGCAATAAAGAAAGAAGGCTTTAGACTGAAATTTTCTAAATGCACATTCGCATCGGATTCTGTGAAATATTTAGGGCACATTATTCATAACAATTCAGTACGCCCAATAAAAGATAATTTAATATCAATAAAAAAAATTCCAGTGCCACAAAATCAAAAAAATGTGAGACAGTTTTTGGGAAAAATAATTTTTTATAACGAATATGTACCAAATATTGCAATAACATTAGATCCACTACACAACTTACTAAGGAAGAATCAAAAATTCATTTGGACAGAAGAATGTCAAAAATCATTTGAAAAAATGAAACAACTACTATGTTCCCAACCTATATTAGAGATATTTGACCCAGACTTACCTATACTAATTTACACAGATGCAAGTATACAAGGCGTAGGAGCAGTATTGAAACAGAGACAACAAAACACAAAAGAAAAACCAGTTGCATATTTTTCCAAGAAACTAAATGAAGTACAGAAAAGGAAAAAAGCCATTTATTTAGAATGCCTAGCAATAAAAGAAGCAGTTAAATATTGGCAACACTGGCTCATAGGTAAACGATTTACAGTATTTTCTGATCATAAACCATTAGAAAAAATGAACATTAAATCGAGAACAGATGAAGAACTCGGAGACTTGACTTATTACCTTTCTCAATATGACTTTGAGATAAAATATTCACCAGGAAAAAATAATCTTGAAGCTGACTGTCTAAGCAGAAATCCTGTATTAGAAGCACATGAAAATGAAGAAGAGCAGTTGAAAGTGGTCAATTGGATAAAACTGGAGGATATCATTGGTGATCAAGAGAAAAACGAGGATGTACAAAAGGAAAAAAATAAATTAATATCAAAGCACTCCATATACTACAAGAAAATCAAGAATAAAGAAAAAATTGTTTTATCAGAAGACTTTAGTCTAAGTTTCATCAAAAAAATACATAAAGAATACTGTCACATTGGAATTACACAAATGCTAAGTAAAATTACACCATACTACACAGCTAAAAATTTAAGACAGAATATAAAGAAAATATGTAAACAATGTGAAATTTGCATTATGAACAAATCAAGAGGTCAGGATAAATTTGGACTAATGTCTCATCTAGGACCAGCCACACATCCTTTTGAAATAATGTCCATTGACACAATTGGTGGATTTGGGGGCTCAAGATCGACAAAGAAGTACATGCACCTCTTAGTGGATCATTTTACTAGATATGCATACATTGTCAATTCAAAAACACAAAATTCAAATGACTTTATAAAACTTGTCAAAAATGTTACAGAAGAAAATAGTATTGGTATGATCTTATCAGATCAGTACCCAGGAATAAATTCAAAAGATTTTAAAGTATTCCTAGAGGAAAAAAATATTCCGATTGTTTTCACAGCAGTAAATGCACCTTTTTCAAATGGAATTAATGAAAGACTTAACCAAACCTTGGTCAATAAAATAAGGTGCAAAATAAATGAAGAAAATAAAAAAATAGCATGGACGACGATAGCACAAAAATGCGTGGAAAAGTACAATGAAACTGAACACACTGTTACAGTCTTTGCACCTGTGTACTTGTTACAAGGAAAACATATTACATTTACACCAAAAGAATTAAAAGAAGAAAGAACAGAAAACGAATTATTGAGAGATAGAAATTTGGCACTGAAAAACAGTATAAAATCACACAACTACAATAAAAAACTACATGATAGAAATAGAAAATATTTTGAGTTTAAAGTAGGAGACATGGTATTCACAGAAAATGGCAATAAATTAAACAGAAGAAAACTGGATGAGTTGAAGATTGGACCATATGAAATAATAGAGAAACTGTCAAACTCAATATACAGAATAAATACAGGACATAGGAAATCAGAATCAAATCTTTTCCACATCACCAAACTAGTCCCAGCTCCTGCATTTGGAGACGACAGTTGAGAAGACATAATATATTGTTGTGATACAATTCTCTCCCCGAAGGGGGGGGATGTAAAGAAATGATTACCTACTTACGTATCTATAATTTCCTTAATTTGAATTTACCCGCGCTCATTCAAGCGCGAATGATTAGCGAATGAATGACTGACTGACTGAGTTGAATAAGACTTGACGTTGACACTGATGACAGTATTGCGCACGTCATTGTGATTTGAAGAAAACAGAAAACTTTATTGTTAATTTTAATACCTGAAGAATAATTGCTAAAGGAGACGATATTCGTAAAATTAAAAGCTTTGAATGTTGTTTCTTTAATTACTTACAGGTAAAGTAATATTTTGTAAAGTTACTTACTATAGAAATGAATCTTTTGTAAAACAATAAAAAAAACTTTAATTACTTACAGAAACGCAGTTGAGTTTAATTACGGACATCGGACCTTGATTAAGATACCTTATATGCATAAAAAAACAGACATATAATTACTCGAAGTAAAAATATCGAATGGGGATATTTGAAATCATATTATGGCAACCCTCGCTCTTTAAATGTCACTGTTTTCGTTCGTTCATTCGTTCAGGTTTTTTGTTCCAAATAACCTAAAATTCATAGTTATCTAAATTAAAAAACGATGTTATTTTAAGTACTTACAAGTGAAAAGTGATTCCGTGAGACTTTTTCTGTGATTTAGTATTGTTTTTACACGTTTTCATTACACAGGAAGGCATAATTATATTTGTTTTGGTGATGTTAGCTAGACGACGACTCGTGACGTACTAGGAGCGATGAGCTCGGTTTTAGTGTAGGTGTGTGCGTGAGCCTGTGTGTTTACTTGCAGGAGCTTGGTTTTGTGGCTTCACTTTTGATGTACGGCGTGATCTGTCTTTCCTTTTTTGTTGGTCTGAGGCTTCTGCATAGCTACTAACTTATGTAGCACCATTACTTGATCTTAAAAAAAATCCGTTATTATCCACAAAAAAAAAATAGTTGTGACACTGCCTTGTGACGCAGTGGATGCAAGCGCAATGGTTTAATAATTATTATAATCGTCAATACAACTCTTTTACTATAAAAACTAAGAAACTTGTTCAATGGTGCCGATTCTCTTGTCACAAATTCTCTAAACTAAACTAAAAATCACTAAAATTTAGTTTATTCCACAGTATACACAGTGATGAAGAGTAACCTTTTTTATAGAAAAGCCAAGCCTTTTTAGTAATACTATTTTTTAAGCAGTTTGTCTTTGCCAGTACGTGGTAAATCAAAAAGGATATAAACATTTTTGTTACTAAGTAAAAAGTCTATCTAGGGATAGTAAAAACAATTGTTCAAACATTGGCGGCACGCTCCGTTTACACTGTGCCAACATTGTTATTGCCCAAAGTTAGCTTATACGAATCCATCTTACAAACAAGTAAAGCTGAATAATATCTTGTAAATTAATAGATGTTATTGTTTGTTTCAGTCGTCGGAGGATCGGTTCGCTGGCTACAAGGGAGTCAGAGATATCACCATCAAGAAGGTGAGAACAGTCCTAATGCTGCGGCTACACTTCGCGTTATCGCGAACTTTTCTTCGTGCGCGCTCTCTCGCACACCCCTCGATGTCTCGCTGAGCAACAGAGAGCGCACGAAGAAAAGTTCACGATAACGCGAAGTGTAGCCCGAGCATTATAGCTTTTTCATTCTAATCATATAAGATACCTGACATCCCCCACCCCACACTGGGCTTAGGTTTTGACGACACGGTTGGCGCAGTGGCTGAGCGATGGTCTGCTGCGCAACGTGTCGCGGGTTCGATCCCCGCACGGAACAAATATTTGTATGATCTGCAAGTAGTTGTTCCGGGTCTGGGTGTTAGTGTATGTGAGTTTCTATGTTTGTAAACGCACCCACGATACAGGAAGAAATTCTTAGTGTGGGGCAAAGTTTAAAAAAAAAAAAAAAAAAAAAAAATAATAAAAAAAAAATTAAAAAAAAAAAATATGTGGTGGATTATAGCTTACTTCTTCTCGCAGAGGACGCCTGTGACCCAGCAATGGGAACAGTATTGACTGATTGTGCGAATGCTTTCCTGGGAAAAGGGTATTATCCTAATCCTAGTTTTTTTGTTTGTTATGCTTTCACCCTAAAACGACTGAACAGATTTGGATGAATGGGTAGACCATGACCTAAAAAAGGACATAGGATACTTTTTATCCCAAAATTCCCGGTGAAATCGCGGGCGCAGCTAGTATACTATATTTGTGCTGCAGTAGAGTAGTAGTGTGCTGTTTGAGTTGCCTCTTCTCACACAGCCCGAACAGAAAGGTTTACCGTTACCATCACTCTTGCTTGCAGTCAAACAGTCTCCAGATTTGTGGAAGGATGAATCAGAACTTCGCGGTAGCCCTAAGAGAAGTCTCACACCTAATGAATTGGTCTCGGAGGTTGTAGACGAGAGCCCTTTGCCTGTTTTTTTTTTAAATAATATTTGTTCTTATATACCCAATGTTAAATGTTCCAGGGTCCATCCGGTCTCGGCATCATGATCATCGAAGGTCGTCATACGGAGGCGGGCCGAGGTATCTTCGTGTCAGACCTGCAAGAAGGCAGTGCAGCGGAACAGGTCAGTAGTTACTCTTGACGGCTGCATTGCAACATAGCACATACACCCTAAGGATAAGATGATAAGGTCCAATGTAGCGATACAATCATGACTGACAATAAAGGCGCGAGCAGACTGGATACGTATGCGTAGACGTAAGTGTAGACGCGCACGTACCACTGAGTTGTAATGTATGGAACTGTATGAGACAGGACACTCCGCTTGCGTATCGTAGACGTGCGCGTCGTTACGCAAGCGGTGTGTCCTGTCTCATACAGTCTCTACGCATACGCATCCGGTCTGCTCGAGCCTTAAAGCTCCTAAAATGAAGGACGAAAAAATATCAACACACTTTAACCTCTAACAATAATGATGTTAAATGTTTTTGTAAACAATTGTAGGCCTATGCCCAGCAGTGGACGTGTTTCGGCTGATATCTAATGTAGTTCCCAGTCTGCAAACAACAATTCAATCAAAAATACCCAATAGTAGTCGGTTCATTGACAAAACCCATCATTACTATTCGGTATTTAGTTTCAAATTCAATCTTAAGGATCAACAATTGTAATTGTCAATTTTACGTGATTCATACACATTGATCTCAAATTGATCGTCTACCAAATGCAATTGAAGCGATTGACAATACTAATACAATTGAAATTTATCGTTTCAGGGACCCTTTTTGATTCCTAATTGATAGTTTCAAAATACTCCTATGCAATAGTCAACTAGTATTGTCAGTAAATTGTCTTATTGTTTTTTCCAAATTGTATTAAGACACAAATCTGAGGTTATTATTAAAAGCCTAAATATCTACATCTTTTGAGTTTGAGGGAGACCTGTGACGGGGCCTAAACCGGCCACATTAGCAATTCCTCTAAAAGCAATTCATTTCCTGAATTCCCAGCTGCCATTAGCAATTCCTCTAATTTGACACAAAACCAATCCATAATTTATGGACCATTTTACGAATCTCCATAGAAAACTGTCAAACAGATGAATTGTCAGTTTGTGACATTTTGCGATGATTTATAATATGATTCTGCCCAAGTGGCCGTTTTGAGCCCCCTGCAGTGGACGTCTTTCGGCTGAAATGATGAAAATCATCAGATCATCATGACATGAAAATATTACATCACTTTTCATCACGGGACAAGTACCTACCAATATAATTAGATTTAATACACATGTTTCCTAAACCACATAATATTATAACAATAGTTGGCAATTAACCTATACCTATTGAAATCACATATGCCTACAGGTAAATGGTTAAAATTTTAAATAACCCGTGACTAACATTGACATTCAGCATTTCAATGACATTGTTTAATTGTTTTATTTTTAACTAATGAGGTGGTTCTGTAACTTGTCTCTAACTGTTTGAAGGGACTTTACTCTTTTGTCGTATGGATGAGGAACTCGGTCTATTCTGTAAAAAATATCACCGTGAAAACTTACGTGAAGTGAGCTGTCAAAAGTGTCAATTAGGGATTGACACTTTTGACAGCTCACTTCAGCTCGCATCAGTTGGAATGACAGCTCACTTCAAGGCCACTTCACTTAAGTATTCACGGGGAGATTCTTACTGAAACAAACTACATCTCTTCTTCATTTCTGTCGTTTGCCCCTTCTTAAAATAGTTGTGCATTATCGCCACAAATATTTTCATTAAGTGACCGCTCCACTGCGGCCCATGGCTGAGCGACACACGTAGCTTCGCTTTGTATAAAATGTAGGCAGTATCGTGCAATGAGGAGCCCGTGGCTAAGTAATAACAGCCGCACGGGTCTATCCTACAGGTTAAGCTACGCTTGCCGGGGTTGGTCCGTGGATGGGTGACCATATTTACATACCGAGGCTCCTCCGTGCTTCGGAAAGAACGTTAAGCCGTTGGTCCCGGTTGTCATTCGTGGATCTTTGACATTTGTTACGGGTCGTCAGAAGCCCGAAAGTCTGAAAACCAGTCTAACCAACGTATTACCCAGTTACTGGATTTTTTTTTTTTTTTTTTTTTTTTTTTTTTTTTTTCTAACTCTTTAGTAGTTTATTATTTCAATAAAATATACAATCTAACACTAAAAAATTTTCTAACTAATATTAAATAAAACTAACTGTACAAATAAACAACTAATATCTAAAATATGGCGTCGAAAAATTCCTCCGCATCGCTGTCGGCTGGTAGTGTACCCAAGAGACTGGCGTCATGTTACTGGATTGTGGAGGTCAGATAGGCAGTCGCTCCATGTAAAATACTGGTATTCAGCTGCATCCGGTTAGACTGGAAGCCGACCCCAATATAGTCGGGAAAAGGCTAGGCAGATTGATATCGTGCACTGTGAGTCGAGGTCACGCTAGGCACGGATTGATGGCTGGCAAAGAAATGAACCGCGGATTTAACGTGGCAAAACCTCTCCGTGCACATCCTAAGTAGCAGTGGACGGTAGACTTTATCAATTTGGACAACATAAATATTATCATTAAAATGTGTTTTTCTTTCTGTTTTCAGGGAGGGCTGCAGATTGGTGACATGCTGTTAGCAGTAAACAGAGATTCCTTACTAAACTGCAGTTATGATGCAGTAAGTATTAAATGTTTTACTGTTATGGCCAAACTATTGAATTGAAATAAAAGAGTTATTCATCAAACCACGAAAGAACGAAATTGTTGTCTGCCAATCAAAATAAATTGCAATTAACTTTTTCCCCTTAATATGAAAAACTAAAGTTAGGTTAATGAAATATAAGGTCAACCCTCTTGGCAAACAGATCATTGCCCGTTATAAGCTTACAGGAGGAAGCAATTTTCGCTCTTATTGACCCTAAATCGCCTCTGACAGCCCATAACGGAGCTAAAATGGTTATTTTCATTGCCAGGAACAACTTAATCAAATCGATAAAAATAAGTATTTCAACCAGCTGACAGAAAGTTTCTCATGCACTTGACGTCTAAGTCAATAAAAATGTGTATGATAACCAGAGCCCCATTACTTTTCATTACCTAATCAGTGTACTTTGTCTTGCCAGGCAGCAGCGAAGCTCAAGCAGACAGAAGGCGTGGTGGTCCTCACAGTGTGTACTCCGAACCTGAAGGAGCCAGGAGACGACTCCACCGCCACCACACCTGGGACTCCTGGTGCTGGTCAGTTACCTAACTATTTTAAGGCCGATGTTAATAAAAGTTAGTTTTTTTTATCTTACGAAGTGACGCGCTCTTTACTGTAGTAGTGTAAGTCTAAACATGTTGTGAATTCGGTGTAAGCGCAGAAGCTATCGGTAACGTCCGAGACAATGGTGAAGTCGGAAGTGTGTGTGTTAAATGTGCTGACGCTATTCGTCTAGAAAGTAGTCTCTTAGGTTTGATAAGGAAGTAAAGTTTATGTTTCGAACTTTGGGAAACCTGTGCTTCTTAGCAGAACAAAAGTGATTACCGCTGGCGCCGTAATGTGCTTAAGAGCGTTTACGCGAAGTGGGAAACGTCGCAAATAGATGTCAAATATTGCGCTGTTTTGATTAATTTGGCAATATTACTGTATGGAAATATGAAATATGGCTAACTAACTGTTTAAAATATTGATTATGAAATGCAATCAATAATATCGTAACACCAAATAATTAGTTTTAGGTGAAAAAAAAGGCATTTGTTGCAAATCCTTTTTTACAACTAAAACTCGGTCTCACAATAACGGCTGTCCAAATACAGAGCGTTTTTTGACACCGCAATGTCAAAACTGGTGAAAATGACAGATTTTCATGACGGCTGTGTGTGTGGATAAGACTTAACCGCTTTCCTACGACACCCTAGCTTTTGACCCATAACGGCGCGGGCGGTAGTCACTTATAGACAAAGATGAAACATATCTCACTTGTCGCGGGCGCCCATAAATAGGAAAATTGGTCCTACCTACCGAAAAAGCCCACTCTAGAAAAGCCCACTCGCAGGAAAATCGAAAAAGGAATAGATATTTTCATAAATGGAATTCTTCTCATTTCCAGGCGGTCCATCAGGTCCCGGCGGTGCGTCCCGTCCAGCGAGCAGGAATGCCAACGAACCCCTCGCAGCGAGTAGACCGCAGACACCACGACCTACACCGTCACCTGTCAAAGGTATGTACACTTTAGCACAATCGAGCAAGGCTTGTTTTCCCTCGCCGCCAACAGGCCGTAGACCAATTTCAGTCTGTGCTGCTGGGGAGTTTATTGCGCCACTTCTTCTTCTCAGCTAAAGCACTAGGACGTGGTGAAGGGCTGCCGTTTTGGGAGACTATCTCATATAATTTTGACATTTAAAAAGTTAATTAATTATTTATTTAAATAATTATTAAAACGATTTTTAATAAATTTTCATATAAATAAAAATAAATAATTAAAAATAAGCTAAGATTAAGCTTTTAGGTTCATCAAATAAATAAAGGTATTTGATCGAAAGATAAATTATTTAATCGTATATTAATAATTGTAGTAATAAAGTTAACTTTATTTTTTAAATTTTATAAAGTTAACTTTATTACTACAATTATTAAACGACAGCCCTTCACCACGTCCTAGTTCATTAACTAGGACGTGGTGAAGGGCTGTCGTTTTGGGAGACTATCTCATGTAATTAGGACATTAAAAAAGTGCTAATTCTCAGCCTAGTAATGATGATTAATGATTTTGTTATGTCATGTAATAAATATAATATTCTTCACATATTTCCAGTGGAACCACCTCCGGACCCTGCAACAGCACCAGTGGCTCCTAACGTGGACACCGTCATAGAGATTAACTCCGCCAACGAAGTGCTGGGAGTATTGCTGCTGGGAGGCAGCGATACGTTGATCAATGTGAGTACTATGCCCTAATACAGGCTGTAAGGGTAAACACTCTTGTCATTCAAACCACGGGTAGTTGACTTAAATATAAAAATAAATGACCGAACACAACAAAAAAAAAAACGTTATTTTCATTAAAAGATTTTAAAAAGTTTATATGCGACACCGTGCTCTCTAGCGAAACAGCTGACTGACTGAGGGAGAGGTCGCGCTCGCGGCCGGTCAGGTCACATCCCGCTCCCCCCTCCCGTGTTGAGACACGAGACGCAAGTTCGTTGCCCTAGCGCATAGGACAACGAACTTGCGTCTCTTGTGGTAAAATGTAGATTCAAAAAAATGAAAAAAAAGTTGTAATTTTCCATTGATTTTACGTTCTATAAATGAAATCAAACCACTGGTTGCAAGGATAATGGTGTTCACCCTAACACCGTGTATACGTCACAATCCGAAGGTGTTGAAAGAAGTTCCTAAGCCATTGCTTTATAGATTTGAAAAATAATCTATCTGAACTCTCTTCTATCTGCTCAATAACGCAATGAACTATCTGAACTGTCAAAATGAAAGACATTGCGATTAATTGCCATTTTATGTGTGTTATGCAATTCCCTGCTGGAGTTTCTGCAGTCCAACAAGCACCTGCTGAACCAAAAACTATTCTCAAGCAGATTCATTTGGACCATTATGAGAATTCTACTGAGACTCCTGCTGTACAAAAATAAAACTTTACCATACCCAGGTAAAGTTTGAATCCTTTTGTTGCAAGGGTGTTCGACTGACTTATCGGGTTTTTTTTTGCCGTTGCAGGGTGCGGCAGCAATAATCCTAGATGTGTACAACAACGGCGCGATCGCGAAGGACGGTCGACTGAAGCCCGGAGACCAGATCCTCGAGTGCAACGGCATTCCTATCACCAAGGAGATGGCGCACGAAAGAGTCTGTCTTACCATCAAGCAGAAAACTGCCAAGGTACGTAAACATTATTTTGTAACTATTCCACTGGAGCATTCTTATTTAGAGACGGATTGGTTTTTACACTTGGTCACTTAAACTTTGGTAAATTCAGAGTGTTCAGTCTAGGATTCTTCTTGAACATTTTTGTTTAATAACATCAATTTCAACTATATTAAGGTTTCTTGTTTACTGCTATCAGAACTGCGATAATGTTCTCTTTGAGGAACGGTGTGGTCTCGATCAATCCTGGAGACCACCACCTAGACCAACATTATGAAAAGTAAAACTGTCCTTTTCTGAGCACACAACGAAGACTTGTTTTTAATTATCCACCACCATCCGCCTTTATCTGCCTAACCAACTCTACACTCATCTTTCCAGCTAAAACTGACAGTGCACCGACCAGAGCCGCTCAAGTACGAAGAGATAGAGATCGACCTCAGCCGCAAGGCGGGCAAGGCGCTCGGACTCACGTGTGTCGCGCCCGTCGCCGCGCCCGGCGTCTATATAGGACAACTTGTGAGTATCACGACCATTTATTATGACCACGATCTTCCCAAAGTGAGGATAAAAACCTATGGAGGTATGAGGAACACGATGCGAAGTTCCTCATTCTCCATAGAAAAGTGAGTATCCACCAACCAGATTGGTGTTGTTGGCTACTGCCCAGCGGATGTGAACTTTACTTGCGCGATGCAGGTTTTATGTGAAGGCAGCGTCTATACAGGACAACTTGTTAGTATCATGACTATTTATTATGACGGTCTTCCCAAAGCGAGCATAAAAGGCCTATAGAGATATGAAGAACATGGTGTAAAGTTCACTCATCCTCTAAAGAAAAGGGAGGTTCCTCCAACCAGACGGGCCTTGTGTCTGGTGGGCTACTGCCTAACAGTCGATGTGAACTTTACTTGCGCAATGCAGGTTGTGTGTGACGTCAGGTCTTTTTGATGCATAGTTTGCATGTGGCGTTGTAGATGCACCCACAGGCCAATGTCTCTCCTCGCAAAGAGATTTGTGATCATGGTGAACTAGCTAGAAATTGTACCATTGACACGAAGAAGAAAAAACTGAAAAGGAACCGCTATTCTTCTGACGTAATTCCTGAGCCTTTGATAATAACCTCTTCGATGTTGGTTAGGTTCTAAGCCCCCGTAACCACGCGTGATTTTTTATTGCGCACTAGATTTTCAACGCACTACTTAGCGCCAAGAGTTAAAAATCCAACGCTGGAATGCACTCTTTGGGATTCTCAATGATTAGCTCAACACCGCGGTATTGAGCTCCAACTCGGTGTATGCAATTTTCAACTCAAGCGATGAAAATTCGCGTTAAAAAATCGGCCGTGCTTACCTGGGTTCGGTGCTTTTGACTAGGTATAACCTGAATATTCTCATTCCAGCTTCCTGGCACCCCTGCAGACATGGACGGTCGCATCCAGAGAGGCGACTTCCTGATGGCAGTGGATGGCAAGGACGTGTCGTCAGCAGACCTCCTCGGTTGCGCTACCGCCCTTAAACTATGCGCCAACAAAGCAACTATTAAGGTGAAGCGGTTCAAGACAGTTAGGTAAATGTAGCGTAGAAGAAGTTTTGGTGTCACCGTTTTTCGGGTGAAAAGACCAAAATTCTCAGGACTATAAATGTGATGAATAGCATAATGACTGTGAAAGTGTTGTTTTCTTTGCTCGCTTAGTAATTGAAGATAATACGGAAGGTAAAGAAGGAGTTGTAAATATGAATCTGGTAAAAAAGGGAATATTTGAAGATCATGGTAGGAAAGCCATAACACTGAGGATTTAAAACATCGAGAGAAGACGCGTTAGACCGAGCCAAGGACAAAGGTTTATAGAAAACGACGGAGAATCAAAGAAAGAAGGAGAATCAAAGGAATTTTATAATAATTACGTTCAAGACCAAGGACCAACGGTCCTTTGTCAAAACTAGTGTGTCATAGTTTTAGAGACAGTTCACTTATTTATGCGATTGATAGCGTTACGACTTCTCAAGTTAACGTCACTTCTGATGATTCTATCTGCGGAAAAAAGAGATTACTCGAAATAATTATATAGCTACTTACTCGAATGTAACATAATGTACCTACCTATTTAAACACGACAGGTTTCATACTTTAACTTAGTGAACTGTGACACCAAAACTAGGATAACAGCTAGTGTAGGTTCGATAGTTTGCAGACCAAAATACCATAATTAAATGATTTATTGAAAAACTTTAACCCAAAAATAAGCAAAAAAAAAAGTTTTCAAAGATGCCTCGAAGGGCCAATGAAAACTGGTCCTTCGGGTTTGAATTGCTGGTACACTATGCCTTAAGGGAAATGATTTTGATCTGCAAATATGTCGGTTAATAACTTAGAATAAAATCTAGGCCAAATATAATAATACTTACCTAGGTATTCCAGTAGTCATCGGGTGTTGACAAGTGATTAGACAATAAATTACACTCATTCGATACATGTGTTGCGTTATACCGATTGCAAAAATAAAGAAAAACTCGTTTTAATAAATTATTTTAATTTGGGAGTTTTTACTTATCTACCTTAGAGAATTTATTGATGATTGTAAATAAATATTTCGACAGCTATATAGGATCACATTCACGATTAGAAAAAAATACTTATAGTCATTTGTAAATCATTGCAATGTAACTCTTTTGTAATTGTTATAAAGTTTAAATTAGAATAAATGAGTGTACCTGCACCTCTGCCTAACTCTTCGCGGAATACACGCGTGATGTTATATTATAAATTAGAATAAATGCCGAGAGTTGTATGAAACTCACGGCAGCATTCTAATTTATACTTTATGAAAATGACTTACTTGAATGTAAGAGTTATATTGCAATCAATGACTTACCTATTGGCTTAAAGTTATCTTGAATTTGGTCCTTATGATTGTGCTCTCGACGCCATATCGGAAATATTTTATTAGTACCAGCCTTAGCAATTAATTTCTCGCTGTGGCATTACACTATTTATAACTATTAGTACATGGAATTTTATTTTGTAAAAATGTTTAGTGCATCAATAATGTTTAGAACAAAAATATTTGCCATTCAATTTAAAAAAAATAGTTTGTTTAGTCTAAGATGATTTGAGATTTAGGTTTATTTGTTAAGGCCGATAAAACCCTTGGTTTGTAGCTTTGAAAATGCCTCAGTATTTTAGATTTGCAGTTTTTAAGTACACCTTAATTCAGTACAAGAAAGTAGATTGTAGGAATTTATCAAAGGGTAAGTTAGCATTTGTTTTTTTTTTGCAAACATTAATAGCTAAATAATTATAATCAGCCTATAACGTTCCCACTGCTGGGACACAGGCTTCCTCTTTTCGAGAGGTAGTGGGCTGTAATCCCGCGCACCCAGTGCGGGTTAGGTCACTTTTTAAGGACAGGCAAACAAACAAACATTAATAATTTTATTTCTTTAAATAAAATATTTAATGCGAAATATTTTTTTTCATTTTGTATTGTTTTAGCTGAATTAGTAAATTTATAATGTTGAGTTTCATGAAGAAAATAAATATAGCGATATTCACTTATTCGCAAATTGAAATTAAAAAAAACACCAGTTTTTTTTTTTTCATAAACGCTATAAGTGCCACGTATTGCAATAATTTCGGAACACATCTAACTATACACATTATTAATAAATAATAATAAGTACACTAATGCCCGTTTTCACGAACACTAGGCGACACCTAAATAAATGCCTAGTGTTTTTGAAAACGGAAATAAATCTAGTCGTATGCATTAGATGTCGTCTAAGTTGCCTTTTAGCGTAGGCTTCTCCTCTATCATCGCTAGAAGCTAGTGTCCTACTTTAAGTACCGAAATAGCACTATTAGGTGACGCACTTAGCACCAAGAAAATAAAGCTCATGTCACACGAACTGCGAACTCGAAGCGAGGCGCTTTAGACAGACGAAAGCGATTTTATTGTGATAAAAATATAGCGTGTTTCATAAAAATACATTTGGGTCAAGTTCGTATGCTTTGTATGGGACAGATGATTATTTTTTCGCGATTACGATGTTGGTTCCATGGACTAAATTGTTCGGTTTGATAGACTATACCACCCTTAAATATGACCGCTGTATATTGAAAATGTTGGCAGAGCTGTTTGTGGCGCTCTTTGTTTGCCAGGGCTTTAGTACACGTCATACAGAAGCCCTAGACAAAGTGACATTCCATCAGCGCTAGCGATGATGGAAAAGGCGAAAATGTATAGGACTGACATAAGCTAACGAAAAGCTTATGTCAATCCTGTTGAAAGTCGAATACGAAACGCTTTTGAAGCGATTGTCACTTGTCTAGGCCCTCAGGTCATTCATCAATTGATTGACTGAATTTTGAGTATAAAAGCCAATGTACTGTCAATTACGTAGAAGTATGTAAAGATCACAGGAGGCTTGCGAATAATTAATTATAAAACAAGACAGATTTGATTTCCTCGTTGGGCTAGTGGTCGCGAATGCTACTGCTGAGCATGAGGTCCTGGGTTCGATTCCCGGGTCTTGCAAAGTGTTATTGGCCCAGAATCTGGGTTTGTACCCGGTTGATGGAAATTGGCTCGCCCCCTATTACATGGGACTTCAACATAACATGCGAAATGTGGACCCTACATGTCTGCCCACCCTTTGGGGATTACAGGCGTCCTTTTATGTAGATTTGAGTTTAGACCATTTTATACAGCGCTGGTACCAACATGTTTTGACTTTACGTGACCATGCTCATGTGCGATTTGAATTTTCTTAAAAATAAAATAATTAACTTTAACGATTTTCTATGTACAGACAGAACTCTTCATTGAAATGTAACTCTAAAGGGATTTTTCCTCGGATTGTATAATTATTTAATATCCTAAAAGTTAGTTCCATTTCGATGTAAGGGTTAAAATAAGATTATTGGAACACCGTTTCACATCTATGAAACAAAATGGTTAAAAACAATAACAAAAACAAATTTCTATTTTAATTTAAAATACGCTAAGTACCAAGCAAATTATTTATAAAATAAAACAAATTGGTGGCGGTGTTCAAAACTATAATTATGTAAAAAATACTATTTCGTAAATATTCAAACTTCGCTGATAGCTAATTTATAAACAAAAATGTATGAATAAGCAAAACTTGCTACTTTTTATATAACTTAAAATTTTAAATAATGCATTTAAATAATGAATGGATTGCGTAGCATAATTCTAAAACATTGTAAAGTGTATAAAGTCTTTTCCCTTTTAATATCTACATAATTTAGAAAAAAAGTACTGTTAGCCTAAAAAAGTCGATTTTTCATTACAATAAAATTCTAGTACGCCAGGACCAAATGCCGTCATAAAAAAATATTGCCTAATAAAACTTACTACCAAATCGTAGAATATAAGAAAAAAACTCCGCAAACGCGAAATACCGCAATTCAAAGGATTTGAGCTTAGTTGGCAAAGTTGCAGCATTTTACGGTACAATTTTTGAAGTATGACTGTTGAATAACTATAAAATTGATAATTATCTTGTATACAAACTAAGCAATGGATGTCTAACTTGCTAATTTTGGTCCTTTGGTACTAGAACCAGCTAGATTTTTGTAGGACGGCCTCACTAGTAGCTAGGTAAATCTTGAAAACACCATATTTATATTTTTCAAAGCTTTTTGAAAGTAACACAAAACTGTGCCACGCCAAAATCTTACATTTTTGACAGTAAAATATAACCAAAATAAAACTTATATTTTTACTTGTTTAGTATGCTTTTTATTAAACAAACAATAGTAAACTAAATTCAATAAATTGATAATTTAAAATTTTCAAATGATTTAAAATGAATTGAATCAGGTAAAAATAAAAAATTGTGTTTATCATGCGAATAAAAAAGGAATCTCCTTTTTGTGAAAATATTATAAATTCAACTTAAGGTGCTTCCGGACGTTCCGATTTTAAACCTCATTCAGAAGGCAGTTTTAAATCCAGCCTCATTTTATATTTTTTTGTGATAAGTCCGAAATAAGTATCATAGCAGCCAGTCTATTCTGAAACAATCTCACCGTGAAAACTGATGTGAAGTAAGCTGTCATTTCACCTGATACTACAGATTGACACTACTGACAGCTCACTTCACCTAAGTTTTCACGGTTAGATGTTTACAGAATAGGTTGGAAGGTGTAAAATTGGGACGTTTCTAGGCAATCCTACCGTGTTAATGCTATTTACATATACCAATCTAAATAGTATTCCCTTAGATGTAAGTAGAAATTTGTGATCTTCATTATTATAAATAATATAAACTCCTTACAATTATTGTAAATGATCTAACTTTAGTGTAATGTAACTAACTCTTTTCAGTACTTATTTAGTTAAGTATAATACCCTTTTTCCCTGTCGTCTAAGATTCGCCTTGATAAAGTAATTTTAAAATCGATTGTAATGAAGTTTAGGTGTATATTAGAATAGTTTCAGTTTTACTAGACGCGTTCTACTGTAGATTTTAAGATTTTAATAAAGTTTTATTGTTGGAGTTTACCTAATAATATAATATAAACGGAAATTGTATGAGATAGTGATACTGTAATAAAACGTGCGCTTTTTTAAACACTTGTTTTATTTTCTTTAAATATTTAAAATTATTCTTTCAGTTCCCATCTATGTTGGGGTGGGCTTCCAGTCTTATCGGATACAGCTGAATACCAGTAATATCTGACCACAACCCAGTAACTGGGTAATACGATACCCCTTGGTAAGTCTTGTATGTTAGACTTTCGGGCTTCTGACGACCGACTCTTAATAACTGGCAAAAATCCACGAATGACAGCCGGGACCAAAGCTTAACATGCATTCTGACCCACGGAGGAGTCGCGGTGAGTAAAGATGGTCACCCATCCATGAACCGACCGTTGCAAGCGTAGCTTAACCTAATAGATGAATCCGTGCGACTGTTATTACTTAGCCAATTAGCATTATTCTACCGGACTATAAAACCAGCCCAGATTTACCTGTGAAAGATAAAAGGACAAGCAAGTGAAAAGAAATCCAGGTATTTTTATAATTGTTCACTTTATTTGGGAACTTCAAAACTTAACAGTAAGTATGTACAGGGTTAAGTATTAAGTTATCATTAACAATGAATATTATGCAGATCGAAATTGTTATTTTGTTCGAAAAACTACGTTTTAGAGGCGAAACACATCAAAGTAGTTAGTTATGTAAGTTCCATGCATATATAATGATCCAATGAAAAACCTTATTCAGGTTATAACACAGATAATACTGGAAAACTGTCAGCATATTACATCTAAAACATCTTTTATGCAAAGAAAAGAAATCATTATAAAATATGCCTAGCCTTTTCACAACTATGTTGGGGTCGGCTTCCAGTCTAACCGGATGCAGCTGAATACCAGTATTTTACATGGAGCGACTGCCTATCTGACCTCCACAACCCAGTAACTGAGTAATACGATACCCCTTGGTTAGACTGGTTGTCAGACTTTCGTGCTTCTGACGACTCGTAACGACTGTCACAGATCCGCAAATGACAGCCGGGACCAACGGCTTAACGTGCTTTCCGAAGCACGGAGGAGTCTCGATATGTAAAAATGGTCACCCATCCACGGACCAACCCCGGCAAGCGTAGCTTAACCTGATGGATCGACCCGCGCGGCTGTTATTACTTAGCCACGAGCTCCTCCCTAATGGTCACGAATTTAGTTTTGTAGCGACTAAACCAAACTTGAACATGCGACACATTGGTACATATGGGGGGTAAGGATATGGGCACTAAGGTAGTCCGCGAAATTCAATTTTTCTTACGTTGTTCGCAATTTGTCAGTGTATGTTGATCAAAATACTTATGATTTGCGACCGTAACAAATATGTATTTACGTATTATAATCATTAAATTTTGATAATGCCATCATTTAATAAAATAGTAATTCAATGAACTTGTTGCACAGAGTTGCAGGTATTGATGATTTTAATAGTTGTTTATGTAGGTACTCTACTAACTAAAACCGATAGTGAGTGTTTCGCCTTAAATAATGTGATGCAATGACTAGACAATAAAATTAAGTAATAACAATTAAATAATAGGTAGGAGCATAATATTTACTTAAATCTAACAATAACATTTAAATCACAAATTGTTCTGAGCAACAATTATTATTACGTTATTTTGGTAATTTGCTTAGAATTGTAGTAAAAGAAAGTTTTAAACGCGTCACTGGTAAAAGATATTAGGACGAGTAAAAGATAAATTATGGAAATAAAGAACAATCCAAAAAATTAGAGGAAATGTGGTCACGTGGTCGTTGGCGTTCATTCCCTATTAACGTACATATTACTCTGTTTTCTCTCTGTATCGTAACAAAATACTTGAACTAGTATCATTAACACTAGTCCAAGTGTTTGTTTTTACGACATAATGTATATCTGCCACTGCTTTGCCTGTTTTGTTTTTTGGCGTATTTATTTACGTATAGTGTTTATTACTTTCGGAAGTTCACGTTATAGTTCACGCTATTTCCAGATTTAAGGTGTTAGAAAATATTGAAAGGATAATATAGTAGGGGAGGCAATGATGCTAAATGGGGATTTACTCGAGCGTCGTGGGGACCTATTGGATTGTGAAGATTAGATGCTAAAAAGAAAAAAAGGTTATGTGAAGTATACCCTTTCACTGGTGGGGGGAGCGTCTATGGTAGGGGAGCCCTAGCGGGGATTTTGGGAGTTACTCGAGCGCGGCAGAATAACATACGGGGGGCAACCTTGTACCTTGTGAAGTACTCCCACCATACCTGAGCCCTGTACATAGGGGCAAACGCCTAGGGCAGCCGATCAGATTAGTAAAAAAAAATCGATCGTTAGAAAAACTCGAGCGCGTCAGATTAAGGTAAGGTAAGTTGGTTACATGCAGAAAAGTGTGCATTTCAATAATCTGATAATTTAAGCGTGAAATAAGGATATGGGAGTTTTTACTAATCTGATCGGCTGCCCTAGGCGTTTGCTCCTATGTACAGGGCTCAGGTATGGTGGGAGTACTTCACAAGGTACAAGGTTGCCCCCCGAATGTTATTCTGCCGTGCTCGAGTAACTGCCGAAATCCCCGCTTGGGTTCCCCTACCAATAGTTTAGACTAAAGTAAATTGTGATTATAACCTTGAGCAAAATACTACAACATACATTAATTTTTGTTCTTAGATTTAATTTAAAGTCACATTAGCCAAGTCAGTAAACTTAAGAAGTACATATAGTTTACAAGATGACATAAAATCGAAAAAAAGGTAAGGTTTTTAAAAATTTCCTAGGCTTCTTCAATTTTTACATTTAAGTACACAACCTTTCAAGAACCTGCTTCAAGGTCAAAAATGTCTCTTCATCCATTTTTGAATAAAATGGCAACAGACATACACACAACCTTAATGAATTCATCAAAAATAACATGAAAATCTTACAAAGGCACAGTTTAAAAATTAATTTACAATTTTTCATTAGAACTCTTCTTAATTACCAACGGCTTTAATCTACTGCGAAGCTTTACCAGGCGCTTGCTAACTTTGCCAGAAGAATTTGTCGTTGGGTTCCTCAAATCAGGCATCGACTTGCTTTCGTGGACCGGTAACTGTTCCGTTGATTTCGTCCCAGTTCCGTAGTACCTTGGCATACTGAAATCTTCTTGGTACATCATCGCTGACTGCTGTTTTATGCTCTGTAAGCTCGTCTCTCCTTTGTATTCCGCCAACGATGGAACCTCAGCAAAGAATCTTGGTAGATTATTACTCTTTATTATAGGAGTGTCAGGCATTTGACTCAGTTTCAATTCTTCCGTGGCTAACATGACTCCAACCATTGATTTGCTCTTGACTAACGGCGGCTTTTCTGGTGCGAAATGTTCTGGAATATTCAAGAACGATGCACTTCGGTGTGGTACTCTTGATAATACCCTGTTTAATTTGTTCGGATCTATGTTCTTCAAACTATCGACCCTGCTCAGCATTGGTCTCGATAATTTTCCGCTGCTGTCAACTCTATCCAATGTCTTAGAGCTACTACTTCTCGGGGACTCATTATCTGCTCTTATCCTTAGAATTCCTTTCACACTTTCAACTCTTGGTAAAGAGAAGGCAGATGGTAAAGCCATAGAAGAAATTGGGTCATACTGGTAAATTGGACTGAGTGTTGTGATCTTAGTTTCATCTTTAATAGTAATAGTACTCGGTTTAATAACGTCTTGTTTCATAACTGATACATTCATTGTCAGACCTTCCTCGGTATCCTGGCTTTGTCGATCACTGTCATCTTCTTCGTCAATCTTGAACATGTCGTGGTTAGCAAGAAGTTCATCTTTGAACATAATTTCGAAGTCAGTGACTGGTGAATTGATCTCGTCTTCAAAATAAACCTTGGTCCTGTTGGGCCTGTCTGATAGGTAGTCGGGTTCGGATTTGGTCTCCAGCTCGTCCAGTGAGTTTGTGCTCGCCGTTTTAGCGTTTAATTCGTGGTCATCTCTAAATATTAGAGATTTAGAGAACACCTGAAAACGAGAAGAGAAAAGGTTAGTGTTGATTACTAGAAATTCGCTTTAGTTTAGCAACTAGTAAATTGTTATGAAACTTGAACTTAATGCACAGATGACGGACATCACGTAGAAAGTGTCAAGTGTCGGTGTCGGTGTCACGAGTGTCAGCTGATGTCAGTTGTCATGACGTGAGTGAAAAGTGTCGGTGTCCTGAGAGTCAAGAGTCGGTGTCGGTGCCGCTGTCACGAGAGGCAAGTTTTTGTGTCGCAAGTGTCAGCTGTCAGTCACGAGAGTAGTGTCGGTGCAGGTGCAGGTGTATCAGCGGGGAAATTCCCTTATTTTTAAGAACGTTCACATTCACATCTCATTCGCAATCTGTCAAAAAAACCATCAACTAACCAAAATTTTTGACAAGTTTGTCATATTGCGACTTGAATGTGAACGTTTTTCAAGTAAGAGAATTGGCCCTCAGCTGTCGTTAGTGTCAGGCGTCGCTGTCGTAAGTGTCAGCTGTCAGTGTTGTTAGTGGTAGGTTACTTGAGTTATCTGTAATCTTACAACAGTTCCTCACCTCATAAAGCTTGTCAGCATGCAGGGGCACCTCGTTGACCTCTCTGCCGGTGATGGCTCGCGGAGGCAGGTGGTTGTTGTTGACCGGTTGCTCGGTGACCACGCTCTCGAGGCTGGCTCCGTTGTTGACGTAGCCGTTCGTGTGGGCTGCATCTTCTTCTAGTCTGGAAGTGATGTAAGGGAAATATTAGCAGAGATTTTAGTGATGATGATGAAATCTTAAAAGGTTGTTATAGCCGAATTCTGCAAGGCTGTTGAAAGGGGTTGCCATTTTTATCACAACCAGACTCTGCGCTACGGAAATTAAGTGTAAAAATTACCTTCACATATTCCCGATTTTCCAAAGCACTTCTTTATAAATTATCTATTGAAATTATTTGATCTGATATTTAATCATAATATTTAAATAATATAAACACTAACATACTTAAAATAATAATGTACATGTACATAAAAAGGAGAAGAAATAATCATTGGGCATCAAAAAAATCGTCCGCATCCCTGTCAACAGGAAAAGTGCTCAAAAGGAAATTTAAGTTGTGAGTCTATATAAACTTTTTGTACCTACCAATACATGGCAAGTATGTTAATCCGATATTATAATAAAAGATGAAGACTAGATCAGCCCAATTCCTTTGGATCTACAAGTCCACCATTGTGTGTGTAAACAGTTTTGAATGAGCTTCACGGCGCTACCGGCGTTAGATTTCTTACCGACTAATTCCGATTTTTTTAACTGTCCACATGTAACTGCACGTTCAGTACCTAATTTTACTGTTCAATTATTTATTTAATTACCTATTTAAATATTTTTATAATACTAATTTTTTTTTAGTTTACTGCTCTTTTCTGCCGAGCTTGTTAGATTAAACTGCCGCTTTAAATCAGTGCCTTATCTACATAGTCACATTCATTAAAATATACCTAAATCATCGCTACAAGACTAATTAGTCTTTGTACTAAACTTATTCACAAGCAAGTGAAATGTAATACAGTTATCCCTAATAATTATACATACTGTAATATTGAGATCTGATAAATTATCTCAAACATATTTCATATCCGCATGTAACCCCAGTCTTATCACAAGTCTGTGACAGATATACGACTATTGACGTTGGTTTTACACGATTTTCCTCTTCAAACAAGTACATACAATGATTTATAACACAATACTACAGTTTACAATGCTATTTACATATCTTTTACTAATGAACATGCATGTTTTACATGTCATTCAAACATGACGCTAGACACTTTCAGGGTAAATAGAAATCCAGCGGCGTATTGCGTGTTGCGATTAAGGCTCGGATACCGGTTAAATTTTCAAACCGGTATGATGTACTTGACGCAAAAACCTTTACATTCGGTTTCGTTTGCTTATACCGGTTTTTTAACCGGTATTTGGAAGAGTATTATATAAAGGATTTTTCGGATTTACCTACCGGTTTAGAGCAATAAACACGGTTAATACTTCAGTTTTTGTTCAGCGCGGCGGTTTATGTCGGAGTAAAACCGAAATAAACCGGTACTAACCGGTATTTTTTAAACCGGTTCCGAGCTTTGATAGAGCAATCGATCACTAATATCATAGATAATAAATAAGCGTCTGTTAAACAGTTCGGGTCGAGTTTTCAGCTGTATTTGCCATATACACTTCATATTTATAAAAAAGTAAAAATTTTAAGTTTTTATGTATAGAGTAATCTTCGAAACTACTGATCCTATGTCGAAAATTGTTTCTCAAATGTGAAGCTACAGTATAATATGGCCGAGTATCATAGAATATTTTTTGTGTCAAAACACCGCCACTGTCGAGCTATTTTCTAATATGTCGTGGACGGCTTCCAGTCTGCACCGGATGCAGCTGAATACCAGTATTTACATGGAGCGACAGTCTATCTGACCTCCACAATGCAGTAACTGCTAAACACGATACCCCTTGGTAAGACTGGTTGTCAGACTTTTTGGGCTTCTAACTACCCGTGACGACTGTGGCCGTATTATTTCTCATACCACATTTTTTTTTTTACTCCAAAGTATACAATATTTATTTAATTTAAAGACTTATAATATCTATAATAATAATTATGTACATACCCTATTAATTATTTATATTACGGGATTTTATTATGATGTTCTGAAGCAAAAACACATTTCAGTGAGTAATGGAAGATGTCGTGTTTATATCAATTATATCTTAATGGGTGCAACGTGTTTGCTCAGCAGATTGTATGATGAGATAGACTTAATACCTGCATTTAACACAACTAAGAGGTAAACAGAGATGTAGGTATACCTAAAATGTGTAAAGGAATTTATTTATGCACTTTGTGAGAGTAGTTAGTTCAAAATCGTTTACCTACTAAATCGATTTCTGACATTTTTATTATAAGTTTACTTATTTACTTACTTACGTATTTTTTTATAATATTAAAAATAATTAAAGCTACGTTATTTATAGTCACACTTCCGCTATACAGTCAAAACAAATCAATATATACGAAGTAACCACCTACTTCGCTAGATTTTATAACCTATAACTAATTTAATAAATGTTTACAATGTTTAATATATAATAGTAAAAATATGATTATTATAACATAATATTCTTAAGGATCCCGCAGACAGGCGCGACGTGACGGTAGTATGCGATATACAGTATGATAACTAACAAAGGGCGTTCCCGTTAACCCGCAATAGTAAAGCGTCCATGCAAGCTAAAAAAAATATTAAAAATAAAAATAAAAAATGTACTTAGTGAAATATAAACAAAAAAATTAAATTGATAAAAGAAAAACGCACACTTGTATTTCCACGTAGAAAGACAAGTGTACGACGTACAATATGCATGTACAGAGTGTTTCCGTGAAGTTTTCATAGAAATTGTTCTGCCAGCCGTCGCTTGTCGCCTATCTGCGGGAGCCTTAACACAAACTGATGAACAACATAAGCTTGCAATTAACAACTTGTTTTGTTACTCGAATCAATGAGTTAATTCATTCAAGTAATAATGACGCAGAAAACTAATAATAGCCTACACGTGAGTTCACAAGGTATTAAATTATAGTCAACTAAGTTTTATGGTTATTTTATATCATATGAGACTGCCTCGTTGGTCTAGTGATCGCAAGCGCTATTGCTCAGCACAACTCATGAGGTACTGGGTTCGATTCCTGGGTTCAGTAAAGTGTTATTAGGGTTTTCTATCTAGAATTTCTCAGTAACAGCCCGGAGTCTGAATTTGTGCCCGGTTGATGGCAATAGGCTCGCCCCCTATTACATGGGACTTCAACATAGGAGGTACTTTAGACCTCTGCCTAACCCTTACGGGAAATACAGGCGTGATTTCATGTTTATTCATAATAAATTATGATCCTACTAATATTATAAATGTGAAAGTTTGTGCGTTTGGATGTTTGTTACTCAATCACGCAAAAACGGCTGAATGGATTTGAATGAAATTGGGCCAACAGATAGTTTATAATCTGGATTAACACATAGGATACTTTTGATCCCGATATTCCCACGGAATTGAGACTTGTGCGGGTGAAACCGCGGGGCGCAGCTAGTCTGTAAATATATACGATATTAATTTGTGGGTACACGGTTCCGAAACAACATAAAATTCTCAGTAAAACTAGCAGATAATTACAGGCACATAATTATGACATAATTCTAATGACACTTTTTCAATTCAATCTACTTTCTGAGCATATCTTGGACATCGCTGAAATCGATGACGGAAAACGTCGTGAGAAACCTGGACTTATAGTTACTATTAAGTCTGAAATAAAAATAACCAACCCGTGTAGAGCAAGCGTGGTGATTAATGCTGGTGCCTTCTCTGTATCAGAAGACACTCAGTACCCTGCAGTGGACAATAATAAGCTGGTACTATTACTACACTCAATATAAAGTCTACAGCATAGGAAAATGTACTGTTGCAAATTTTCTAACACAAAGAAAACATCTTCACACCAGCAGGCGTAGCATGAGCACCGTTTTGTCGACGGAAGAGTAGACAAAAATGACGTTTCCTGTAGACAGTAGAGAGTACGAGATGGCAGCAAAATAGAAAGAGTCAACTGCACTTTTTACGAAATTCACTCTTTTACATAATTCGACGCAGAATTCTTTGTTTTATCATAGGATTTATCGGTTGTTAGTGTGATTTTGACAGTAAGGATAGAAAACTTTCTTCCGAAATAGTCTACACATAAAAAGACGTAGACAAAGATCGTTAGAAATGAAAGACAAAATGACAGATTGTAGAAAGATTTCTACGGTGGATGTCAAAAATGAAGAAACGAACTGTCACTTTGTATAGAAAAAGCTATGTCTATTCTTCGTAGAGATAGAAAGCGCCATGCTACGTCTGTAGGTGTAAAAATTACGGGGACTCAAGATATCAGTATAAATAAATACTATTTATCATTTATACAAATACTAAGTAAACGACGTAAATTCTTCGCTTTAAAAATAGTTTGTTCTAGCTTCTGTGTAAATCCGTCTGTTTGTTTTATTATCAGAGACAAAAATGATTTATTGTTGGAAACTGAATCATTACTTCTATCATGTGAGCGCTTTTTAGAAGATTCATATTGCTGTTAGGAATGGTTCTCAGTTTCCGATTTCCAAAAACCAATGAATGTTGCACTATGTAACATAACGTAACATTACGCCTGTATTCTCAAAAGGGTGGGTAGAGGAGTACCTATAGTATACCCACATTTCGCCAGTTATGTTTAAGTGTCATGCAATAGGGGTTGAGTGCATTGCCATCAACCTAGAGATGGGTTGTAACAGGTGAAACACGATATCTGTTATCACTGTGACTGTGACAAATAACAGATCCAAATATCTGTTATTAAATCACAGCCTGTGATTTTTGTAAAGACGATAAATACGTATCTCAATCGAATATCATCTTTATTTCTTTTGTTTTAAAGTCAAAATCGTATCTATCTGTTATAAAATAACAGCCTGTAATTGTGTGTATTTGTACGGATGATAAATACGTATATATCTCAATTGAATATCTTCTTTTTTCTTTTAGTTAAAGTCCAAAATCGTATCCGAAGTTTTAACAGTAACAGCCGCGGTAACAGTCTTGAGGATCTGTGATTTTAAGTAACAGATATTTTTATCGTTAGGAGCAGTTGCTATCTGCTATTTTTTAATATCTGTGATTTCTATCTGTGACGATAAATACGCCTCACTCCTACATCAACTGGGCACAAATTCAGACTCCGGACCGCTACTGAAAGATTCAGATCATTCTCACTAGTTCCACCACTCATTAGTTCCATGGAACTAGAAAACCAATAACGTTTTTACCAACCCGGAAATCGAAACCAGGACCTTATGTTCAACAATTGCACTTGCGACCACTAGCTCAACGAGTAATGAGATGAGGCTATACCGTACGAAAATCTATTCTAACCGTACGCTGCCATGCTAGTCAACTTCAACTTTTTTCAAATTATCAACTTTTTAATCCAGCAGAGTAAGTGTAAAAAATAGAAACCACAGAATTTACAAGTGATGACACATGAGATACATTTTATTTATTCTCCCTCTTACATCTCTCATTACAATTGCTATAGTCTCTGAATCATAATAATTTATCGTTTCTCATGGAGACAAAAAATATATGTTTATCCGGTCTGCCCCTCAGATTAAAAAAACCAAGACAGCGCTGTCAACAGTGACTTGAGGCCGGTTTCTTGTGTGCACTTATTCAGGTGTAGTTTGATTGTAAATGCTTGTAGTGTGAGACAGAGCGGAGGTGTAGTATTGGCACGCTTCACTGTATTGTTCGCAGCACTCTGTCTTGGTTTTTTATTTGGTCTGAGGTCTCCCCTTACAATTGCATAGAATTTTCCAAGAAACCAAGGACCAATACCGAACAAGGCCATGTTAAAAAAACTGTGATAGGTACTTTTTTCAATGCCTTTTTAACTTTTGAATGGGACAGGCCCTTAGACCCACATTAATACTAATTCTATTCTAATACCTTACAATCTGGAAGATACCAAGGTCACTAACAGTCAATGTCCATTCAGTCATCATCTGTGTTATCAGTGATCGCTATCGTTCATATCTAATCGCAATATCACGACGCATAACGTCATACAATTTTCAGTGTTTAAGAACTTATCAATACATTATCATTACATCGAACCGTGAACATCGTGGGGAAAAGATGAGAGATGATAATTGGCATTTTCATGAATATTGTTAATGACAACTTGGTATTTTGTTACAGACATGTTTGTCTAAAAATTGCAAAAATCTACCGTTAATGTGTATAAAATCTAAAGAATCAGGTCTAACGTACCAGTAGTTTGACGTTCATGTTGATAGGCATAAAGCCAAATATTAGGTCTCAAGTAAAGATATGGAAACCTTTCGTTCTCGAGCGATATGAGGTGTACATACACCTCATATCGCTCACCCTCATGGTGCAATTATTCTGCCAACAAGATTGATCAAATGGGATGATAAGACAATTTAGTTGGGTGTCTACATACCAAAGACCGGCTGACTTGCAACTTTCTGAAGCTGCCGAGCTAACCCACACGTGTAACTTATATTTAAAATGTAGGTAAATGCTTGATACTTACTTGTAGGTCGCGATCTTTTTGTCGAAACAGAACCGCTCCTCACAGCAGTTCCAGTACATTGTCTCCAGACAGCTGTGGACAAGAGGACAATACTATTACTTCTGGGTATAACGTAGGTACAGACAGGTTCAGACCAGTTCTTACACGTTTTATAAAAGTCCTAAGTGCTGAAAGGTTCTGACTCGTAAAAATATGCTGGGGTAAGTTCGGCGCTGGGATAACATCGTAAATTCTCGGCCAATTTGGCAATAGTTTTTAATGCTATCAATATTTTGCTCTACGCCATTTTATTTTATATATATCTATCGATTTAGCCCGTAATATCCCACTGCTACGGAAAGGGCTCCATTTTATTCTGGCGAAAAAGAATAACAATGAAAGTTCAGAATAAAAATGTTATAATTAATATGATCCATACGGTCTTGGACCCACACCGAACTGACCCCAACATACTTTAATTCTAGCCATTCTTTTAGGTACTTATTTATTTAATGGCTAATGATTAAAATGGGAAACGAAAACATCATGAGATAAAGGCTAGCATTTATCACGATGCTCCTGCCCATAGCCTAATTTATTTGCGGTTGGCGCAACATGTCTTTTTCATCCATACTTCTTTATTAGTCGTCATCTCGGTTATCATTCCGGTGGGAGGAACTCGTGGCTAAGTAATAACAGCCGCACGGGTTGATCCATCAGGTTAAGCTACGCTTGCCGGGAGTGGTCTGTGGATGGGTGACCATCTTTACATATCGAGTCTCCTCCGTGCCTCGGAAAGCACGTTAAGCCGCTGGTTCCGGCTGTCATTTGTGGATCTTTGACAGTCGTTACGAGTCGTCAGAAGCACGAAAGTCTGACAATCAGTCTAACCAAGGTGTATCGTCTTACCCAGTTACTGGGTTGTGGAGGTCAGATAGGCAGTCGCTCCATGTAAAATACTGGTATTCAGCTGCATACGGTTAGACTGGCAGCCAACCCCAACATAGTTGGGAAAAGGCTAGGCTGATGATGATCTCGGTTATTTGGTCGTTTCTTTGGTCTTCCCTTACTCAAATAATCATCCACATTGATAGGTACTCAAAACTTTCTTAACGACATTTTCCTCATTCCTCAACATCACACGCCTGTACCATGATAATCGATTTCTACACATTGATAACTATCTAATACTGATTAATATCACTAATTCGATTCAATACCAAAACTTCATCTAATTTGACTCACCTGTTTATGACTTAAGGTTACACAAACTGACACACACAATTGATATTTAGCTAAATTGCACATAACATAAAAAAATTATAACAGTTAATTACGTTCTAAGACGCGACTTTTCCGTCTTACCGTGACAGGAGAACTGAGTCTCAAACAATAAAAAAAAACATAACAGGCAATGTACGTAGTTGACAGTTCTTGGTAATTAGATAATAATACCTACAGTTGTTTTCGTTAAAGAAATATTGTTATTTTAAACTCATAACTCGTAATCTGCCAAAAAAAAAAAAAATTAATGATGCAGCTGAATATCTGTATTATATATGGAGCGACTGCCTTTCTGACCTCCACAACCCAGTTACTGGGTAACACAATATCCCTTGGCTTGGTAAAATTGGCCAACTTTTGGGCTATCCGTAACGACTGTCAAAGATCTACGAATGACAGCCGGGACCACTTTCCGCGGCACGATGTTCATTATGGTCACCTATCCACGAGCTTATTAGCCTTCGATCGACCCGTGCGGCTGTTATCATTTAGCCACAAGCCCCTAACCGGGTAACTACTTAAGCATAAATTCTCCTATAACGTTCCCACTTTTGGGACATAGGCCTCCTCTCTGTGAGAGGGACGGGCCGTAATCCACCACGCCGCCGCCGCCTCTGTGCGGGTTGGGAAATGTCACATGTCTTCGTATTTTTAGTCCAAGCCATGCCAGTTCCTACACGATGTTTAGTCCAAGCCATGCCAGTTCCTACACGATGTTTAGTCCAAGCCATGCCAGTTCCTACACGATGTTTAGAACAGAAGTGTTTGCATGAGAGTATTCTGTGGTGGCCCAATAGTATCGCCTTCAACTTATGTGTCGCAGGATCGAACCCAGGTAGACACTATAATAGCATATAGTTCATAGCACAACAATATCGCTCGCCATACATTTATTTAGAACACGTTCACACTTTGCTATACTATACAGGCTGTAAGGGTAAACAGTCTTGTCATTCAAACCATGGGTAGTTGGCTTAAATGTAAAAGTAAATGAACGAACACAACAAAAAAAAAACGTCATTTTCATTAAAAGATTTTAAAAAGTTTCTATCCGACACCGTGCTCTCTAGCGAAACAGCTGACTGACTGAGGGAGGGGTCGCACTCGCGGCCGGTCAGGTCACATCCCGTACCCCCCGCCCATGTTGAGACGCAAGTTCGTTGCCCTAGCGCATAGGACAACGAACTTGCGTCTCTTGTGGTATAATGTAGATTTAAAAAAATGAAAAAAAAAGTTGTAATTTTCCATTGATTTTACGTTCTATAAATGAAACCAAACCACTGGTTGCAAGGATAACGGTGTTTACCCTAACACCCTGTATATTATTGGAAATATATGGCGAGCGATATTGTTGTGTTATGTATATGGTATATGCTATATATTATAGCGTAGTCTAAAATGAGCTTCACGCTTGGTAAAAGGTAAGTCTCTCAGCGAGTGTTCTGCTCACCAAGCGACTGTCACTGACTCTCTTTGGTATGTCTTGTCGCTGCAAAAATTGAGTACTCGCCGGCGGTGTGAACAGTCAGCGAACAACATCTCTTTTACTAAGACGGGATCTATAATCTGTTGTAAGTTTCTTGAGCGAGAACATTGTTGAGTCGCTTCCTCGTCGGCCGTGGGACAGGTACCTCGCAACCCCCTCCAGAATTCATAATTAAGATTCATAAATGCAATTTCCCTGTAAACCCAAACTGTTCTTGCACAGAAATCACTAGAGTGGAATCTACCAAATACCTAGGTATTATGGTTGATCAACGATTATCCTGGCATAACCACACTGAATTAATAATGAAGCGTATGCGGAAACTAATCTGGACTTTCAAGACATTACGACATGTCACCTCGAAAAAGCTCCTGCTACAGATTTACATCTCACTTGCTCAGTCCGTCCTGTCCTATTGCCTACCCGTCTGGGGAGGTGCCACAAAGATTAAATTCCTAGACCTCGAGAGAGCTCAGAGATCCCTACTGAAAGTTATGTTTTTTAAACCCTTCAGGTTTTCAACTGAGAACCTTTACCGGATTTCGGATCTTCTAACCGTTAGAAAGCTTTACATACTTAATATAATTTTAAATAAGCATAAAACTCTATCGTTCAACCCACAGAAGACAAAAGGCAGAAGGAAAAACACGGTCGCTCCCACTGTGTCAGTAAAGTCTACATTTGCAAAAAGACAATTCCCTAGGCAATCATCCCACTTATACAATCTTCTAATGCTCGGTTCCTATAAACAAAAACGAATCGTTTTGGTTACCAATGGTAGCATTTTTTATTGCCAAACTGGGCATATAAATAGATTCGAAAGGTAATTTTACCTGTGATAGCTACTTCTATATGGGAGGGTCTACTATGCAAAGCTATGAAGTCTTTGCTTCATTATTACTAAAGATACAAGACTCTTAATTTTAACCAATAACGGTCCGTAAATTATAGGAATCGGCCATTAATAAAGAACTTGACATAAACCCACTAACCTACCGCGAATGCAAAAACGCTTTGTCTAAATGGCTCAAACTAAAAACGTATGACGAAGTGGAAAATATGGTGCAGTCAATGAGACTGTAATATACACTTAATTATAAATCACGCAATGATATTCATGCCGCTAATGGAAGCTAATGTCCTACATTAACTCCGATCCCAAGACTAGTCGCAGGGTTAGCTTGCAAAAAAGAACTATCTGCATTTTACTCCACCGTAGATAGTTGATCTCCACCGGTACAAGATGTAGATACAATCCTCCCTCCCATACTTACTCTCACCCACTACTCACATACACATTCACCTCCACACCATCTCCTACACACATAACACACATCACAGCGCGTCATTTGTCTCTCATAAAAATACTGTGTACCCACTTTATTTTATTTTTGCATTTTTATTTGTATACGTTCATTTATATCCTGATCAGGTTCAATAACTTAAATACACTTACATAACCTGGGGAAGAGCGGAGCATTCTAATACAAGCATACTATTTGCTTAAAAGGATTCTCCCCATTGTAATTAGAATAAGTTATTTAAGTTGAAGCAATAAACTATTTTTTTTTTTTTTTTTTTTACAGGTGACAAGGTACGTGTTTAGCAGAATTTCAAAGGGCATAAATCCTGACGGAAAACCTTGAAAAATATTAAAATCCATGTGACATACATTCCACATTAGTGGCGATTAGAAGGAAAACCGCAAAATATCCTTCTCTTATACACTCAGTACCTAGTAGAGGAATTGGTTAATAAATGATGGATTGATATGATGGACTGACGTACATTGAGTGGTTTCTTATATACTCTTACTTTGAAGGTGGACGTGACAGTTATGCTGTGCAAATATTGATGGTTATGGATTAATCCCAGATAATAGTGAATTCTCACCTTTAATTCCTCAGCAGAATGTACATAAAGTCTTGCATAACATTGATACGTCATTCGGTTATTATCCAAACACTTGATAATACGTTTGGCTCATAGAACATCACGTTCTTAAAATGGAATGTTTAGCTAAACAACAGTTTGGATCACAATCACTTTACCGAGAATATTAATTATAGTTACGGCATTGATACGGCACTAGCATGTTATTATTAAAGTAATTAAGTAATTCGCGGGGTCTTAGGCACCTGTCCCACCGGCGATGAGCAAGCTACTACTAGCTGGCAACAATTTTCTCGCTCAAGAAACGTAGAAAAGATTGTAGTTCCGAGTAAGTAAAAGAGATACATAATATCCATAGTTGATATCTGACTGATCACACCGCCTGGTGAGTAAGTACACGTTTGTTGCAGAGACATACATAACATAGCCAGCCTATAACGTTCCCACTACTGGGACACAGGCCTCCTCTCTTCGAGAAGCAGTGGGGTGTAATCTACCACGCGGGCTCAGTGAAGGTGGGTAGATGTCACATGTCCTCGAATTTTTGGTTCTAGAACCTAACGGTTTCCTCACGATGTTTTCCTTCACCGTTTTGAGAGCAGTGGTGATTAAATTATTTACACAAAGTAAAGCGCCTGACTGGGTTCGAACCCACGACCTACATTTAGTTTGTAGTTGCTAGCTCTACTCGCTTCTCGTTAATCGCTTGTGGGACAGGTGCATTACTGCTTGAAGATGATAGAATAAAACGAACACCAATTTGATGGTCAATATTTTTTTCACAGATAACTATAATAACTGTTCGCTTAAAAAAACAATTTCACATAAAATCACTCGTAAATTACATCGATCCTTGGTCCATTAGAATTGCTTTCCTAAACGCACGGTAGCAAGAAACACTAAAACACTTTGAAACTTCAAGCACATTCTACAGTACAATTCCCTGGTATGTTATGTCGAGCACTAAGAAAATACGCGTCGGTTGAGGCATTATCTTGACACTGACTGACACTATCAGAGTGAAGGCACTTCGTGTACCGTGATCATCTGTGGTGTGAAATGTGGTACCTACGTAGTGGTAATAATGAATGATTATCTAGTAGTAGATTGTAATCTAGACTGCCTCTTGGTGGCAAGTGCTACTGCTGAGCAAGAAGTCCATGGCTCAATTCCCAGATCAGGATAAAGTCTTATTGGGTTTTCCATCTGAAATTTCTCTGTGGCAGCCCGGTGTCTAGATTTATGGCCGGTGTGATGGCAATAGACTCACCCCCTATTACATGGGACTTAAACATAAATGGCGTAATGTGGGTGTACTATAGGTACACCTCTGTCTAACCCTTTGAAGATTACAGGCGTGATTTGTATATCTAGTAAATAGTGTGAAGTAGAAATAAGCATGAATGGCAAGAAGGGTGTGCTTTTAAAGCAGTGGTGGCCCAGTGGTTCCAACTCCGACTTACAAGTTAGAGGTCGCAGTGTCACAGTCAGACAGGTGCATGGCTGCTTGTCTGCGACACTGCTCTCAAGACGATGAAGGAAAACATAGTGAGGAATATCTTAGAAGCAAGAATTCGAAGACTTTTGTGTCACCACTAACCCGCACTGAGCAGCATGAGAGCAGCTGATGCCGCAGTGGGCACATTATGAGCTGATTAAGATAAGTTTAAAATGTATGTTGCGAAAATTACGCGAAAAAAGAATGAGAGTTCTATAATGCCAACTTTTACGTGATCCAGAAATTGTATTGAAACCTTGAGAATATTACATCTTATATTTATATTTATACTAGCTGCGCCCCGCGGTTTCACCCGCGTAAGTCTCGATCCCGTGGGAATATCGGGATAAAAAGTATCCTATGTGTTAATCCAGGTTATAAACTATCTGTGTGCCAAACTTTCACATTTATAATATTAGTAGGATATACTTTATTGTACGCCAGAAAATACATAGCGAAAATAAATAAATTTAACACTACAAAACATACAATGGGCGGCCTTATCGCTTTCTGCGATCTCTTCCAACCTTAGAATGGTCAGTGATCAGTGATCTTGTGATTGTTTACACCTATTTATAGACGAATGAAGTGCCTAATGATAGATGATGGATCAATTAAACTTGACTACTTAATTGCAGTTATTAAACTTAGTTAACTATGTTTAGTGTGTGGCGTTGCTCGCGTGTATTTATGTATTTCAAGATTAACAACGAAAGGAAGGTTTCCTCACATTGTCCTACACCTTCCATCAATTAGTAGTGTTTAAAAACGAACTTAGCTTAGCTTTCTCAGTTATTATATTATTATAAATGTCAATTCAAACCAATGACTTGACATTTATTATTGTCTTTCAGTTGTTTATGATAACGGTAACGGTACAACGCTACAAAGTAAGGCGCGTCAATTTGTGGAAATTATTTAATTACCACTGCTCTCAAAATGTTGATTGAAAACATCGTGAGGAAACCGACAAGTCCTAGAACCAAAACTTCGAAGACATTGTGACATCTACCAACCCGCACTAGGCCCGCGTGGTGGATTACGGCCCACTCCCTCTCAGAGACAGGAGGCCTGTGTCCCAGCCAGCAGTGGGAACATTATAGGCTGATGATTATGCTTAGGCTGCGCAATAACCTAGTCACCACGACCAGAGATACTCAATCATACAAAACTAGCCAACAATACTGACCTACTGAAGAGCAAAGCAAAGGAAAAGAACAACCATTGACAATTTATACCACAAAAGTTATTCCAACAAAAAGTTTTGGTCATTAGAGTAAGAATTTATTCCAAGTGTTGGTTGTTCGGCGGCGAGATGGGCAGACGACATTGTACCATCGCGGGTAGAACCTGAGTGAGGCTGGCACAGGGGCGTGGCGATTGGCACAAGAAAAGAGAGGCCTGTGCTAAGTAGAGGGTGAAGCAGTGTTGCCAACCCCCAAAAACTAAAAAACAACAGCTCGCAAAAAAAAACAGGAGAAAACAGTAGGTAAAGAAAAAAAAGGCAGATTTCATACTTTTGCTCATATAATTAAAACAATGAACAATTTTCTTAGTTACCAGAACTCACATACATTGTTATATTACAACAACAAAAAAATAAAAATCAAAGTAAAATTATTTTCCACTTTCATTCTCAATTGCCTCATCTTCAATATTTTCACACTCATTTTTCTTTTTAAAATCATACATATTTTTGTTAAATTTCTTCATGTGCCTTTTCACTACCATCACTACTCATTTTATCAAAAACGTTGTACATATTGTTTTTTAATATAAACGGCAGGGTCACATGTATTTCTCCAATTCAAAGCTTGAAAGCTGTTGCGACTACAACACAATACGCAATACAATAGGCCTGTAGCTGTCATTCGTAAACTGGGATTTCCCCGTGCATAAAAATATGATCGTCATTCACATATAATGTGGTCGGGGAATAGTAGATACTGCCATCTAGTGTCATTGCATTTTATTATACCGGATGATTTTTTTTACCGTCTCGACAAACATAGGGTGTAGTAGGTGAACGGAGTAGAAGCCAATGGCATAGATATTTTTTTTAAAATTTTTTTTTTATACCCTTTATACAAATTGATCTATCTAAAAATACTATCCATTTGAAGTAAACTTTTAATACAAAAACAATAAAAACAGAAATTAAAAAAAAATTGAATAAATCGATGAAAAAATATCGAAATTCAAATCATACGCACCCTACTAAATGCACGGAATTTATCAATGAATTAGATACGTTCCTTTGCGGCCGATAGGTACTCGCGGCACTTGCCGTCGGCTTCTTTGATATCATCAGGCGCTTGAGCCGCCGCCGCGCCGGAGCTGCTCGCTCGCGCATCCCCCCGCCCGCCCGCGTCCCGAGCTTCAGTCACCGATTAGTCACGGCGGTGTGACGTCGCGCTGTTTGTTTCCGCGTATGCATCGTGCACCCGGTCATATTTGTCGTATCTAAACATGTACGAATATTCTAACGTAGAGTATCTTGTTTGGTGAAAACAGCCAGTGCAAGGCGAATGTACGCAGAAGTAGAAAATCTTCAGTCGCTGCGAAGGAACGGTATCCCTTCTCCTCAAATTCCCCCCCGGACCCCGCATGGAGTTTTGTCACTGGGTGCAGAACCGTTCTGTCATTGACACCATGTTGCAAGACGTTCCTGATCCCTATCTGCAAGACATGTACTTCCAGCATGACGGATGTCCAGCTCACTACAAACGATCTGTGCGCGCCTATCTCGATGGTCAATTTGGTGATAAGTGGATAGGTCGCGGTGCACCTGTGAACTGGCGGCCGAGGTCACCAGACCTACATAACACCCCTTGACTTTTATTTGTGGGCCGACCTAAAACGTTTAGTCTGACGTTTAGTGTATACCGAAGAAGCTCAAAGCGTTAGTGATTTAAAACAGCGAATAATTTAAAACGCTTTTAATGTTTTGAAAAGTGATAGAGACACGCCTCGAAGTTTACCAAACAATATGCAAAGACGTGCTAGTTTATGTTTAGAACGAAACGTTTGGAACAATAATTACCTACTGCGATATCGCTAAAAAGGTAGGTACAGACCTAAGTGCATTTTTTGTAAAATGCGCGCAATGCGCGTGCGCGTCGGTCGTTCGTGTCGCCCGCGCGCGAGTACCGCTCAGCTGCTCGGCTCTCGTACGTGAACCCCGGTAAGTGAACTCTCACGCACACATCAAGTTTCTATGTACGTGTGTGTGCGTAGGCGCGCCGACGTTACTTAGCAACGGGTCGACCGAACAACCTTCTGTCAATGTTCTCGCTCCCGCATGTATGCACGTCCTTTTCATTTTGAATGAAGTACAGTCGAGTATTCTTGCTTATTCAAGTATTTATTGTTTCGAATTATTTAAAAAAGATTACTTAGATTGTTTTAAAAGTTCGTTCCGAGTGTTTGTTACTGTTTTCGTTTTATTTGTAAAGATAGGTTTTCTTATCATTTTATCTTTTTAATTGGTAAATTGGTGGGGTTTTTATTTGTACTTAAGTATTTGTTGTGTTTTATTATTTTAGGTAGGTTAAGTTTTCTTACTTGTGTTAAGTTATTACCTATTTACTACTTATTCTTTTGGTGTGAGGCTTATTTAGTCAGTTGGGTATTTGTATGTTTGAGAATTTTTGGGTATTGTGTTCATTTTGTAGATCAGGTTTGCCTTAGTTTATTAGTAAGTGGAGTATAAATGTTGTAGATCAGGTTTGTCTTAGTTTATTAGTAAGTGGAGTATAAATGTTATTGCGTTGATTTTGGAAACGTTTTCCGCACGACTGTACCATGCGAGGGGGGGCGGCCGCTTACTAGGTTTCTACGCAAAAGAAATGTGCGTGCGTTTCGCTCGCACACACGTACAACCTTCATTCATGTGCGATCGCAGCCTACGCCGTTTACTATCTCCTATTTTGGCTATTATTAGTTTTTACGCACGGGCCGTAGGATGGATAGTTTTCATGATTTTTGAAGGAAATTCCGAACCTGTACAATCTCAATGGTACTAAGCAAATATTCTTGGGTTTGGCTTCTGTTTCACTTACACAACTACTCTGATTATGCTCGAGACGGTAAAAAATGTCATCCGGTATAGTGGTTATCAAAAAAATATTTGCATAGTGTAATAGGTGGCGCTGAACGCTAATCGAAAAACAGTAAAAATTAGGAATGAAACAGAAAACAGGGACATCAATGTGAAAACAGCAAATCTACTGTTAAAACAGTAGGGTTGGTAACACTGGGGTGAAGTCAGGCTGTGGATGATGACATAACGCAACTTATGCGAGACGCGAAGCAAGAGCGACGCGCGACGGTTGTGTTTATTGTTTGACGTCTCCGCTTCGATTCACAGTCTCACATGTTTTCGGGTCGATTCGGTTCGCAGTTATGTTTGACACTGGCTATAAAGATAGCGGAGGAACACCCTGGCTTTACCTCCCAAAAGACGGAAGTATAGCATCCATGAGGGAACGCGAAGAACAAAATAACAAAAGCTACTTACTACTGGCATGACTTGCACAGTTTGAGCAGCATCTTGAGTTGTTCACATAGTGTCCGCAGCTGATGATGGCGATGCTGGGCATGGAGCACGTGCTATAACGTCACTCTTGAAGAACACTGCATTCCTGGAACAAGAGGGGGATATGGTTAGAGAAGAATATAAAACAGTTGACAACAAAATTGTGATATATACTATGCTGAAAGATCTTTTGCCGCGTGGCCTAAATCGGAACTAACGCCCCAAACTGTTTTTTTTTCAATATAATACTAGCCTATTATAGACCCACTACAAGGAAAAGGGTTCTTGTTCTCAGAGAAGCCACGAGCATTGATCACCACGCTTGCTCAAAACGGGTTGACGATTTTAGACTATAAAATCCAGGTTTCCTCCCGATATTTTTCCTTCACCGATATCAGTAACGTCCAAGATAATCTCAGAAAGTACATAATTATTAATTGAAAAAGTCACATGGTACCTGCCCGAATTTTGAACCCTCAAATCCGGGTAAGTCCGAATGACTTTTTGTTTTCAATATATTTCACAAAATTAAATGTTTATTAAAAGCGCCCCCCTCCCAAAAGATCCTTATAACACTATCCACTTTGGTGTGGTGCAAGACTTTTCATGTGAAAACTTTTCGGGTGACCACTGAAAATCAGCGCTGTGCTGTGGGAAGCCTTCTTGTCACAGTCATGACGTGCAGCTGCCGATTATTTATCTATACTCGTGATCTCATGTTTTTTTTTTAATTTTTAATGGTATTTAGATATATTGTGGTAAATATTGCTGATTACTATACAAAATAACAGATCTAAAAAGATAACAGATCTTTTTGTATGCACGTGTTTCTGTGACAATTAAACTTATTTTTCTTTCTTTCTTTCATGTAAAGAAGGTACGAGCAAATAATATGACCATCACGATTGCACATCGCATGAAGCTGATTTTAGAATATAATGACCAGGAGCAGTCATGGTGGCCCAGTGGTGACGGCCGCGACTTTATACGAGTTGTCAGTATAGGATCGAACTCATCGAACCCTGAAAGGCTCTTTAATTTGGGTAAATTATTTCATCACCACTGCACTGCTCTCAAAACGGTGAAGGAAAATATAGTGAAGAAACCAAACATATCCTAGAACCAAAAGTTCGAAGTCATGAGACATCTACGAACCCGCACGGGCCCGCGTGGTGGATTATGATGATGATAATATAATAAGATCAGTCAAACTTTTCAGTATTTGTAGGGAAACCATAAACGCTTTAAAAAAATAATAACATCACCACGAATGTGTTCTCCGAGTGGGAGGCGACGTTTCGCCAGCCATGTTTTATTCCCATGTGATAGGGGATACTCTCACTATTGCTACCAACCGGAAACAAATCAAAACTCTGGTTTCTAACAAAGAATTTCCCCATGGAAAAACTCAATAAACAGTTTGCCTAACCTGAGGATCGAACGATATTTATAGGTAAGGGAAGGGTCAAAACTAAGTCATCGGCCAAAATATTCGAAAACGCACAAATTACTTGCCTTACCGGTTTGATTAGTGATTTATAATACAAGGAATCTGGTGATCTCAGTGACATTTTTTTATTATTTTACAAGCCGTGTGCCCGATGGAATTTCCCATTAGCAAAAATGCAAAACTGGGATAAAAAGATGAAATGAATTCATTTATCCGTAAATACGATATTTAAAAAAAAAATACCAGGATGGGTTCTACATTTCCTGTCTTTCTACCCGTGTTAAGAAATGGCGAAACGTCTTGTTTAAAGTTCAGACATAATCTTCGTCGGATCATGTAAGGACCTTGTATATTAGTGTCTGAAATGGTCTTTTGAGGAAAAAACCACATATATTTGAATGGACCTGTCCAATATAATCCATGGTATGGCCGGTATGTGCCATGTCACGGACACAATCCCATAAATAAATATTATTCTGTCTAATATTAAACCAATTACAATGCCTTTATGTTTGTAATAATACTGTGTAAACAACACAAGAAAACAAAGACTCGACACCTATTCTAACATTCCCAGCCTCGGCAGATAACAAGCGACGAGTGTTTTGAATAATAAAGAAGAAGACAAGAATAAATAAAGGGATGCTCTGGGAGGACATACACTGACCTTATTGGTGAGGTTTTTCAGAAAGGTCAGGTGCGTAATACTCGAAATCGGCGTGTGTGTACAACAAGCACCCTAATTGCGTAAAGCCTCGTGTACCCTGGCGCAACTGTGACAGTATCTACATCGCCACATGCGAAATGCGACACCCGGTTCCGACTCACTGGAACCCCAACTGGTACTGGCAATTAAGCATCGCAAGTTGCAAGACACAGCCCACTATCGACCTCCAGTCTCCGGAGGGAAGTGATGTGGCAGTGTCTACATCGCCACATGCGAACTACGCATCAAAGACATGACGTCACACAAAAATCGTGACGTCACATAAATCCTGCATCGCGCAATAAAAGTTTACCGTGCAATGGACATATATACAAGAACCCGACATCAATCGTTGGGCAGTTGCCTGCCAGACACAACACCCGTCTGGTCGGAGGATCCTCCCTTTTCTATGGTGGATGAGTGAACTTTACACCCTGTTCCTCATACCCCTAAACAACCTTTGTCGCGCCGGCGATATCGCGCCGGTTTGCGCCTTAACACAACAATAACAATCTGTTTCATTTAGACAGTTTAGCACAATCAATTCCGTTATAATATGGTCAATTTCTACAAGTAAGCCTAGACTTATATGCCATGATAGGTAAAAAAAAATAGCCAGTTAGAAAGGAAATCACTGACTGTCCCGGGAGCGTCCTACATGGGTACATATCGGTCTTGGAGGACCTGAATGTTCCCCCTACAGTCTTTACAAAGCCCTTTAAAAGTATCCTAATTAATTTAACCTTCAGTTATATAACCCACTGGTTACACGCTATTCCCTTAAGGTGTTCAACCTTGTTGATCACAGAAGTGTGTCAGTAAGGCCTCATTAGAATACAATAGCATCGTTATGGCACGGTATTCAGAACGATCTGGTCGACACGTTACAGAACATTATCTGTCAGTTGGAACTAGATACATAATGTCAATGTAATGTGTTAGGTGCTGGAGAATTAGGACACTATTGCAGTGGGTGTCAAAAACTGCCAACATCATGATCGACCCAAACTCAAAGCATTGATCTGCATAAAGAGAAAAGATTTGTTTTTTTCGTTTGTAATGAATTAACACGGACCGATTTAAAAATTCTTTCACAAGTAGAATGCTTTATCGATGAGTAACAGGACTATAGGAATTTATAAAGATATCACGCGGGTGAAGCCGTTCAGGAGCATGACATACTCTCAGCGGCCAGGATCTCATGCCCGGTTCCTACACCCAAAAACTGGTAGGATATTAAACCTTACCTGTGGTTACCTATGATAGGGTTATACTCATTATGATTTTCGAAATAGGTAGCTGGAAAAGTTTCTTAAGGTAATCTTGCTATTTTATCGATGAGATTAGGTACATCCGATTTGATTTTGGCGCATAAAGGTACAATTTGTGCCGAGTTGCTTATGAGACAGTTAATTTGTCTATTGTTGTTTAGTATTAAAATTGTGTTTATTGAGTTCCTCAACATGGGTCAAAAAAAAAAACAACTACTGTTTTTTAACACCTCAAATTGGGTGATGGCCCAACATCGTTTCTATAAATACTAACTTCCATTTATTGTATATAATAGGCTATACATTCATGTATATAATGGGTTATACATACATGTGTATAATGGGCTATACATACGAATAATGATGTAAATATGTAGCTACATGTCTATTTCAAAGGCCATTATGAGTCTCATGTGATTTATTACTGACCACCTAATGGGACCATGTCAAAAGATTGGCGTCTTTATACGTCAGGTCGTTGTACTCCCTACAGGACTCCCAAAGACTGATGCCTAGCTGCCAACTTGGGACAGTCCCGCAAATCGCTTTGTCATTCGATTTACGACTCGAAACAGTTTAATAACGGTTCACATATAAAGAGTTTGTTGCGCCACTTCTTCTTCCCAGCTAAAGCACTAGGAAGTGGTGCAGGGCGGGCGTTTTGGGGGACTGTTTTATGTAATTTTGACGTTCAAAAAGTGCTAACTAATTTTTTTTTTTAATTACTTTTGGTTATGAAATGTTCTGAATGCTGTGAAGCTCTCTAGCTATGTCAACCTATGCTTTTACATACATAACATCAAGCCTGGTTATTCCCCGAAGGGTTAGACAGAGGTGTACCTATGGTACGTTTCGCCAGTTATGTTTAAGTCCCATGTAGTAGAGGGCGAGCCTATTGCCATCAACCGGGCACAAATCCAGATTCTGGGCTGCTACTGAGTAATTCCAGACGGAAAAATCCAATTACAGTTTGCTCGACAAGGGAATCGAACCCAGGACCTCATGCTCAGTAATAGCGCTTGCGACCACTAGACCAAAGACGCAGTCACCTATGCTTCTTTCCTTTAAAACTAAATTCCTGATAATGCTATTACATAAGTTTTACATAGGGCCTTGTTTTTTTTGGTGTCAGACTTTTACTGATTAGAACCAACCCGTGTTCCTTCAGTTGCCTGTTGTCACTTTCCTGCAACCCTGGCTGCCATCGGTCGTAGCGAACCCCGCCAATTGTGCTGATATCTCTTTGAGGCGCGCGTAGAACACAAAGCTCCGTTGACCTACTCCTAGTCCTTATATTATGGACGGCGAGCTACCCATTGCTCGCCCCCCGCAAGTCCGCGCCTACGGTGGCCGGGAATCTGCCTGGGATTCCTGACGCCCAAGGCGCCTCCTGCAGCAAATATAGGGGCTAAAAATATTACAAAGGCTAAAATATGGGTGCTCTATAGGTATATATGTACACCTCTGCCTCACCCTTCAGGGATTACAAGCGTTATGTTATATTTAGTTCTACCATGTAGTCAGAGACTCGTTATACAATAACACAGTCGTGAGAAAACACTTATCGATCATAACTTCCAGTGTGTTACAATTCTCTTACATATTATCACAAAGTCAGAACTAATTTTCTCAAGAACCCATTACAATAATATCCGTTTTATAACACCTTCCATACACTCTAGAATAGATCATAAAGGCTCCCGTAGACTAGCGCGACGCGATGGCGCGTTCGACTCTGGTAGACAATTTCCATGAAAACTTCAAAGAAATAATAATTGTACTACTGCAGGCGTAGCATGAGCACCGTTTTGTCGACGGAAGAGTAGGCAAAAATGACGTTTCCTGTAGACGGCGGTGGCGGTAGTACGACGGCAGCAAAGTAGAAAGAGTCAACTGCACTTTTTACGAAATTCACTCTTTTACATAATTCGACTCAGAATTCTTTGTTTTGTCTTAGGATTTATCGGTTGTCAGTGTGATTTTGACAGTAAGGATAGAAAACTTTCTTCCGAAATAGTCTACCTACAAAAAGACCTAGACAAAGATCGTTAGAAATGAAAGACAAAATGACAGATTGTAGAAAGATTTCTACGGTGGATGTCAAAAATGAAGAAACGAACTGTCACTTTGTATAGAAAAAGCTACGTCTATTCTTTGTAGAGATAGAAAGCGCCATGCTACGCCTGCTGTAGTCGCGTTGCGCCTGTGTGCGAAGCCTTTATACTTCCATATTTTATAGCCATAATATCTTGTAGTTTATCTCATTACAATATGTATTGTGTACCAACCTCAAGCCGTGACACACATTTGCAAGATAATCACCTCACACACAGTAAGCAGTGATCTGCTGAAGAAAACAAGGTGCTAAGACGTTCTAGTTTCATAGGAACTTCCCCAAGTTTCAGACACCAAGATTCTTTCTCAGTCTGCCGAGCCTGTTGGGGTCGGCTTCCAGTCTATTATCTAGTATTTGACTATTAGACAGGGAGCGACTGCCTGTCTGACCTCCACAACCCAGTTTCTGGGTAACACGATACACCTTGGTTTGACTGGTTGACGGTTGTCTTTTGGTAGTCATAAGTTGAATGAATTTACTTAGATTAATATTTACGTAAATAAAAGAACCGGAATGACAACTTTTAGTAGAGTATTACACTACAACTGTACTTCGCTCAAAAAAAAAAAACACCCACTGTTATAAAAACACATCATACATAATCAACCTATAATATCCCACTGCTGAGACACAAGCTTCGTGACTTCAAGAGGGCACGGGGCTGTAATCTACCACGCGGGCCCAGTGCGGGTTGTTCAATGTCTTCGAAGTTTTGGTTCTAGGGCCTGCCGGTGTCCGCACGATGTTTTCCTTCACCGTTTTGAGAGCTGTGGTATTAAAATTATTTACACAATGTAACGCACCTGACAGGGTTCGTACCCACGACCTAGAATTCGTAAGTCGGGGCCGTTATGACTGGCCCACCACTGCTCTCGTCAAAAACACATCGATTACTATAAAACGTAAATGTAAAGAACAGCAATTTTTTGCGTCTTGCTATTTCCAAAACAGAATATCAATGAAAAAACTGCGCCAACGGTCTGTCAACTCAAAAATAAAAACTGCTTTTCGACTTGATGAATAAGATTTACTACTGACAGAAACGTTAGCAACTACAAATCCTGCTGACACCCATATTGGCATAGCACTGAGATATTCAGACTTACATAAACAGTTTGATATCTGGTACCTGACACTTAAGACTGATGAAGAGATAGCGAGCTAAAAATATTAGCGTTATCTGAACGAGATTACCTGTCCCTGGCACCTGCCCCACCGCCGACGAAGCTATCAGCGATTATGTCGCCTAAGAAATGTACAAAAGAGCGGTATTCCCGTTTGAGCATCTTTTTTTTGATCACTTAATATTCCTTTGGGACTCAATGCATCTATAGGTGCTCAAACGGGAATACTTCGTAGGTCCCGTGTAAGTAAAAGAGTTGCATAAATGAATAGTTGATCGCTGATTGTTCACACCGCCGGCGACTACTCGTTTGTCGCAGACACAAGAGCTGTCAAACTGAGTACTCGCTTAGAGACGCTCACTTGACGGGCAGAACACTCGCTGAGAGACTCGCACAAGTTACATAAGCATGTACCATACAGCCGTCGCCGTCGCGCACTCGCTCCTCTTTGCTCGCTGCTCTTTAGTTTTTAGTTGCTAGCTCTATCGCTTCTCGCACGGCGGTGTGGGACAGGTGCTGTATACAAGATAGTAGTGATAGATTGCGCTAGGTGGAAAGATATATTGGCTTTATTGTACACTTCTAGAGGAAATACATCAATAAAATGATGACGGTCTTATCGCTTATCATAAACCAACCATGTGTGTTAGGAAGTAAAGGTTTATAGACGAGATAAAACCTTTGTTGTAAATGAATATTTTACTACCTTATTGGTCTAGTGATCGCAAGCGCTACTGCTGAGCATGAGGTCCTGGGTTCAATTCCCGGGTCGGGCAAAGTGTTATTGGGTTTCCCATCTGGAATTTCTCAGTAGTATAGCCCGGAGTCTGGATTTGTGCCCGGTTGATGGCAGTTAATATGCATGCGCATGCGCATTTGCTTTATTACATGTGGCTTAAACATAACGTAAAATGTGGGTGTACTAATTAGTACACCTCTGCTTCAGTCAGACATCAGTATCAATGACAAAAAAAACTGGCTAAGTAGAATGTCACAAAGTTTGAAGTAATCAATGAGGTTCATAACTAAATACACGGTTTACTCACAGAAGAAACTATTATAAGTAGGTCCGAGGAACAGGGCGGGATTTCGTCCTCCATAGAAAAGGGAGGATGAGGGTGTTGTGTGTTGTGGGCTACTGCCCGACGGTTGATGTCGGGACGTTGTATATAAGTAGTCACGCGTCAAACCCTGCTTGCGCGATGCGGGATTTTGCGTGACAACAACGTGATGCGTAGTTCGCATGTGATATTATAGATGCCGCCACAAAAGTGACGCCAGACGCCACCTCTTTCAAAGATCAATTGAATTGACATTAGGTAGGTATTATTACTAAATTCACGATAATAAAAACACTATTTAATGACATCCCACCTAAATAGGTAGCCGCATTGAAAATGCACTCAAATCGTAATTGTTTTGTAGATACTTTATCATTGAAGATAAGCTAGAAATAGTTTAATAGTTTGCGAAAAACATATATCATTAATAGATAATCGTATTACCTTGATAGATAATGTTGATATGATCTGATGCATACAGTAAGCAAAGATGGTTTATAAGATATTAGAAGTAAATTCGCAAACATATGAATGAAGATAGATAATAAAATAGTACTTATGGTTGATATTATAAAAGTTATATCGGACGATGATGATCATGTATGACGACACAAGTTACGAAGGCAAAACGAATACCTCAACAAAATAGAAGCTTTGAAGATTTGTTATTTTATAAAATAATATACTAAAGGCAAGATAAAGTAAAATTATGGCGAGTGACCTCTGCGTGTCCTTTTTTAGTGATTATTAAAAATAACAAAATCGTCAAAAATGAAGTTTTAATTATTTTGATAGGTTTTGATTAAATGCGCAAGACCCGACAAGGTGGAACTAAAACTTGTGAAATCCTAACTCCAAAATAAATAAGATTTCAAATGAAAGAACAAGAACTACGGAGAACTGTAATTTATTTATTTATTTATTTATTATCTTTTTTGGAAAACTTACAGCTAAACAGATACAGTAAGTATACGTTTAAACAAAATATGGCCAATTACAAGTTTCCACAAGTAGTTTTAAAAATTACATGAAACAGAAAATTTTCAAACGTTTGAGTTTGAATTAGAATTTGCTTTAGACTTTTGAATTAGACTTTAACACAAAAACAGAAAAATGACTATTAATTACGCTCGAAGAAGCGATTTGATAGAATTTTCTTCATTTCATCAACACAGGTGCATCAGAGAAAAAAATGAGTTAAATAAATTTAAAAAATCGCTGCTGAAATTCCTGACACAGAAGGCATATTACTCAGTACAAGAATACCTAACCGATTATAATTTAAATAAATATTCAAATAAATTGTAGATAAATAATATGTGCTTTAATAATATTAGTAATATTTTAACATTTTTTCAATTTAATAATAATGTAATTATCTGCATGTAAATCATTTAATATTGTGATACTTATTTTTTAATTTAGTTGTAAGGACATTATAAATAATTAATATTTGTATGCGCTATCGGCTAGACATGGTGAACTTATATTTTATTATGTACACCTTGTATATTACCTATGCTCTACAAATAAACATTTGATTTGATTTGATTTGAACACTGGTATTAAAAATGTCGATATCAGCTTCCTGACAGGTTGCGTTGTACATACGACTCGCTCTCAACATGAACGAGTTCCGTCTGTACGTAGTGGCTACCGCTGGGGTGTGCATTAAATGAGGTCTACGCAGAGGCGTATTTTAAGATTTTGCGCCTTGGGCCTGAAAGGTTTGCCGCCCCATAAATTAAAGGAAAAAAAAAGCAACGAAACTCCGAGTCGCACTGGAGTCGGACCGACCGACACGCCGCCGATCAGTAAGGGCCGAGTCACACCAGAATGGCAGCGGCCGGCATCGGCCCCCGGCGGCGTCGCCGCTGGCGGCCTCGCGCGACCTCCACACCCCACGCGCCTAGTCTCCTCTTGACTAGTTTAATGTCTATCAAATTTACAACCAAATGAGTTTTAATTTTTGATAAGTAGGCTTATTTTCAATTTCTTCAAAAACAAAGGCTAACAAAGCTGAGCACGAGGTGCGGAATATGCCGCCCCTCGCAGCCTACCGCCCCGGGCCATGGCCCTTTTGGCCCTAGGGTAAATACACTCCTGGGTCTACGTAAGAAAACAGACGGCACTCGCAGCCCGATTTTGTGCAACAACTCGGTGACACCAGTTGTTCCATTGACAATCTTGGAAAGAAACACAAGATCAGATATTTTTCGCCTTTCGTAAAGTGGAAGGATATGAAATTTCCTACAACGGTAGCTATAATTCGTTGAAAACGTTTTAGACCGATATTGAATGTGCCTTAAATACCTTTTCTGTATGCTCTCAATACGATTTATGATTAGAGACGTTGGGACTGAATGTATGTAAAATCATTTAGGGGATATTGGAACTCGGGGCAATCGGGCTTCACCTATTTTCTCCTTGCCACCCGGGCCGTAATAGTTCTTTGTGAGACACTTTGTCTGCGAAGTATCAAGTACAAAGTAACGCCAAGCAACAATACATTGAAAGGTATGGACAGTACCTACAAGTACAAACTATAAGCACGGAATAAATTACGATACTACAATAATATTCACAAATACAGAAACATGCAGTCGCAGTGCAAAAGGAACTCTCACACAAAAACATCCGATTGTCATGACTCAGTAGTATTTTAAAGATCGTGAGTAAGAAGTCCTGAGTCCTTTGCGTTGCTGCCAAGAATGTCAGGTCTTATAAAGTGGTCATTCATTACTTAATGACATGGTTGGCTCATATCTTAATATGAGCAACTCAAAAGCAATTTTAAAAGGAAAATTGACATCTAATGATTGACCCTTTTTTTATTTAATGAACCTCTAAAACATTTTTCGCTTCTACTAATGCACACTTTTTAAATAATTGAGCCTCTTTTTAACTTAGCGTGTTTGGCACAGTAATGGTCGCAGTAACTACTAGGGTATTCCCACCAAACGGGTGAGGGTAGGTTGGAACTATGACCAACCATGCGCGATCCGAATTGGTCGCAGAAACTAAGCTAGAGCAGGACCAAATGGTTAGTTAGAACTGTGAAAAACAGCGCGCGAGCCGAGCGAGCGGAGCGGCGCGGCAGTGGCGGGTGAGCGCCACATCCAAGTTCTATTCTCTCTTGTCTATTTAGTATTTTTAGAACCCAAAAATACGAATTGGTGTACAAAAAGGGTAGCAATCATTAAATTAGTGTGTTCAGTAATATTTAGGAGTGCGAAATATGAATTATTAGAGGAACGATTAAATACATGCCAACTTAAAAAAGTTAATTGATTCTCAACTCAACAAAACGCACTCATGGCGCCTTGTTTATGTCCCAACGTATTTCTATTTATATCCAGTACGTTGGGAAAGTAGCAGATACACTGGCTACCTACCTAGCTATGAGCTAACTGGTACCTTTATCCTGCGCAGCCGTCGCTTTCCCCACTTATCTGGCGAGGCTGTTAAAAGAGCTATGTGCTTCATTATGTAAACGTAGGTAGATCGATTGTGATTGCTCTGAACTACTCTGAAGGTATGGTAAGTAAGTATAACTAAATCTGGCCATAATGGAGACGTTCGTTCTTTGTCACACACCGTAGTCCTCTTCGAACTTGACCAGAAATCATGACATGCAGGTGCATGCATGAGGGGTAGGGAGGAGGTATGTGAGGGGATTTGCAGAGAGCGCGATTGACAAAATTGGCAGAGTGTTTGCGCGTGTGGACGGGTCCTACCAAAAATGAAGCAACGATCGAAAACATTATCAGGCTTCTATCTGATTGAAATCACCACCCAGCACCTACAGAAAGTGCCATCGGTATTAACGAACATGCAGGGAGTATTACACGACTGATGTTCATTAAAATATAGGCACCAGGTGCAAGTTAATTATGGACTTAAGCTGAAATTTCATTGCCCTTAACAAAATAAAAATATCTTGCCGAAATACCAGCAATAATTCGTCTCAAATTGGTCCATTTCATCAATCAACGGTAATCAAATTAAAATTACATACATTTCTTCCACTTAATTTTGTGCCTGTTCCAGAGTAATTCGCGTAATAATCACCCTACAAAACAATTGAAGGTATCATTAACATTTGTGGGACTGTCGTAAAATACCGTGGTTATGTGACGACGGCCTATAGTGAATTTTGTCGTTTTATTTATGACAATGTGAGAAATCGGACGAATGACGTCCGAAATCGGAGGAATGATTGTGATATGGCAACGGTGGGGTTTAATAAAAGATGTGGAGATAAAAGATGGTGGAGATAAAAATTGAAAATAGAATACTCTATATTACGACACTAGATAGAATACTCTCTATATTACGAACACCATACCTATGAAATTGCCGTTTTGTATGAAAAAATTTAAACGATTTTTTTTCATGTATTTTTTATTTGTATTAATCGAAGTAATCACCCATGCAATCAATGCATCTTTGCCAACGCAGTGGCAGTTTATTGATGCCCTGTAAGATGCGAGCGGATCAACGTTGAGCCAAACAAGCAAACGGTTTAAAGCCCCACTGGAACGATATCGTTCCAGCGGGTTCGCGCGTTTCGCGCGGTTTAAATCTCTATTTCGGGTTAGGTATAAGGGTTTTTTAACGTCTGTGGCAATTTAAGTCTATGGGCAGATAGATATTCTAGTCGGCTTACTCATTAAAAACCATAATTTCTTCTTTTTTTTTTTATAAATATTGTTGAAGTGTGTCAGGTCAAAATTGCCGTGATCTCTTTTTATTTCCTTCTGTCAATGTCATAATCTCTTATTGTTGTTAGATTACTTACGTATTTATAATAAAACCTGCGAAAATTTAATAAAAATCGATCCAGTAGTTTTAGAGATACGGTCAAAACAAAAAACAAAGCCCACTACGTAACATTCTCTATTTGTAAGTTCTATTTTAGTTACCCGCTTATTGTTTATACATAAGTATGTGGTCTATTTATTCAAGAACCCAAACCAATTAACGATAATGAAGTGCGTTTAGTATTTCTCAAGTGTTTATGTTTTTTGTGCGAGTGCTGGCGCGCCGCGCGCCCGCCGCTCAGCGGGGGTGGGGGGTCCGGTACCTGCGCCCATACTAAGTTTCGATAGCCCGCAGTTTTGGAGGTAGAAATCAGCTGGACGGGAGGCAACAAATTCTTCAAAGGCATTTTGTACTGTCTCTCGGGTATTGAATTTTTTTCCCGCCAAGAAGTTATCCAAATTCTGGAAAAACTAGTAGTCTGTAGGCGCAAGGTCTGGTGAGTAGGGCGGATGACGGAGAGCTTCCAACCCCAGTTCTTGCAACTTGGAGACCGTCTGCTGTGCAGTATGAGGTCGCGCGTTGTCGTGCAGGAGCAGCGGAGACGAGCGATTGACCAATACTGGTTGGAGATGTGCCAGCTTCTCCATCATTGTGTTCAGTTCTTCACAGTACACATCTGCAGTAATGCTCACCCCGTTTGGTAAGAAGCTGTGATGAATCACACCGGCGCTAGACCACCAAACAGTGACCATCACTTTTCTAGGGGTAAGTTTTCGTTTAGAGCATTCTTTAGGTACTGAACCAGGATCCAACCAACTTGCTGAGCGCTTGCGGTTATCAAACAGAATCCATTTTTCATCGCAGGTAACAATGCGGTTCAAAATTCCTTCATTTGTGTGTCTGTTGAGCAGTGCAAGGCACGCCTCGACGCGTACTTCGCGCTGGCGATCATTGAGTTCGTGGGGCACTCATTTGTCAAGCTTTTTTACCTTGCCAATTTGACGCAAATGGATCAATATAATATAATATGTTTTGACGCTAACGTCGAAAGCTGCTGCTAATTCAGCCGTAGATTGTGTATCATCAGCTTCCACAATCCCCTTTAATTCGTCACTGTCGACCAAAGTCTTCGGACGACCACGAGGTTCATTTTTCAGGTCGAAATTTCTATAACGGAAGCGAGCAAACCAATAACAGGTGGTGCGTTGGTTTGTAGTGTTAGCTCCGTAAACGTCGTTGATGTTGCGTGCCGCTTGTGCCGCGTTGCTGCCACGACGGTACTCATATTCCATAATTACTCGAATTTTTAACGTATCCATGATGACGAAAAAGATTGAAATGCGATGAAAATGTAACACTAATCATTAAACAAATGACTTCTTTTGAAAAAAGAATTCCATGTTTTTAAAATAAAATTAATTTGAAATTAGAATTCTTAGCCAAACAAAAATTATTTTGATTTGAAATGGCCAGTACTGCAGAACGGCAATTTCATAGGTAAAGACCTATTATAAAAATTACAGGCATAAATACAAAAACACAGAAAACAAACAAAAGAGAATGCATACGTTTATGTGGTCATATTGAGAGGATGAATGAAAGGCGATTATCACAAGGTTTTCAAGACAGATATTATTTATTTATTTATTTATTTACAACAACACAAACTATCTTTACAGGTTAACCTAAAGTGATAGAGTGGTACAGAATTATGATAGGCAACGCCGCGAGGGGACACATAGGACACAAGACATGGACTAGGAGGACACATAGTGTCTTTATTGATGATGGTCTTCAGAAAGGTCAGGTGCGTAGTACTCGAAACCGGCGTGCGTGAATAAACAGATGTATGAACGTAAACGAGGCAAAAGGAGTATGTAAGGATCGTAGCAGGTGGCGTTCTATAGTTTCTGCCTACCCCCATGGGAAGAAAGCGTGAGTGTATGTCTATGTATGCGAGAAATTGTATGCGTCAGAGTAGAAAAGGTGAAAAAATATTTTACTTCGTTTAAGACGGCTGCAACCAGACGATTTGGTTCTGCAATTGTTAAATTAAGAAAATGTTTACTGTGTACTTAGACAAGTTTTGAATTTAACATCACGCCTGTATTCTCCGAAGGGTTAGACAGAGGATTACCCACATTTCGTAAAATCTTTAGGCTCATTTCATATGCGAGCCTATTGCCATCAACTGGGCACAAGCCCAGACTCCGGGCTGCAACTGAGAAATTCTTGATGGAAAAACCCAATAGCGCCTTGGCTGACCGGGGAATCGAACCCAGGACCTCATGCTTAGCAGTAGCACTTGTGACCACTAGACCAACGATGCAGTCGTTAACTTTAAACTGCATAAGATTAAACCGAGGTATGTTTTACGAACACCCCTCTCACAGAGAGGAGGCCTGTGTCCCAGCAGTGGGAACGGCTGGTTATCATTTATTTATGTTTTTTGAAAAAGTGACTGTAGCTGTCACTTCCTGACACTCGACACGTCCCCAACACATTTTACGGGCTATAAATAAAAGTCTGAATCTTACAGCCAGCCTAACACGTCACTTCCTGTCGGCCAAATGTCACCAACCGGCCTTGAACACTGTTTATTTAATCCTTATACCCAGATACAGTCAACCGCACGTACAAAATCCCAATTCCAATTTGAAAACGCCTGTATTTCTTAGCAGTACCGCAGTTTTCGAAGTTCAAGTGTGACTTTGACGTGCGGTTGACCGTACAGAATACGTCATCCACCGCAATGTAGGGGCTCCGAGGAAATCCTGACTCATTGTGAAGGTAACAAAGTATCGATTATTCGGATTGGATTAATCGAGAGATAACTTGAATTTTTTTAGTATCTGGTGTCCGTTATTACACTGATATGGGTGTAATAATATGGGCATAATATAGTATAGTGGATTTGCTGACTGTAGGGAAAGGTATGTTCCTGCCTATATGATGAAGAGAACGAAAATCCATTGTACCTACACCATGATTGACTACTGTGTTATTAGTGATTTCGGACGAATAAGTCTGCTTGTCGACTGGAGCGGAGAACTCCTCTCCAGAGTGTAGATTCTATTGGTCGTTCCAGTGGACAGGCAGCCTAAGTCCTGAGGGGTAGACAAGTGACAATCGCTTTCAAAGAGTTTCAATGTCTACAACGACTTTCAACAGGATTGACATTTTCGGTTGCTTATGTCAGTCCTATACATTTTTGACTCATCCATCATCGTAGCTGGTTGATAAACTGTCACTTAATTTGCCCTCTGGTTTTCTTTACTTACAAAGGATTTTTCTGGCTAACCCAAAATGTTTAGTTTACATGTTTGTCTGTTGTGGTTTCTTAATCTTGAAAAAAAAATAAAAAAAATTTGAATATCCTAGACTAATTTGTAGATATTAGTCATCAATCAATCAATCAACCATTGTGTTTATGTGTGTATCAACAAGCCCGTTAGAATATGATAATTAACTTAAACCTCAATACAAGGATAGTCCCATAGAAAAAGCCTCAAATATTGATCACGGCTCTTTCTCGGAGATTCCAAACAGTTGATTATTCCCCCATTTGTTGGGAAAACCTATGACAGTGGGTATAACAGCTACTTGTTATAATGAAGGTATCTTTCTGATAATGTAGGTATGCACTTATCTTCATAAACCTGTTGTTTTTGGTGACTCATGAAAATAATAATACACGACATAACATCACGACACTACTGCAGCCTCGTCAGTCTAGTGGTCGCAAGCGCTCTGCTGAGCATGAGGTCGGGAGTTCGATTCCCAGGTCGGGCAATGTGTTATTGGGTTTTTCCGTCTAGGATTTTTCAGTAGCAGCCCGGAGTCTGGATTTGTGCCCGGTTGATGGCAATAAGCTCGCCCCCTGTTACATGGGACTCAAACTGGCTGCTCCGGGATGCTAATCCCGGGATTAGCATCCCGGAGCAGCCAGTTTGAGTTACTCTTCAGTAGCCTGAAGAGTAAATATTTGAAAAACACTTTTCCAGATCGGGTTTGAACTTTGAACTCAGGAACCCGTGCTTAATAGTCTCGTTGTAAATGAACCGCACAGCTAACATGGCAAGCCTCTCTGTGCATATCCTACGTAGCAGTAGACAATCGAGATAATTACAGTTCGATTCAAACTTAACGGCGGCTCGGAAGTTAGCTATGCGCTACGCAGTACCCCATCCCTCACCCCTGCTGACACATGAAATTGTTACCGCGCACTCGCAGCGACTCCCGAACCGCACTGTACACATTGTATAGGATTTCCGTTTATTGCGACTTGCGAGGTCAGCTTATACTGGAAATGTATAGCTTGCTGTGTAGCCGTGTGAACATACCGTATCACATACTCATCGGAGTGGCATTCTGGTACAAAAACTTGGTTCGTAATAAGCTGTTTCGTTGGTCAGTTTTTATGCTGTTCGTGCTTTTATAACTAAGCTAACTAGTAATACGTTTTTGGACTTTCAATGCTAGTAAATGCGCTTCTAAATTTGTATCAGAAAATTGAGAAGTACACGTACACACGGCTTCACATCAAGCTATACATTTCCAGTTTATCCTGATCTCACATTGTTTAGGATTTCCGTACAATGCGAATGTGACAGACGGACAGACAGACAGCGGAGTCTTAGTTATAGGGTCCCGTTTTACCCTTTGGGAACGGAACCCTAAAAAAACTACCTTATGTACCTTTTAGTAGAAAGGACTTGTAATATTTTAACCCTTCAAAATTCAAAAATAAGTTTAATTTACTAAAACATTCGAATTCATTTCCATTGAAATTCCCTCCGTACTACTACTAACTAAATTCTCATTTCAAAGGTTACCAAAAGCTTCTCTACACGTGCAAACACTACAATAATAAAAACAAAAGAATGTTAACCCAAAGAAACAAATCACAATCAAACAGTCATTGGCTCTGTTAATTGGCTATTGGGTATAATAAGCCTTTCATTGCTCACACGCAGCCAGCCACATTTTACTGCAGGCCGATAAACACTCGATATTTCCCTCTTGTTACAAACTTACCTGGAAATTATTCCTTGTTTGAGATGAAATTTCAAGGTAATTGTGATGCAATATAAAAGCCTTCATTTCACGATTGCAATAAATACTCAAATGTACACACGGCTACACATCAAGCTATACATTCCCAATATAAGCTGACCTCGCATTGTACGGAAATCCTATAGAATGCGAGATCAGCTTATACTGGAAATATATAGCTTGATGTGTAGCCGTGTGTTCAATATGGTAGGTACTTTGTAGGTGATAGAACCTTAGACAGATTTATATAGTAACTAACTTGTGCCCGCGACTTCGTCCGCGTCTAATTACTTGTTTTAACATAAATATCCTATCGGTAATACTTACTTTTACTTTAAACTTCACATTAGTGAAAGAGTTTTTGAAATAGGATCAGTAGTTTCGAAGATTAAGCCATACATAACTCACAAATACCTTTATAAATTAAGTAGGTATATTGTATATATTAGTAAATTAAATAACATATTTTGATTGACAAGGCTCATTAGTCATTACCCATCTAAGGAGATGATGTAAGAACAGAAACCAGCTGTGACTACTAAACAAAAATGTATGGAATAGCTGATTTATTTTAAACAAGTTAAGTGGAAATCTGTACTAATAATAAAGCTGAAGAGTTTGTTATTTTGTTTGAACGCCCTAATCTCGGGAACTACCACTTGGATTTGCAAAATATTAACGACTGCCTTAAGTCAAGTCAAGTCAAATAATTTATTTCAAATAGCCACATTCAAGGCACTTTTGAACGTCAGAAACAAAGAAATAGAACTGATTCTAGTTGCCCCTTCCAAAAGGTAGTACGTTGGTCTTGACTGCCTCGAGAGGTCCTGGGATCGATTCCCAGGTTGGGCAAAGTCTGGGCTTTTCCATCTGGGATTTCTCAGTAGCAGCTGGGAGTCTGGATCTTGTGCCCGATGGTGGCAATAGGTTCACCTCAATTAGGTACAAGGGGGTTAAACATAACTGGCGAAATGTGGGTGTACTATAATAGGTACACCTCTGTCTAACCCTTCGGGGAAACAAGGCGTGGTCTTACAATCCATACTAATATTATAAATTCGAAAGTAACTCTGTTTGTCTGTCTGTATGTTACCTCTTCACGCCTAAACCACTGAACTGATTTCGATAAAATTTGGCAAGGTGATAGAGGACATCCCGGGGAAGGACATAGGCTAGTTTTTATCGACTTACCACGCGGGCGACGCCGCAGGCGGAAGCTAGTTTACAATAAACCTTCACAATCAAAATAGACTATAGTAGAATGTTATTACTACAATACCCAACGACAAATCACAGGGGTATTACTTACTAATACTAACGAGTATTTACTCATTATAAGTTCATAATAATCCAACAATATTTCCGTGTGTGCACCGACCGTGGGTGCGTATTATCTGGTACTATATGGTCTACTCTAAATGTCATGGTAATTTCGCCATTATCCTAATTTCCGCCTATTATAATGTCTCACTGAACGTTATCATAATATACCACGCCTGTTCTATGTAATATTATGAATGCGAAATTGAGCCTTCATGTTTGTTTGGTACTTTTTCATGGTCAGGGTTAACATTACAGGGGGCCTAGACAAAATCCCTTTTCTGTAAGCGTGAACGCCAACGGAAAGATCAAATTGTATGGAGTTGACATTAGCTTTAGAGATGTCACGTGATTGCTGCTGTCAACTCCATACAATTTGATCTTTCCGTTGGCGTTAACGCTTACAGAAAAGGGATTTTGTCTATAGCCTCTGGGCCCCTACCGCCAGCTCTTACAGCAGTATTATTTTAATATTACTTCGGTGTAGGAAAGAGATGAAGCTCTACAGGGCGTATGGCTCCATCTCTTTCCCCCACTGAGTAAGATTGAAATAATACTGCTGTAAGCGGTGGTGGTAGGCACCCTGAACTGATTTGTTAAGGTAGAGAACTATCTGGTGGAATTGCCTCGTTGGTCTAGTGGTTGCAAGTGCTACTGCTGAGCATGAGGCCCTGGGTTCGATTCCCGGGTCGCGAATTTCTCAGTAACCACCCGTAATCTAGATTTGTGCCCGGTTGATTGCAATTGGCTCACCTCCTATTACATGTGGGAGTACTATAGGTACACCTCTGCCCTTCAGTGATTACAGGCGTGTTCTGTTATGTCTGGTCTGGTACACAAGAAACAGAGAATCTCGTAAAACAGGAGGTTTCACATTACTTGGTAGCAGTGCTCGCAGGAGTAGACGTGTAAATAACTATTTACTCGACTATTTACAATCTAGAGATATTTTATGAAAACTGAACTCATAATTCATAAAATATCTCTAAAAGTATCCTAGATTACTGTCTTTTAGCAAAATTATTTATAAATCGGTTGAATATTCCTACTTATATTGTCATTGAAATCTTTACTGTCTAATTTAAAGCACCTGTCCCACCGCCGCCGGCGGTCAACGAGAAGCGAGTAAAGCTAGCAACTATCAAAACGAGTTGGCGAGGAACGATTAGCGATTAGGCTGTACGCGACGGCGACGAGCGATTCCTGTGTGTGTACCTAGCGCGAGTCTCTCAACGAGTGTTCTGTCCGCCAAGCGAGTACTCACTTTGATAGCTCTTGTGGCTGCGACAAATGAGTACTCGCCGGCGCCCCGGCGGCGCGTCGGGGAAGTGAACAGTCAGCGATCAACTATTTAATATAATTTTATTATTACCTCTATATTCTATAGGCTACATGGCCACGGGACCTACATCTTGTACGTTTCTTGAGCGACAAAAACGTTGATAGCTAAGCGCTTACTCGTCGGCGGTGGGACAGGTGCCTAACAGCGATAATTTCTGAAGTATCCATTTGTTTGATGACATAAGTAAATCCGAATCTATGTAAGAGGATAAAATTATTTATTCGTTTTAAAGCATTACCTAATACTTAGTCATAAACGGATTTAAAGATTTTGAAACGGTCATCATCAATTAATTAATTGTGTTATAAAAAAAATATACAGCCTGTAAGGGTAAACAGTCTTGTCATTCAAACCATGGGTAGATGACTTAACTATAAAAATAAATGACCGAACACAACATAAAAAAACGTCATTTTCATTAAAAGATTTTAAAAAGTTTCTATCCGACACCGTGCTCTCTAGCAAAATAGCTGACTGACTGAGGGAGGGGTCGCGCTCGCGGCCGTTCAGGTCACATCCCGTACCCCCCGCCCGTGTTGAGACGCAAGTTCGTTGCCCTAGCGCATAGCCTAGCCTAGGACAACGAACTTGCGTCTCTTGTGGTAAAATGTAGATTTAAAAAAAAGAAAAAAAAGTTGTAATTTTCCATTGATTTTACGTATTATAAATGAAACCAAACCACTGGTTGCAAGGATAACGGTGTTTACCCTAACATCCTGTATATTGATAATGTTTAATCAATGGTTGGCATTTGACTTCTAAACTATCAATTGGCAACAATACCTACGAATCTTATCATGATGATGATATTATTTTTATTTAAATGGAAATCCTGCTTAAACCATGTTTATTAAAAAATTTGGATAGGCATTTGAGCAAATAATGTTATTCAATGGCTATATTTCCAAAGTATGGCATAAGCATAATCAGCCTATAATGTCCCACTGCTGGGATACAGGCTCACACATACACACACACACGCACATAACACAGGCACGGTTCACAGGCAGGCATATTTTTAACACCATAAATAACATTAATTGTTAATAATTATTATGTCTGTGAAGGTCAATCAAAATTCAAAACTGATTTAATTTAACATTAAGGTAAACGTTTCTCTATGTATTTTAACATAGGTAATTCGCATTGGGTTATCCTGCAATGATAAATATAATTTATGTATTGGTTGACAGATAAATATTAATTAGTTAATCAACATTTTTTTAAGTAAAAGTTGCAAACTCCTTTATGTAGGTAACTTTTGAAAAATCGAAATCTTGCATATATTTCGATTTAAAAAAAGTTACTTACGATGTACCTAATTCCTGCAGGAATTATTAAAACAATGCGTTTTCATAATTTAATTTTTGAGGAAATTCACGTATATTCTTACGATTCTGTACTTAATAAATTGTAGATAAACGAAATCAACGCCATTTTTCTTTTAGTTATTAAAAAGAATAATCCCTTTGTTACCAAAATATCCGATTAAATCATAATTTTTTATGCTTCAAGCATTAATATTTCTTTGGAAACTAAAAAAGACCTCAATGTCACGCCATTCATAAGAACTTTAACAATAGGAGTGCAATAATAACTTCTTTAGTCACATTTAAAACGGTTCAGCGGTGTCTGAGAAAATGTTGCACAAAAGGTACCAACATTCGCACTTAAATTGAGGCGCAATGAGTAAACAATTAATACTTAATTAAAAGCCCGTAGGTATATGAGCTGCACGGGCCAATCGAAGGTTAAGCTACGGTTGCCGCGGTCGGTTCGTGGATGGGTGTCTATTACAAATCGAGTCCTCCGTGTCTCAGAGGAGAAATATTGTGATCGAGTGGGTACGATTTTAACATCTGAGATCTTACATAGATTACTTCCATTCATTATTAAATTGATTTTTCCTCATTCGCCCCACACAGATCGCCCCAGATTTTGTTCCTTATTCGTTAATTTTGTTTATTTTTCCTGTTTTTTTCCCATTTTTAGACGATGATTCTTATTATAAGAAGAATCATCCAATGTTAGTGTGATCATTCATAATACTAAGATCTTAGTCACGAGAATTACAAAGTAATTTCTCACATTCATACTATTGACTAATTATTGAGATATTGACACAACATTCTGCTAATTATTAAGTCATGAAAACTGCACAATAGTAAACAATACTGTACAATAGTAAGTAAAGAAACTATAATTATGTTAAAGTAAATAAGTTTAGTAAATATTGGAATTAAAAACAAGCTTGCTGTCTTTCTAACCCTACAAAATGGTTGAGCTGGACGGTGCTGATCCACATACGTCATGTTCGTGAACGGGCGCTGTCAGTTGAGACTGGTCATCTCTCATCTGCCAGGGCTTATTTTTAATCTTATATTTTGAATTATTTTTCATTTGACATTGTTCTCATATATAGAAGCACCAAAAATACTGTACCCAGGATTTTGTAATATCTATATCCATTTTTAAAAGAGTGTCCTTGGAGTTTCTTGCCCGTTCTTCTCCATAGAGATCTACGATTTGGAATGGGCAACTAGCTTCAACTTTTTGACTAACTGACCGACTCTTTGACAATTCAAAAGTGCCTGTAAATGGTTTAATTGAAATAAATGCTTTGAGTTTGAGTTTAACCATGACTTGTTTTTGAGAGAAAAAGAAGAAACTACTTCGAACATTTTTTTAAATGTAAGTAGATACTAAAATGTTAAAATGTCTGAGATTGAACTTAGGACAACGTTTAGCTACTATATAAATTAAGACACTATAGATACCAATTACGTGAAAATAAATATGTATGTGATTTAATGTGCGATGTTCTATACGTACAAAAAAATAACAACTTGATTTTTTGTACCTTTAACGAACTTTATTTCGAACTTACTAAATTGAACAAGTACAAAATAAACATAAACGGTCCCCGAAACGATCAATAGCAATTTATTTTTTTACGTGAATGATACACATTGATGCGCTAATTGATCGTCTACCCTACCAAATGCAATTGAAGCGATTGAAAATATTACTACAACAGTTGCAATTGATCGTTTAGCTTCAGCAAAAATAATGTTATCAATACCCAAAAAAAACAAAATAAACCTAAAAGAAACCATGGAAAGGTAACAATAACTTACCTCTAAACGAATTAATTTCCTCAAACTTTCCACACACACTATAAACAAAATCTTTCCTCCTTTCTTTCCACTATCACTTCAACACTTTTGGTCACTTTGATCACAAATACGTGCGTACACTCGTTCAGTTTGGTCGCAGCGCGTATGGGAGTGTGTTTTGGTCTCAGAGCGGGTACATTGGCCCGGCGTGGTAGTGAAACTGCGGCGGTGAGCGTACTACCGCCGCGACGTGATTCATTGACGAATAGTGAGTGGTGCGGGGCATGAGTGGTAGCGGGTATAGCGGGTGAACGAGACTTAAAATATTTCGTTTGTTTTATGGCTGTGCCTGACAGGGTCCATAATTAATTTAATTTATTAATACTTACCACCTGTGTGTAAACATTATGGATTGCAATAAAGATAAATTGAATTGAATTGAATAATGTCATTGTTTTATTATGGGCCAATGATAAGTCGATGGTTAAGACATTAAATAGTATGCTAATTACCCGATTAAGGCAAAGCCAAAGGAGGGTTATGATTTTGACAGGCTAAGTTGTATATGTATATGTTCATCTCTTCCGGCCGTGTGACTTCGGTTAAACAAAATCCGATGTTATTTTTAATTTGTGTGTAGGTGATGTCTTGTTTATACCTTTTTAGTAGCAGTTTTTGTACTAGTCGGGTTTTAGTTTTTTTATTAAATCCAATTAAAATATGATGTTTTTTTTACAAATCATCAATAGGTAAACTAGATTGTTATCAACGTTAGCCTGCAAAACATCATGATTTACAATTTTAAAAAGTTGAACGTCACTCTTACTACATACAAGATGAATATCAATGTAAAGAATATCAATCCGCATCAGAAACGCGATCCTCTATATAATTACTGCACATAACCACAAAATAGAAAGGTGCAGAAAGCAAAAAGCAAAAATAATCAGGCATATTTTGGGCTCGCTCGTTCCATCGTAGACTTCATCCATCGCTTTCCACCAGACGAGATCGAGGTCAAGAGCAGGCCCATTTACCAATAAGAAAATAATAAAATGGCCCACGCACACTAACGCGTACGTACAGACATCTCAAACTGGCTCAAACAAATGCAATGTGCGAATGTGCCTGCACTCGCTGTACGTGTTTTTATGTGTGTGTGCGTTTTCGCTCGTTCTATGGAGCTGACCTTCTGACCTATCTACAATACGGCCGATGAATCATGGCTGGTCCGAACTTTGCACAATAACATAATTTATTTTAGGAATCAAAAAAGAAAAAGGCTAGTGTGAGTATGAGTACATGCGCGAAAGTTCAGAGAGCCTTGTTCAGACCAGCCATGATTCATCGACCGTACCTTTTGTACATGTGTCGTATCTATGTGTGCGTGCATTTTCACTCATTGTATGGAGCCGACCTTCTGTGCCTATTTATTTTCTGACAATAAGTATGGCTGCGCGCGTGACAATGTGTTGACCTCAGAGACAGTTATGATTCAGTTCATACGGCCCAAGATGTCGGTCGAAGTATCATCATAATTTATAGTTCACGCGATCGAGTTGTAAGATGGAGTGTGTCGTAAACAAATGCGTGATAAGTAAGTATAGTTAGTAGTTTAATACATCATAACATTATAGGCCTGTATTACCCGAAGGATTAGCCAGAGATGTTCCAATAATACGTTATATTTTAAGTCCCATGTAATAGCGTGTGGTGAGCCTATGCCATCAACGGGGCACAAGTCCACACTCTGGGCTGCTGCTGACATTATATTCCTAATGGAAAAACCCAATAACACTTTGGCTGACTTGTTAATAGAACCCATGGACCTCATGCTCACCAGTAGCGCTTGCGACCACTCGACCAAAGAGGCAATATTTTTTATGGTTTAGAAGTTGGTCTCTCTAGATGCCATGGTACCGTCGTGCAAGACATTAAAAAAGTCAGTCCAATGTAAAATTCATTAATTTTTGTGATTTTTAAACAAATCATTCATAATTTAAAAATTACAACGTTATGTTGCAGGTTTGTTATTTTTTTTTGTAATTAAGCTTTTCCATCTCACAATATTTCTGCATATTTTATGATTCAATACATCCTATACTTAACAAGTCCAATAACTTTTCTTATTTACAAGAACGAAACGTGTTCTATAAACAATAGATACTACGTTAAACTCAATGTCAAGTCACCGTGTAACATTGAAGTAAGTAATTCGTCACAGAAGCAATAAAATTGATCTCGACCATGCAAATGTCTTTCACACCTCCGTGCTAACGTACTCTGCCAATTGGTAATTTACATGATTTTCTATATAACAATGCCAGTGGCATAGCGAATGTAAAAATGTTTTGGTGCTAATATTATTTCAAGAGCAGATTTATTTATTTATTTATTTAACAACAATTGCTTGCTGCACTAACAGTAAATACCAAAGCGTGCAGCAAGCCAACAACATAACATGATGATAACAGATGATTTGGTTCGTTCTAATTTCGCCTTAATTTGAAAGGTAACGGTTTTGTTACATCGAGAGTAAGTACGTAGTATTATAATATCTGTGGTAAGTTAAATAATATGGTGAGTGTTTATTGTTTTCTGATGATTGTTTAGCTTATTTATGACGTGTAAAATCAATGGATAAATATTAGTTTCAACTCTGAAGTTTTAACAAAAACTAGTCTCATTATGTTTGTTACTAATCATATTTAAAATAATACGTTTATTTTAGCTAAATCATAATTAAACGTCGTTCAAGCGATTTTGAACCTATTGGTGCAACTATTGCCTTATCCTTGACCTGAACTCAAATTACACGCATACGGATATGGTACAGGCCCAGGTTACCGTCATTTGTCTTGCTACCCGCTGCCGCTTATGCCTTGCATTCCCAACGTAATTTTATTAATAGTGACGTAACGATCGGCACTGGAAACCGGTTTCTAATGACGTAGGTACCTATTCACTATAATTTGTGTATAGTATAGTATATCCGCAAACGTCACGTAGGCTTACCCCATAAGAATAATGGCCAAATCTGACGTAAAGATCTTCTGCGAAAGCTCTTCCTGCTGACGTCATGTTTGTATGCTTTCGTCATAAGTTTATGGTGACTGTCTCTTTGACAGACAGCTGTGCTGCTGAGGAGTTTGTTGCGGCACTTCTTCTTCCCAGCTAAAGCACTAGGATGTGGTGAAGGGTAGGCGTTTTGGGGGACTGTCTCTTTGACGTTCGAAAAGTGCTGATTCTCAGCCAAGTTTGAATGAATGACTTTTGATTTTGATTTTGGTGTAGTGGTCGCAAGTGCTAGGTACTGCTAAGCATGAGGTCCTGGGTTCGATTCCCAGGTCGGGCAAAGACCAAAGTACTATTGGGTTTTTCAATCTGGGATTGCTCAGTAGCGGCCCGGAGTTTGGATTTGTGCCCGGTTGATGGCAATAGGCTCGCCCACTATTACATGGGATTTAGAGTTATAACTGGTGAAATGCGGGTGTGAGGTAACATAACCCTTCAGGGAAACATGGCGTGATGTTATGTTATGTTTTGTGGTAAGCAGGTCGATGACTCCACAGCGTGGAAAGGAAAGTAAAAATATACATCTTTATATTTTTATTTCCAGTTAATATAATTATAGGTAACTAGCTTCCGGTAGCAGCTTCGCCCGCATGATACATACAATCAATCAATCTGCCTAGCCTTTTCCCAACTATGTTGGGGTCGGATTCCAATCTAAACGGATGCAGCTGAATACCAGTATTTTACATGGAGAAACTGCCTATCTGACCTCCACAACCCAGTAACTGGGTAATACGATACCCCTTGGTAAGACTGGTTGTCAGACTTTCGAGCTTCTGACGACCCGTAACGACTGTCAATCTACGAATAAAAGCCGGGGTGCTCTGAGGTGCTCTGAGGGGTCTCAAATAAAATAATACTGTACACACGGCTACACATCAAGCTTACTGACAGGACTATTGTTGCCAATAAGCCTGATATAGTAGTGATAGACCGATTAGCGCGCCGCGCAATGATAGTCGATGTTACCATCCCACATGACGTGAAAGCTGAGAAAGAGAAACAAATAAAATATAGAATCTCGACTTAGCACACGAGGTTGTCGACATGTGGAATGTGAGCTCGGCTATCATTGTGCCGATTGTCGTAACGGCCAATGGCTTGATGGCCGAAAGCCTCGACCAACATCTCTCGAGGCTCTCGTTAGGCGGTTGGATCAAGGGCCTGATTCAGAAGGCAGTACTCCTTGATACGGCTCGCATTGTGAGGAGGTTCCTGTCTCTGCAGCCCTAACCACCGGTAGCTTGGACCCTGCTCCCGACACCGGCGGACTTCTATTTTTTATATTTTTAAATGTTTTTTTTTAGGTTTTTATAAAAATATTTAAAAATGTAAATATACTTATAAGAAACTTGATAAAATACAATATAAACAAAATAAACTTAGTCAGGACAAATAACGATAGCTAGAGGAGAAAACGTATCCAGCAAATTAGCCACGATTAATTTAGCCACGAGCCCCTCATTATCATTTATAACAATACTTCTGCATGACCAAGAATGAGAGTAAACACAGTAGTCTCTAATTACGTGTAAAAAACGGAAAGAATTTGTAAAAATAATGTTTTCTTTACAATCGTAGACCTCGTGCCGCTCTGATAATTATGCTATTCAGATTCATCAGTCATTCAACAGTCTACAAGGAAATTAGAACTTCAGGCACTTGAATATAAGGTCTAAAGTCTATTGACTAAAAACTTACAATTATATTTTTTTCTATCATTATTTAGAACCTTAAACCGATTCATATAAAGTTCAAAGTAAGGATTGTTTTCTTTGCAACTTCACATCTGTCGATCAATTTGGGCCGATATGACTGATTGCAGATGATAATTGTATTGACATGCATAAGGCTTGATTTGGAAGGACGACTTGGTCGCAAATTGATTCAAATGACCGCAAAAAATCGCAGTAATTATAGAAGTGTTTCGTTGTATAATTATATTGAGGAAAAAAGGCTCTTTATGGATTGAATACTTAGTTCCTACATCATTTTGTGGGTGATTACTGATTATTGTAGTGACAAATGCCTTCATGCCTCGTGGCTCGGAAAGCACGAAAAGCCTTTGGTCGCGGCTGTCATTCGTAGATTTTTGACAGTCGTTACGTCAGAAGCCCAATAGTCTGACAACCAGTCTTACCTACGGGTATATCGTGCTGTGGAGATCAAGTGACTCCATGTAAAAAAATACTGGCATTCAGCTGTATCCGGTTAGACTCCAACATATTAGGGAAAAGGCAGATTCATTGATATTACTTTTTGTAGTGACTAATTTGGCTTGATAATAATAATTATTATTAATCGTTTATTTCAGAATTAAACATTCCATAAATTGTTAGTAAAATGGTACTTAAAACTATGTTAGTACATTATTATTCATTATTATTATTTACAATTGCTCTATTTAATGTTATATAGGGCACCTCCAGATCCGTGGACAGTATTCCAGTGCCTCACAACTGGGCAATCAACCCTCTCCAATATGGTATTCAGAAGGCTGTTGGTGCTGCCCCGCACGCGGCGCATCAGGGAGGCCACTCGTTTTCGCACTATTACCCTAAAGCAGTCTGTGTTAGCCTCAGCAAACATACCTGATGCACTACAAAAGCGAGGCAACCCCAACAGCATCCTAAACCCATTATTGTACAGGACCCGCAGGGCATTGAAAGATCTACGCGTATAACGGACCCACAGGCTGCAGGTGTAAAATGTCTGACAGTAAGCCTTAAAAAGAGCAATTTTAACTTCTTTTGTACACCTTGCAAACCTGCGCGCCAACATAAAACAACATAATAATAACACGTTTGACAACAAAATGACGCCGTTTGCCATGTTTAGGCATGACATTCGTATTCCGAATTTCCGTTTAGACCTCAATGTTCGCCTAATTTACGGTGTAATAAAACATGATTCAAAAAGGAAAATTCAGAAAATTGCCAACTCTTTTATTAATAGCAGATGATGGATTGTCAAAATCAAAATCAAAATATTTTATTTCACATAAACCTACATGGGCACTTATGAAACGTCAGAAGCTAGTTGCACGGTTCCAATTGGTCGTTTCCTATGGAGAAGAGCCGCCAAGAAACTCCATGGTTACTCTTTTAAAAATAATTGGCTGTTACAATATTTTCGAATTGTCATGTCACACATAAAATTGCTCATTACGTTATGTATATTGTGACAACGTCTTGCAAATTCTTTTCTCTAAGAGCTATATTACAACGGGACACCTTGGTGGCACAATGGTCAGGCTGCGATTTTTTTTTATTGATGACTTACAAACTGATAATAATTAATTTTCTTCTCCATAAAAAAAATTAAACAACTAAAATTAATTTTATTTTATTCAAATTGGGCTGAGAATCAGCACTTTATGAGCCCCAAAATGTCCGCTCTTACTACTTCCTAGTGCTTTAGCTGTGAAGAAGAAGTGGCGCAACAAACTCCCTAACAGCACAGCTGTCTGTTCAGTTAGAAATTATGTGAATAAATAAAATATCATTATTGTCGCCATATCTGACCAAAGCCTAAAATCGATTGATACATCGGGATCGCCCACGAGAGCGTTTCGCAAATATTTTCTATCCGCTATCGTAACGCGATGGCCTTTGATACACTTAATTGGTGATCGTTTTGAAATGTAACCCACTGCAGTGTGTAGGGAATACCTTCTCACATAATAAGCAGATGCAAGACTTGATAGTTTGTGTTATTTTTGTATAGCTGATGCTGGAAAAGACATTTGAATTTTCCGGAAAATAAGAGTTTCATTACTCCTTTTCTAGCAGTTTAGAGAAAGTCGAAACAGCTCAGGGGGCCTAAACCGGCCACATTAGCAATTCCTCTAAAAGCAGTTCATTTACTGAATCCCAGATGTCATTAGCAATTCATAATTTGAGGACCATTTTACGAATCTCCACAAAAAACACATGAATTATTTTGTAATATGAATTACAAGCAGATCATAATAATATTATGAATTGTCAGTTTGTGACACTTTACGATGATTCAGAATATTTTCATATTATGATTCTGCCAAAGTGGCTGTTTTAAGCCCCCAGTTAGAGCGACACTACAAATCCAATGTGTTTAGCTGCGATGCTTCAAACAAAAGAATACTCCATAGCACTCCATATCGCTTTTTGTTCGCGTATTTTTTGCTGTAGCGTTGTATGAGCATTGTATTTGAGCAAGATCAAGGTTAGTAGGTACCATTGAACGAGTACTGTCTACGTTCGAACGGGTGCTGCTTGTGGTGACTGGTCGTCTTGCTGATCTCGGTTTTGTTAATGTTATTAGTAATTCATTTTTATTTATTTTACTTCGATGGTCCTAGTTTATCATTACATTTATAACTTCCAGTTGCAGCTATAAAAACCTATATGTAAGCGGGCACGCCCTTTGTGCCTGGAGGCTTTTATTTAGTTAATTTATGTTTACATTTACTACTTATTTCTGCTTGAGAATTATATATATATTATAGGTTGGTATATTGGCGTGTGCTAGCTGACATATGGCTAATAATTAGATTTATGTTTTATGTTGCGTAATGTCAATGATTTTGCAAACTTTTGTATAGAATCATTTTTTTCTAACTGAACAGACAGCTGTGCTGCTGGGGAGTTTGTTGCGCCACTTCTTCTTCCCAGCTAAAGCACTAGGAAGTGGTGAAGGGTGGGCGTTTTGGGGGAGCCTAGTTTGAATTTGACTTTTGATATTGATTTTTCAGATTTTGTTGGCCCAAAACTTCGCCACTTCCAAAGCATCATCAGAGGTCACTTCGACTGCATGTTTTGGGGCATAGAGGACATGATAGCAGATGGAACGTGGTTTGCGACACAGCACCACATCCACACCCTCCAGCCGATCAACTTAATGCAGTTGGAGTTACACCCCCTAGCTTTTTTTTTTGAGGATGGGATATCATCAAATGACTTCTCCCGCTCTGGGCGGGCACCCATGTTCCTTCAGTTGTCTGTTGCCAAGGGCGGTATCACTTTCGGACATTCATGCAACACCTCCTAGCCTGGAGCCTGGTTGGAGCCAAAAGCTCAAACCCAACAGCACGCATTTCATTTATACGTAGCCAAGATTTCGTAAAGACGGGCTCAAGATACAGATCATAAGATCAGATCATTACGCAAGTAACGCAACTTAAAAGGGTTCTGAGAAGAGAAAGGATTTACCACACGATCTCATTGTGTTCCCTATGCGAAGGGATTGCCACACGGTGCTGGTATGCGAGTAGCGTGGCGATTGACGTGGTGCAATCTAAAGCTGAAAGTAATAGTGTATGGTGACTGTGGGGTAATTTATATACTCATTATACAGGGTGTAAGGGTAAATACCGTTGTCACTCAAACCAGTGGGTATACTTAAATATAAAAATAAATGACCGAGTAACAACAAAAAAAAACGTTATTTTCATTAAAAGATTTTAAAAAGTTTATATCCGACACCGTGCTCGCTAGCGAAACAGCTGACTGACTGAAGAAGGGGTCGCGCTCACGGCCGGTCAGGTCACGTCCCGCGCCCCTCACCCGTGTTGAGACGCAAGTTCGTTGCCCTAGCGTATAGGGTGAAAGGGTGAAATACTCTTGTGGTAAAATGGAATTAACAAAGAAAAAAGGGCGTAATTTTCCATTGATTGTACGTTCTTTAAATGACACCAAACCACTGGTTTCAAGGATAACGGTGTTTACCCTAACACCCTGTATTTCTTGTATTCTGGAATTCGTAGTTAGGGGTTTCCCCAAAGAAGACTTTTAATACATTGTCCCATTGTCATACCCATACGGACTCTCCAAAGATTGTCAGATGGGAAAACCCGAGGTGCACAAAGAACCTATTGACTTGTTTTTACCTGAAAAAGGACCATCTCACGGTGTTTCTGATTCCAAGGAGATTGGTTTACTGGGTTTATTACACATACACATTCAGCACGCCACCTGCTACCATCCTTACATAGGTACTCTTTTTGCTTCGTTTATGATTGCACCGTAATAACGACTATGGTGCAATCTAATCTAACTAATATCATAAACGCGAAAGTTTGTAAGTATGGATGGATGGATGTTTATTACTCTTTCACGCAAAAACTACTGAACCGATTTGGATGAAATTTGCCACACAGATAGTTTATAACCTGTATTAACACATAGGATACTTTTTATTCTGATATTCCCACGGGATCGAGACATATGCGGGTGAAACCGCGGGGTGCTACTAGTAGTTATATAAGGTTTCGTATCTTATCTATCCTATCATGTTCCATGTTCGTGGGATATACTTTGCGAAATAAATCAATTTAATTTGAATTTACTAACACTGTGGTCAAATGATCAGAACGGGCCCCATTCCCATGTTTATAAAAATGGTCGCATTCTAATCTGTCTCAATCTCTCAAAAATACAGCGGTACAAGGATCTTTTGGGTGAAAAATCACTTTAATTTCGGTAGTCAGTTGTTTTTTTTTTATCAATAGTTTCTTATTTTTCACTTTTTAGTTGTGGTACCTACCCCACACAAATTCGAATACCACTACCTGCTATGTAAATGACAACAGTGACAAGAACTTAAAACATCATCATATAGGCCAAGTGGGACAGAGAGATATTTCTCGACAGCATGTGATGCCAAGCCAGAGACCCATGGGTCGCATAAAAACTCAGACACCCAGGTTAGTCGCTAGTGACTAACCTGGGTGGACTACCACACGAAAAAGAATAAAAGAAAAAAGTTTACGTTAAATAAAATCGCTTCAACATTTTTCGAGTTCGCACCACACGTATATACAGACATGGAGTTATCCTTACTCGCTTAAGACCCTGCCCCAATTGTGACAACCTAGAACATTAGATTAAAGCCTGCCTTCGATAATTAATACATATTTATCCATATCCACCTTCTCACCTCACGTCTCTCTAAGCATGATCTTATTGGATCTCGTTAAGATCTACTATCTTACATCCTGCACATAGTAAGGACTTTAATTTGTGTATCTTAGGGTTCAATATTGCTTTTTCCAGTGTCGAATTAACGTGGTATCTGATTAAAGAATACCAAGTAAAGAATTGCGACCAATTTCATCTTTATGTCTGTGTAATACGATTGATATTGTTTTGGCTAGATAGTATTTCTAAGTTTGTTCTTAACTTAATGTCCTGCTGTCCGTTACACATAATTGGTACAGATTGCGTGTAAGGCGAATATAATAATCTATTAAATAGTAAAGTACATAGTTTAATGTACTAGTGAGATATATAACGGCCGTATTTAGATTATAACGTCTGGACAAGTTAATAAAATTGTATTTCTTGAGTTAATGGGAAAACATGGTGTATTTATATCGTTAGCTTCTGTGTTACTAAAAGTTTGATAAATAAACCTAGAATTATGATATTTTCATAGAATCTGAGACGTTGGTCTAGTGGTTGCAAGCGCTACTGCTGAGCATGAGGTCCTGGGTTCAATTCCCAGGTCAGGCGAAGTGTCATTGGGTTTTTCTATCAGGAATTGCTTAGTAGCAGCCCGGAGTCTGGATTTGTGCCCGGTTAATGGCAATAGGCTCGTACCCTATTACATTCGACTTACACATAACTGGTGAAATGTGGGAGAATACAGGCGTGGTGATATACAGGGTGTTCGGGTAAACACCGTTATCCTTGCAACCAGTGTTTTGGTTTCCTTTATAGAACGTAAAATCAATGGAAAATTACAACTTTTTTTTAATTTTTTTAGATCTAAGTTTTACCACAAGAGACGCAAGTTCGTTGCCCTATGCGCTAGGGCAACGAACTTGCGTCTCAACACGGGCGGGGGGTACGGGATGTGACCTGACCGGCAGCGAGTGCGGTCCCTCCCTTAGTCAGTCAGCTGTTTCACTAGCAAGCACGGTGTCAGATAGAAACTTTTTAAAATCTTTTAATGAAAATTGCGGTTTTTTTTTGTTGTGTTCGGTCATTTATTTTTATATTTAAGTCAACTACCCATGGTTTGAATGACAAGAGTGTTTACCCTTACATCCTGTATTATAGAATTATTAATATTTGAAAAATGTATCATAAAATATAAATGATACTGATCTTTTTCATTTTCCTGTCCTGTCAGTTACTTGTCATTTATTTAAACTAGGCTGAGAATTAGCATCTTTCGAACGGTAAAATCAGTTAATTACTTGGACCAACTATTGTGGCCAACTAACGCTATTGTGGTAGCCAACAAACTATTTGGGCCAATATTTGCAAATAACAGAACTCTTTTCAAAGAAGACCAATTGAGAGCAACTGCATTGAATTCATCAATTTGGCACACAAACATGACATATACAAACCAATTCAATGAGATATTGGTTCCGGTTTCCATGGTGCGAATTTCAATTACAGAGGAACGAGTCTGGCGGCAAGCCTGTAAACGGTACACAAATCTAGGTACTTAGGTACACATTTCCAGTACCTAGCTGCCTAGGTAAGTATAAAATGACAGTTGGTACTCGTATGTATGTTTTTCAACTACAATGTTAAGATTGTTCTTAGGATAAAAAACAGGGTAGAAAACATGTTTATCGTACGGAACCTTCAGCCGCGAGTTCAACTCGCACTTTTTTTGTTTTGTATGAAACTCCATCCCCTAAAGGAGTTAATATAGGGTATGAAAGTTTATATCCGGCACACAGAATATTAGAATCCCATAAATCATTTACGGTTAAGAGCGGTGGCCGCCACATAACGTCTGCAATTTACCGGTGAATGACGTCTCTGAAACATTAATTATGAAAGAGTTGGTGTGTTTTCTTATAGAGCATTTTTTGACACCGTAAACCCCGCTGCCATCATTTTCATGACAACTGTCACTACGGCCGCTATGTGGCGGCCACCGTTAATCTAGGAAACCGTAGCTTTATCCAAATCAAATAACGCGTTTTCTTCACAGTCAATCTATTGAAAATGATCTTGTAACGTAACCAATTTGTATGCGAATCATCTATCAATGTAATGTGCCCATTACTTATTCACGACACGTGCCTATTGCTTCAAATTGTTTCTCAGCTGAATTCTATTACATTACATTGTAGACATACATACATACATTGTTACATTACATTAAGTGTTACATTGTAGTCATTGCGTGTGAGTGTTTCTTTTGTGTTCCGTAAGTAACAAGATGTAGGTAGCACAACATCGGTCCTGTAATCCCCGAAGAGTTAGGCAGAGGTGTGCTTATAGTTCATCCATATTTCGCCAGTTATGTAGGTAATACGGGGCGAGCCTATTGCCACTAATGGACCACAAATCGACAATCCGGGCTGCTACTGAGAAATTCCTAATGGTAAAGCTGAATGACACTGTCCGACCCGGGAATCGAAGTCAGGAGCTCAGCAGTAGCACTTGCGACCATGACCAACGAGGCAGCTTTTATCTTGATGTAACCAATTTTATAGGTTATTAAGACCTCCTTGATTGAATGAAGCTATACTCCATTTGAAATAAGATAAACAAACCTTTTTACAGTCCGTTCAACCGATTTTGACTTCTATAACGTAGCCATAAGGATGGCATTCAAAACAAAAATCGTTACACAATACCAACTGGACCAACTGTCTACTGCAGCTGCCCTTTGTCATACCACCAACGCAATAGAAGTCAAAATCAGTTGAACGGACTGTAAAAAAGGCTTATTTAAATGTCTAATCTTATTTCAAATGGAATATAAGTATCGTCGATCTCGTAATAGCGTCACCACCCTTACACTGTGTCATTATTCATTCAATACACGACATTATTAATTAACAATTGGTAGAGATTGATATGACATTTGATCATTTTGTTTTTATAAAAAAAAACTTAGATAAATCTTAGTCCAGGACACCGGCATTTTAAAAATAACAGAATCGCTAGAAATATTTACAGAACACATTAACGTATCGTTTCTAATAACAGAAAAAACTGTTGCTTTGTATTTGTATGTACTAATAACACAAAGTAGCCAGATAGAGTAGATTTACTTTATTAAAGTTGGATGCGATTATTTTAATATAAAGATGCGGGGAGGCAAAATTATTGAACGTGTTCACACCAAATCACAACGAAAGCACGATACACTCGCCAGAGAAGAAGCCAAATAGTCCTCGGCAGCTTCCCTCCGACTGTAGATAACGAAGCACTGGCCTATGTCCAGCAGTGGACTGCGTTAAGCTGAACAAAGCACAAGTAGTAGTATTGCAGAGTGTTATCCTTAGCGATTAGATTTCGAAGTTAGCGGTTTTTATAGAAATTATTGGCAACCACGTGTCAGCCATTATTACACACGCGATAACGAGCGGAGCAAGCGTAATTTTAGCGTTTTTATGTGTTTAAAATGTGGATGTTTTAGCTACCAAAAGTTCTACCTATTTTTTTTTTGTGTTGGTCTACAGTGTGTTATAAGACCCATTATAAAACCGTCAATATAGCATTCGTACATCAAACGAAGTAAATTGATAAAATAATAATTGCTGGGAAACGACTTTTGTTTTTGGGGTAAAAAGCATTGTACTTATGGGTGCAAGCATCGGTACAAAGCTCTTCAAAGTTAAGTTCTAACACTAAAAACTTGTTTTCGTAAAAATCTTCCAAAAATGTTGGAACTTTGACCTTCAATATCTCCGTAACCAAAAAGTTCCCAGGTCCAGTATAAAAATGTACTCGCAATTACGGGAAAATAAGTGACACTTGGCTTCGTTAAGCGTCTTTTCGCACCCGTTATAGATGAATATTCTATAAATATAGAAATATAAATGGAAACGTTACATCAAGGGTCAAAATATTTTTAAGATAGCAAAATGGGAATGATTATAGGTTCCATTAAATAGATGCCATTTTTTATTACATCATCCCCACGAAGTAAGATGATTTGGCAGCTTGGGATCGCCACCATGACCTCTGGCTTTTCTTGTCATAAAAATATGATATGTAAGTTTACCCAACATCACTAACTACGGGCCTTCTTTACTTTTTTATTTCGTGACTGCAAAAGTATAGACGGAAGGAAATAGCAAATTAATTTGAAACAGTATGATTAGGTGTTTATTTGATGGCGTTTCCGTTTGTAAACTATCAAGGTTCGTTCGATACTTGAACTGCAATAATCACTTGTTTATAGATATTTTAACGGCTTTGACATAAATATATAAAACGATAATAGATTAAGGTGCTAACTAGTTAAAGGTCGTATGAAAGAACCTTATCTAACTGAACAGACAGTTTGTTCTGCTGAGTTGTTTGTTGCGGCACTTTTTCTTCCCACCGTGTGGGCGTCTTGGGGGAATGTCTTATGTAATTTTTACTCTCACAAAGTGCTGATTCTCAGCCTAGTTTGAATAAATGACTTTTGATTTTGATTTATGTTGCTTGTCACCATATACCAGGTTATTTGGAGCATTAAGTCTTAATAATTATGCTTGAGAAGGTTTAGCGGTGGGGTGTAACGGACATGCTAATTCTTAATAATAGTATAACCTCACAACAAAATCTGTCTAGCCTTTTCCCAACTTGGGGTCGGCTTCCGGTCTAACCAGATGCAACTGAATACCAGTGTTTAACACGGAGGGACTGCCTGTCTGACCTCCACAACCCAGTGGTTGTGGAGGTCAGACAGGCAGTCACGCCTGAATCAATTAACACTATACCCTTTGCTGGGTAACACTTATACCCTTTTCGCAAGATTGGTTGTCAGACTTTTAGGCTTCTGACTACCTCAACGACTGTCAAAGACCAATAAATGACCGCTGGGACCAACTGCTTAGAGTGATTTCCGAGGCACGGGCGGTTTCGGTATGTAATGGATGGTCACCCATTCACGAATTGACCTCGGCAAGCATTGCTTAGCCTTGAAGATTGACTCGTGCGGCTGTTGTATGTACTGTTCTTATTTAAATTCGACGCAGTTCACGTTTGTATTCATCAGCCGTCATCTCAGCAGTCCCTTTCTTCCTGGCCATATTGTCTTTCACACAATGCCATCAATCTTTTAATTGTTTGTTTCTTCCAGCATCTACCTGCAATCATTATGTACCCTTGTTCTTATTACATTCTCGTCATTCCTTCGCATCACATATCCTTTGTCCGTACCATGACAATCGGCTACTCTTCAGATTAGCTGAAGTTGTCACGACCTACGAGAATACTACTAGAGGTATAATCAGCTTGTTCTGAAACATGTCCATGTGTGAGCTACACGATTACTGACAATGCGTGCACTGACTCTGGACACAGGTCCACTCAAATCTGTATGGTTTTTTCCTCAAAAGACCATCTCAGACATTAATCTGCATGGCTTATGAACCAACAAAGATGGTTGACCAAGATTATGTCTAGACTTTACAAGAGACTGTGACATTTGAATTCGTTTCGATCTTGCTTCTCAGAGTAGTCAGATAGGAAACATCGAACTCATCTACTGGGCCTGTTTGGCGCAGCCGTGAGGCGCACAATACTTTTTTTTTTTTATGTTCTGTGTTTTTTTCTATAAATATTGTGTGCCTTACCTGGGTCAAATAAATTTATTTTCTTTCTTTATCTAGTTTTAAAACATACGTTATTTTTGACGTGTAAAAGTGCTTTTTGAACCAATTTACAGACATAGATATAATTTATCATTTATGAGATTGCTCGTTTCGATTACTTTTAAGTAAGATTTTTTTTTTCAAATCAAATCAAATCAAATTGTTTATTGCAATCCATAATGTACAAATTAGGTGGTAAATAAAAATTAAAGAAACAATTATGGACCCTGTCGGGCACAGCTAATTTTAAAAATAGGTAGAGAGCGGAAGAGCGCTTTACAAGTTTTTCTTGTTATTATGTTAGGGAGTATTTATATCTTACCTATGTATTTATATTTTCATTCATTCTCTTATTCTATTAATATTTTATATACGTCTATCCATTTATTAATTAATTATTATATTTATTTACTAGCTTAAAATTTGTTTATTATTCTTAATGTAGTATAATTATTAAGTATTATGGTATAATTTATTTTTTACTATTTTACTTATTAAAATATATCTGGTTGTCATAATTATGCGTTATTATTATTGAATTGAATTTATCTATTATAAAATTATTCCATATCCTATTATCTATGTATTTTTGTATTTATATTTCCATTTGTTTACATATTCTATTAATATTTTATATACAGGTCTATCTATTTAATTATAGTTAGTTTAGTATTGCTATTTCATTACTCGCTTAAAAAATGTTCATTGTTTTTAATGTAATATATTTTTTAAGTATTTTAATACAATTTATTTTTGTTGTTTTAATTATTATTATCAATATTGGATTTATCCGTAAGATATTCTTGTACTGTGTAATAGCTTTTTTTAATTAAGTATTGTTTTAGTTTATTTAAAAATATACTGGTTTTGTTTTGTTGTTTTATGTCTTCTGGTAATTTATTATATATTCTTATTGACATTGAATATGGACTAGATGAATGTAATTTAAGGCGGGAGGGGGGCAAATTTAGTCTATTTTTATGACGCAACGAATAATTTGTTTGTATGTCTCCCCGTGTGTTGTAAGAATCTGGATATTTACGGACCAGTTTACATAGTTCTAAGACATAAATTCCAACCAAGGTGAGAATTTTGTGTTTCTGAAAGTAAGGCTTGCAACTATCTGTTGGTTCTATATTGGTAATTATTCGTATTAGCATTTTTTGGAGGGTAAATAGGGAGGGAGCGTCTGTGCTATTTCCCCATAAGATGATGCCATAGCTAAACCAAGCGTGGGCATACGCGTAGTATGTGACTATTGCGGTTTTTAGGTTTGTAGCCTTTTTTATTACGCGGAGAGCATATGAAAACTTTGAAATTTTTGATTTTACTGTCTGTATATGTGTTTTCCAGTTTATATGAGTGTCTAAATTTGTTAAACCTAGGAGAGTGAAATTGTTAACTGTTTCTAATTTATGTTGATTAAAAGTAAAATCTATATTTATTTGCTTTTTCTGCCAGGGGTGAAACGCTATTAGTTTGGTTTTGGTAAAATTTATTTCGAGATTATGGTCGCTCATCCAGTTTACAGTTTTTCCAAGAATAGTCGCAAGTTCTACATTTAAATTAGCATTTGTTTGGCATGAAGTCAGGATCGAGATATCATCCGCAAACAATACGCATGGCCCGTCTATGGTTTTGGGGAGGTCATTTATATAAATGAGGAAAAGGAAGCAACCTATAACACTTCCCTGGGGAATTGAAGCATGTATTGATTTAACATCAGATCGAATGAGCTGTGCTTCTTTTGTTCTTTGATTGTAGTATTCAATCTCAACTAATTGCTCTCTATCCGTTAAATATGATGCGAACCAGTCATGGGCTTTCCCGCGTATTCCTATTCCGTATAGCTTATTTAATAATATTTTATATTGCACTTTGTCGTAGGCCTTGGTCATGTCGAGTAATATCCCTATTGCATATTGTTTATTATTTATAATATTTAATGCTTCTTGGATGTATTTATAAACAGCTAGCGTTGTAGATCTGTTTTTTCGAAATCCATTTTGGCAGTCATCGAAAATCTTATATTTCTCGCAAAAGGAATATACACGATCACACATTGCTCTTTCGAAGACTTTAGATGCTGTAGGAAGAAGGAAAATTGGTCTATAGTTACTTGGGTCTGTTTTTGCGTTCTTTTTATGGATAGGTTTTATCAAAGCTTTTTTTAGTTGATTGGGGAAAGTGCCCTCTTCGAAGGATTGATTTATTAATTTATAGAACGGTAATGTAAGTTCATCCGCGCACTGTCTGAACAGAGTAGGTGGGAGTTCATCTATGCCGTGACTATTTTTATTTTTTAGGTTCTTTAAGATCTGGTTTACTTCATATCCGTCAACTGGGGTAAGAAACATGGTGTTTTCAGTAGGGTTAATCACTGATGGGTCTCTCTGTACACTGCCGGATGTGTGGGTGGTATTTTCCCCAATAGATGCGAAAAAGTTATTGAAAACATTAGCTACATGTTTAGGTTCATTTACTAGATTTATTGTTTGTAGTGTTATATTTTGTTTTTCTTTTTTAAGTTTTTTGTTTGTCCGTTCTTTTACAATATTCCACATGGTTTTAACTTTATTTGATGATTTATTAATTTTATTTATTTTGTTTTGTTTATAATCATCACACTTTAAGTGGCATTTATAATTGCCCGTCAGGTTTGTAATCATTTAACTCGATCAACGGCAACTAAGTGGAATTAGTTTGCGCAATTGTCACTATAAAACTAAAATACAATACTAACAACTTTATCGACAATCGTGGGAACTCCATTTCCTAAAGTTGTCCCTTCTATGGTACTAGGTAAGTGACATGGTAAATCTACAGCCACAATAACATTGTATGCAGGTATTCAAATATTTTTAATGAAGTTCCCAGGCTAATCACTGCCCGTCAGCTGGTTACCGTGCTGATCAATTAAAATATTATTTTAAGACCGTTATCCTATATTATTTTTATAAATATATAAGCATTAAATGGCAGTTCATTTCAATAAGTATTCTATTCAAATTAAATAAAGAATCTTAGAAGTTTCTGTACCGCAAGGGTTGGATAGAAGTGGCCCTGGAAAAGGATATTTAGAAAGATTTGGGGGAGGCCTTTGCTCAGCAGTAGGACTGTGTAGGCTAACATTAAAATGCTGCTGCAGCAGAGATTACAATTGCTTCTGTAACCTAAATCCATTGAATTGGGTACATAGCAAGCGCTCGATTCAGGTAAATATGCGACTGTACCTACGCACTAGAAAACTGCGAGCTGGTGAAAGCAAACCGTTTAACAAAATGTTCCGCATTCACTTGTTCACTAACTACTTGTAGTGGCTACTACAAACTGTCTATCTACACGCTTCTTCTTATTAAGGGGGTCTGCAGAACTGAGGGTTCAAATGATAAATCATGTTATTTCTGTAAATAAGTTTGTACAAACATTTGTACAAACTTATTTACATAAATAATATTTAAGAAAAAAACTAGATAAGTTCAGTGTTTCATATGATCTGACTACTAGACGAAAGACCAAAACAAACTCAGAGGTCACAGTCTCTTTTAAAGTCCAGACATAATCTTGGTCAGACCATGTGTGGACTATGTAGATTATTATCTGAGATGGTCTTTGTAGGAAAGAATCAGACAGATTTTAGTGGTCTAATTTACATCTGTAAGACGTCCTCGTAACATAAGTTTTAGTTGAAAATCTGCGTCCTGCGTTAGTTGTCTAGAATTTATGCTGAACTGGGCCTACTTGGCGCAGCCGTGAGGGACACAATCATTTTAAGTCGTTTCTGTTTTTGTGTGAATATTGTGTGCCATGCCCAGAGTTAAATTTCTTTCTTTCTCTCTTTGAACTGGCCGTTTGAGGAAAGAACCATACAGATTTATGTGCACCTGTTTAGTGATTGCACGCATTTGTCAGTAATCATGTAACTCAAGTAACTCAACTCAGAACTTAAAGAGCTCAACTCAAAAATGTGCATGTTTCAGTGTCACTTTGTTGATATCATCATCACAATTATTATTGTTATTGAAGAAAAGAGTTGACGTTTAACTATCCGATCAAAGAAGGGCTAGGTGCCTATGCCATTATTGTTTTTAATTGTATATTTGCAGTCAAGAGATTTAGATCCAATCATACAAAGAATTTATAAGATTATCCGAAGAGATTAGATTAATTTAAAAACGTATCTTATTCCATGATCATTAATTAAATTCAACTAGATAAAACGTAGTTGAATTACAACCTTAAAACCTGCCTTTGTTTTTATAATAATGAGTTGCTACACAAAAAACTATGTAGGTATACTTCGTGCGATTACTCTTTGACGGCCTTCTCTTTTATTATCACAATACATTATTACTTAAACATAATTCCTCCTTTAAGTTATAATTTAATCCCACAAATAGGCCTTCCTTCCGAGCTTGTCAAAACGAATAATTCAACAGGAAAAAAATAAAATAAAATATTTCAAACACAAACCAATAATTTCAATTACCTAAACAAGGCACTTTTGAATGGTCAAAGAGTCGGTCAGTTAGCCAGAAGGCTAGTTGTCCATTCCAAAACCTAGATCTCTATGAATAAAAATGGGCAGGAAACTCCACGCACACTTTTAAATCAAGATATTACAAAATTCTGGAGAATTTATTCTTGTTGCTTCTAAATATGAGAACAACGTAAAATCATTTACCTAAGTATAAATCTGTAAATGTCACAATTTAAAACTCTAATTTTAATACAAATAGTGAACACAGATGTCATCGATAAACTTAAAGTCAATATTTACCTCAATCAGCAGGTGTACCTCCTTCCAAAAATTATATCACAATTTAACGACTTATCACTGATAATCAAGTCAAACTGATTGATATATATCACCACTTTATTAGTAACACTTTGCACTGTCACAAAAATATTTGATGATTAGAAAAGTTTACTTCCGAACTCCCGGTCTATACTATACACACTGTTCCCGAAAAAATACTAGGTACAAAAAGGAACTGTTATTTTGTAACAGTGATTTTTACGAAGCGATGAATTGTTATTATTTTAATTACACGTAAAAAACCTCGATTTTTATTTGGTTTCGCAATTGGTCACAATTTTCACGTGCGTTTTGCTCGCGTGTTTAACAATAACTGACAGTAAGAGGCAAAGTTTCGTGGGAATTAGTGATTATTTCCTTAACATTATTATAATATTATTATTGTATTACTCTTCCTAATAAGGTATGGTGTTAATAAGTAAAGTATGACGGTTTAAAGTTTCCCTAACGATTGAGTAAAAGGAGTTTCTCCCAACCGTTCAGTGGGCAAACATTATTCAAGTAATATTTGACAGTGAGTTACTAAGCGGTAAAAAAACTGGATATACATCCATCACCAGCAACCATCTATCCATACTATAATTTTAAAAATTCGAAAGTAACTCTGTCCGTTTGTTACCTTTTAAATCACTGAACGGATTTCGATAAAATTTGGCAAGGAGATAGATGGCATCCCGGGGCAGGACATAGGCTACTTTTTATTGACATACCACGCGGGCGGGAGCTAGTCATCCATATATTCGTCATCCATGGACCTTAACTTTTTAAAAGGATACTTGCCTGTATTTTTCCATTAGAAGTTCGATAATATCTGAGTACGTTTTCCTTGTTCCGAATCCTACAGTTTACATAACATCACGCCCTGTTTCTCCAAAGGGTTTCAGACAGAGGTATAACCTATAGTACACCCAACTTCGCCACTTAAGATTAAGTCCCGTGTAATAAGTGTCGAGCCTATTGCCTACCAACCGGACACTAATCCAGAATCTGGGCTGCTACTGAGAAATTCCAGATGTAAAAAACCCAATAAGACTTTGCCCGACATTTTTTTTTTTTTTTTTTGAGGGTGGGAAATCGTCCAATGACTTCTCCCGCTCTGGGCGGAGCGGAAGGGCGTGTCAGACTTTTACTGACTAAAATCCACCCGTGTTCGTTCAGTTGCCTGTTGCCAAGGTCCCGGTATCCCTTTCGGACTAACCCGCAACCCTGGCAGGCATCGGTCCTAGTGGACCCCGCCAATTGTGCTGACATCTCTTTGAGGCGCGCGTGGAACACGACGCGCCATCGACCCGGGCCTGGTCCTAATCGGACAGCGAGCTAAGACTTTGCCTGACCTAGGAATCGAACCCAAGATCTCATGCTTAGCAGTAGCGCTTGTGACCACTAGACCGACGAGTCTGTAGCTAGTTATAAAATATAAGACTAAATTGATTTAATTCAGTTAAAACCCATATTACCAACACAGTGGTTATGACGGATTAGATTTGATTACAACAAAATGTCAATTCATTTAAAGTGGTGTCCAAAATTAATCCAGGTACACTGAAAACCCAGATTGCCAGATTGGTTGAACCTGGTTTTAAACCCTAAACCTGGTCCTGAAACCTAGAGTACCAGTAACAAAATGAACATTGCTTGGCAGATTTGCAGACTTAGAATTCTGCTCACTTCAGAAGCGTGAAACGTGAAGAATGGAATGGGTATGAATCAATCAATCAATCTGCCTGCCTTTTCCCAACAATGTTAGGGTCGGCTTCCAGTCTAACCGGATGCAGCTGAATACCAGTATTTTCCGACTGCCTATCTGACCGCCACAACCCAGTAACTGGGTAATACAATAACCCTTGGTAAGACTGGTTGTCAGACTTTCGGGCTTCTGACGACCCGTAACGACTGTCAAAGATCTACGACAGCCGAGACGGAGGAGACACGGAGGAGTCTCGGTATGTAAAGATGGTCACCCATCCACGGACCAACCCCGGCAAGCGTAGCTTAACCTGATAGATCGACCCGAGCGGCTGTTATTACTTAGCCACGAGCTCAAAATATAGACATAAATGGGGCATGAATATAGAGATAAATTATTAGTATTGGAAGTGATTCATCATTGTCAATAACAAATCGATCACTTGTTTTGTGTTGAAAAATAGTCTATGGCCAGTAGGACGACCGTGTTTTTTTTTTTTAAAGTGGGTACGGGAATACTTTTTTCTTGACCCCACTTTTCTTTTTACAATATTAATGGCAATAGGTACCTTCACACAAATATTAGTGCTCTTGCCTCGTTGCTCTGATGGTCGCAGCAGGCGCTATTGCTGAACATGAGGTTCGATTTCCGGGTCGGGCAAAGTGTTATTCGGGTTTTTCGATCTGGAATTTCCCAGTAGCAGCCCGGAGTCTGGATTTGTGTCCATTTGATGGCAATAAGTTCGCCCCTCTATTACTTACATTATTTTTTGATGATTTATTATTTTCTGTAACACTATTTTTGACGCTCTGTAGACTTGTCAACTCTCTAGATTTTATTTCCTTTTGAGGATATAATTGTGACCCTACCCCAACATAGTTTTTTTTGCTAAGTATCTAGTTTTTCACTGAGTCACGCTCCATCCGCGCGTAGCGTGAAGGTTGCTGGCAGTCTTTTGTTTTTTTCACATCATCATTGGGATTATCGCAGGAAATATAAATTAAATTAAAAAAACAAAGCATCTAAAAAGTAAACAAATAATTATGTAGGTATTGGCCCTTTAAGTATAATATAAAAGTTGTAGGTAATATTTTGATCGAAGCGTCGCGTCGTCGCGTCGGGGGACGACTAATAAAACACCAAACACACTAGGCTTATACCTAGGAATAATGAATGTATGCTATTGTTGAATGGGTAGCTGCTGTTAACTTCATATTTTCATAAGCCGTCCCCCGACGCGATGACGACGCTTCGCGCTTGGATCAAAATATTACCTACAACTTTTATATTAAATACCTACATATTATTTTTTTACTTTTAGATGCTTTGTTTTTGTCGGGGGTTTTTTACATGTTTTATTTCCTTTAGACACGCTACGATTGACACATGACTCGCCGAAATCTGCGTAGCTGTACATATGTATATTTGCCACTGTAAAGCTAGTTACTGATGTAGTCTCATTTCTCATTTCTACTCCATCATCAGACCCTGATCACCATCCATCTGTAACCTATTTTTTGAAACCTTTCCAATGAGCCCAAACAGGATACCTCTGCTGTAAGTTGGTGAGGGAGTTGCGTATCCTGCAATTACCAGGTGATGCTGCAGTATCAGTTCAAGATTACTATAATTATTCTACTCATTTCATTGAAGTAACAGAATTATTAATTTCGAATCGATTAGACCTGTTAAAGATGCTCAAAGCCATTCATCAACTTGAAAACAGCTGATAATCTTTAAGCGGCTGAATTGATTTTCCTGAATAAGCTATCAATCAAGTCACCCGTTAGATAAAACAAAAAAAAAACAAAATCAGCCGTTTGGCAGCTACGATGGCACAGACAGACACACAGATACACACGTTAAATTTGTAACACCCCTCTTTTTCCTACGGGGGTTAAAAAGAACAGTAGGAATATCATTCAAGCTTAAACTAAATTCACATTTCATATTCAATACAAGAATAAAAACCTGAACATACAAAACCTTAATTAGAAAAGTCAAAGCTCAGGCACTTTCTGGCCGAGGTCACGCCTGTTATGAAAAGATCAAAATCATGCCGTTTACACATCATGCTATTAAAGTTGATACTTGCACGCACTACAAATAAATTTTGCCTGTTGTACGAGTCATGTATCGTACATGGCACGCGCGCATTGCATAGATCAGCACTTTTCCGTCGCCTTACACAAATCATAGTATAACGCGACAGTACACAATCAGCGTTCATAGTCACCTGTACTCATTCAAACAACATTCATATATCAATTGTTACTTGATAGTTAAATATTATATATTCAGTAAACCATCATCTTTGGCTATCCGTGACTTATCATTTCAAGCTATCATCCAAGGTGTGTGCGACCCATTCAGCAGCGCATACATCTTTTTAGTCCTTCGAGCCGGATTCTCGCAGCGCATAAACCTGTAATTCGTAGAGGTAAATAGAACATGCAATTACAGTGCGTTCCATTGCTTCCACCTTCTGGGAACGTTAAAATAGAGTTTGGATACAATAACGGAGTTATTAATAGAATGATTGAAAATTATTGCACGAAGTCAGAGGCGGCGGAAGGCGTGGGCGGTGTGGGCGACCGCCTACGGCCTCGCGGTCTGAGGGGCCTCGCACCACGACGGTTTATGCATTACTTAAAAACCGTGAACGCGACGAAAAAAGTTTACTATTCATAAAACGATAAATATATTGACATGTTTTTATTAAGTTTAGCACTTTTATTAAGTTTTGCTAGCGTCGTATCGTGGGGAATCCCCGCTGGCCAGAGCTGGGGATTTCCCATTCTGTTTGTTTACGTTACTTTCAACGGCTAGGAAGTCAATCAAAGTATCAGGTGCGGTCCGACCAGGGCCCCCGATTCTGGGGGGCCCCAAATCTTTAGAAATACTTCTTAATTAAATCCCAAACAAGGCCAACATATGTTCAGTAAGTAAAAGGCAGTATTTGTTGGGGCCCCCCTAAATATAAACGTAGAGTGATAAAATTTTCGAGCTCGCTTCGCTCGCTCTTGCATCCTACAATCTCTTTTTCTCTGACTTTTCTGTAACTCCAATATATTAACTCCTATTTATGTATGAACGTATTGTCAAAGAGAACCTTACCTATCAGAGACGGGGTCCTAAAATTTTCGAGCTCGCTACGCTCGTCCTTACATCCTACGTTTCCAAACCATTCTGTATGGATCGACAAAGTAATTCCTATTTAAATATAAATGTTCAAATCAAAATTTACCCAGACTGCAAAATTTTTCTAGCTCGCTTCGCTCGCTTTAGCATCATGTTTTCGGTTAATGCTCCAACTTTTTCGTTAAAGTCAAATAGTCAAAAGAAATCGTAACCTGTTTGAGGTAGTATGCCAAAATTACGAGCTCGCTTCTCTCGCTCGTTAATTGTACGTTTTTCCTAGTTTTCAAAGTTTTACGTATGCAGAGACCGGGGCCCGGGGCCCGGGGCAAACTAAAGGGGGGGGGGATCCTCTTTAGTTTGCCACCTCGGGCCCCGACAGTCTTCGAGCTTAGTCCGCCACTGCCTATCTCGGCCCATTATACCTAAAAATAATAATTATAATGATAGTCTCAAAAGTTTTTTTTTTCTTCTTGCTCCACCAGAGGGCCTTGCGGAGTGTATCTCACCCACACTAAATTTAGATCTTGCGCCGCCACTGCACGAAATGCACCACAGGAAGTAAGGCATCGTCTGTGATGTGGCTCAGTTGCACTAAGTGGCTCATTGGAGTATTCGGAGAATCTCCTGACTGCGGTGAATTTGCCATAAATCCGTTACGGGTAGTCATTAGCCGGAAAGTCTAATCATAACCAGTCGTCCCAAAGGAGTATTGTGTTACCCAGTAACTGGGTTGTAGAGGTCAGATAGGCTTTCCTCCCCTGAATTTACTGGTATTCAAAAACACCATGTTCGCCCTCGATTTCGACTAAGCCATATTGTGAATTAAATAATAGGTACCCCAAAAGTTTTCAGATGGCATAAGTTACAACACTGTTGAGTATTTGGTCCAGACTCCATACATGCTTGCCTGTGGTCCTTTGTGACTATATTCAATTATATTCATTAAGAAAAACATAATGAAAATGTTAAATAATATGTTTTATTTGGCATATAGGTGAACTAATTACACACAATACTATAAATGATTAATTACTTTTAAGAAGAAAAAAAGAAAATTATGATAATTTGGCGCATAGGTAAAAACACAAAAAACATGTTCGTGGCTAATAACATCTATGGTGAATTGCAAACTCAACAAACGATACTACGATACTATGGTGAATTGCAAACTCAACAACAACTATTCGCTTTCCTTCACGCACTTGACACTCACTGGCACTTCAGAAAAGGCGCAGTGGTTTTCGTCGACCCACTGAACAAATCGTTCGGCTCTTGTTTGCGCTATTTTCATAATCATTATGCACTGGTTCTCCGCTCTTTTCGGATCCAGATCATCATCGAAGATACGGGAGTAAATATTTTTTAACCCGTATGATTCTTTCGGATGAGGAATGGGTGCATGATAAGGGTCTCTCACTAACTGGGAATAGGATTTCACTTGAGTCGTTTGCTCAGAGGAAAAAACTACGTCTTCGATTCCAATCTTTTCGGCCTCCATCAAATTATAAAATGCGAGTAGACTATCCGTACATAAAAGGCCAGGAGATAACTGGAAATCCATCGCCTGGAAATAATTTTTGATTATTGAAAAATGAAATGTGAGACCTTTGTGAGCGATCAAGCACACGGGAGACTGGAGGCAGTTGATGAAAGAGCTGATGGTGTTGAACACGTTCAGGTTGTAGTGCTTCCTGGCCTCGTGCTCGAGCATTTGTTCGTTGAAGCCGCTCAGCTCCACGCTCTTGTCGCTCATCTCCTTGTAAGGTCTGAAGCACATCAGCAGCTTGTATTGCACCCGCAGCTCTTCATCACTGCTGCTATTGAGGAGGTGACTCCGTTTTATCGCTAACATACACAATTCGGTTATTGACGGGACACCTTCCTCAGTTACCAAGCCGGTTGTCTCCGTATCCAAGAACACGTATGTTTCAATCGATTTCCGTTCCATTGCTATCTACAGTTTTCGTGTGTAAATTTTTCTCGTAGAATGAGTGACGAAATTTTCAGGTGTGGCAGTTGTCAAAAGGCGCAACGTTGGCGGGTGCCCGTCACAAGGTGGATCGACGGCCTGGTGAAGGTTGTGGGAACCACCGGTCCTTGTGACGTTGCTTAGGGGTGACGTATGTCCTGTAGTGGACGACTTTAGACTGAACGATGATGATTAGTTATAACTGTCCGTGATGGTAGGTTCCACTCTCACTTCTCGTGCTCACAGTGCTGACAACCGTACACGCGTATCATTGGTGACTACTGGTAGCCCAGCAGTGACATGTTAAAGCTATCTATTGGATACGGATGTATTCAAGACCACTCGACAAAATCCTATCACAACCTGCACTCATGCATTGATAACACTATCAGGTGATATATCAGCTCGAGAATGCATTTTATATTGCCTTGACTTTTTAATTAATATATGCTATGCTTCGTCAATATTTTTCCTGAAGTTTGCACATAAAGTGCAATATCTATTTATTTCGGACCTGCTAAAGTATAGTTTCTGAATAAAATGGACGTATATCGCCAAATGAGCCGAACGAGCTAAAACGCAATATGTAATTGGAATGAGAACGGGAACAAAAGAATCGGGGCAGATGATCAAGTTCCACTTGCGTCGTCAGTAGCATTTGCAAGACATGGTGACTTTGATGGATGAAGCATATAAAATGAAAGGGATGAATATAAATGTGAATAGGACGAAGGTTATGGTGTTTGAAAGAAAGGAGGATGTATGGGTGTGTGATATGGAAATAAATGAAAACGAGTGTGGAGCTTGTAAGTCTGTTTGTATATTTGGGGAGTCTGATCCCTTGTAGGGATGGAAAGATTGATGAAGATTTGAGAAGGAGAGTAAATGTGGGAAATAGAAAAGTGAATAAGTTTAATTGATTTAAAAAAGCGCTCCACACTTTTTGAATCATTGGTTATAAAAGAAGTGACAAGCTTACAAATAACTACCTATATTAGGGTATGTATCATCTACTACATATTGTTTATAAAAAAATATTTGTTTGCGTTCACTCTACATTCTACAAGGAAGGTAAAATGCACTGCTACCTATATCGTAACTAATATTATGTCAATTTATAAATAATTATTTCATAATTTTTAGTGCGTGATAAAAGCGTGTTTTTATTTTATTTTTTGCTGATTTTGATAATTCACGTGATTTAACTTTTTATAAATAAAATAGTAGTTCATACTTACACATATTATGTAGATTTAAAATGATCTTTCATGTTGTGCAATAAAACTTAAGGAAATACAGTATTTTAACTGTAAATTAAATATATAGTTATGAACATAACAATAACAACCAACTAAGTACTTTAAACGCAGTGAAATAATCACTGTGTCATGGGCCTTAATAAACATAATATTGTATCCTTCAAATTGTACCCACCTACCCGCAATGGTGATACGCATACGACGTCATGCACACATTTTAATATACAGCTACCCTCTTACTACAACTGATAAGAAATCCTAGTGTAATTTTGTCATAGTACCAGCAACCCGCTACGCCAACCGGCTTTATGTACTTTTAAGTTATAATTTGTATTTTCTCTGTAAGTGATTGTGTAATCTTTTGAGAAAATAAATATCTAAAACCGTAAATTATTATTATTTGATTTCCAAAGTTGATGATTCGATTTTTATTATATCGAACACGGTGTGTCGATAATTCAGTTGTACGATATTTTATTCCATCGATGCTTTATTGGTGCGATGTAACGTTTGTGCGAATTGCGAAAATCCTGTTGCGAAAAACCCTACAACTACAGCGATTGCTCATTAGTTCGATAGTATGTCGGTTCGAAACGCCTACTGTTGTCCGTGACTATATGTCTGGACTAGACGTCCCTTTGCAAAAAAAACGGGCACCTTAACAGTCATTGGCTTTTGTATGGATAATATTAATATTTTTACTATGTCATTAGCATAAATGACTAGTAATTTGTTATAATCAATAAGAATATGGTTTTTTGGCTACAAGGGGTGTAGCCTACTTCCAGCAGCGCTACAATTTTTCTAGCTCTTATTGCTTTTTCTGCCATTAAAATCGACACAAAGATATCACTTTTAAGTCACAATAAGGCTGGATTATGCGACAAACATAAATTATTCTACTAAAAATAATGAGAAGTTAGTTTTAGTTGCCAGGATAACCTTCTAACCGCAAACCTGTAAAATGTTAGTAAAAGTCACAAACGGAAAACGGGATTATTATTGTTTTTAAACAAAAGTTTCGAATTTGGAATTCACTTTTTTTCATACCCAGACTCTTTATTAAGTGCCAGTAACATAGTTTGGCCATTAAAACCTCTTTACAACTAAATGATACAAAAAAAAATATCTAAATATACAAAAATCAAAACCGCCCGTTTTTTTTGCAAAGGGGTGTATTATAAGTATATGACTAAAGATCGGTGTACAATCACAATCAAATAATTATCTTCGCATTCTTTATTTTTTCTGATGTAGGTCAAACAAATACATATTTATATCTGTTTCCTTTTCCATAGAATTCCTTTTTTTCTTGGTTCCAATCACTGTGTCTGTATAAGGCTAACACATCATTAGTGAGTTGGCTTGCATTTCTTGCGTGCTAGACACATTGCTATGAGGTTTTTATTGAAACTTAATATAGAAGCTAATGGTATTGATAAATAATCTGTAGTCTATTGCTGTAATTAAATATGATAGGATATCTTTTATTATTCGACCACGTGACAGCAAAGATAAGTACCTTATATAGTTCAACCGAATTTTGTTTTCAGCCAGAATATTAGGCGATTTTCGATTTCGGCCGAAAAAAAAGTATTATTTTCGACAGTCACCAAATATGAGTGAATAGCTTTAAATTAATTTATTCGCGTTTCGCAATTCATGTGTACCTACTATGTAAGTATATAACGCAGATAGATAAAAACCGCTACCTAGTTATTTTACAAAACACCTTATCGGCTTATCTGCAGTCACTTTAAGCGTTTAGGTTGGTTTCTAATGCTGAATTTGTCCAATTATTTTTCTCATGTAACGGGTTCGAATCCCGGTTCAACCATGTAATTATTTAAATATCTATGAACGTAGTTTAAATTGTTTTTTAAATTCAAATAATATATCTTCTTTCAGTAAAATGTTCCATCTACAATATTCAAGGTACTTTCCCTCCATGTGGCATATCAGTGGCACGCCCTGTGACTTAATAGGTAACTTTTTATCAAATAGTCCTGAAAAACAGTGTTTTACACTGTGTTCACATCATTTAGGGTAATTTTCAATCATTACATGTTTTATTATTTCTGTTTTGGACGCTGATGACACACAGAGCCACGAGCAATGACTATATACAACATTATTTTTTGGTTATGCTAAATAAAATACAGGGTGTTCGGGTAAACACCGTTATCCTTGCAACCAGTGGTTTGGTTTCATTTATAGAACGTAAAATCAATGGAAAATTACAACGTTTTTTAATTTTTTTTTATACCTAAATTTTACCACAAGAGTCACAAGTTCGTTGCCTTATGCGCTAGGGCAGCGAACTTACGTCTCAACACGGCCGGGGCTGCGGGATGTGACCTGACCGGCAGCGAGCGCGACCCCTCCCTTAGTCAGTCAGCTGTTTCGCTAGCAAGACCGGTGTCAGATAGAAACTTTTAAAAATCTTTTAATGAAAATAACGTTTTTTTTTTGTTGTGTTCAGTCATTTATTTTTATATTTAAGTCAACTACCCATGGTTTGAATGACAAGAGTGTTTACCCTTACTTCCTGCATATGTTTGAAAAAAAATTTGCTGCTCCCTACATTTTGTCGATTTAAGTGAACACAAATGTATGGAACAGCTGATGTTTTTTCGCGATTTCAAGGTTGGTAATATGGAAAAAGTTGTTCAAAATGAGCCCTTTTCGGGTTTAGCATTAACAAAAAATAATGTTGTACAACATTATCGTTTACATAGCCTCGCCACGAGCGACGAAATTTAGAACTAAAATCTACAATCTGATGTATCATTTCACGCTGTTTTACATAACCTCTTATTGTGGGCCCGCTGCATTGATAGATGCAAAACGTTTATGCAATTATGCGTGTAATTATACTATAGTTATAATAACTGAACTTTAGTTCAGTAATTATGGAAAACCGCAAAACGTCGTTCAGCTATTTTATATAGCGGAGCTGTTTTGTAAAACAGCTAGCGGTTATGTAAAACAGCGGATTTAATTTTATTTATTTGTTTTTCAGATAACATGATCCATCATGGTTAGTAACAACAAGAGCTCATAAACTATGTTAGTAGATAAATAATTTAGATATAAGTAACAACAATTTATAATTTTATTTTACTGTCCCAACCACGATGCTTATCCAGAGCGAGTGTATCGGACACTGATATTTACTAGAAACTATCCTCAGAATAGTGTTGCTGCTGCCGCGTACTCTGCCCAACAGCGACGATACACGCTTGCGTCTGATTGCGTAAAAGTCATCCGTACGCGCTTCGGCAAACATCGCGGACGCACTGCAGAACCGCGGCAACCGCAACAACATCCTGAAGACGTTATTGTATTGTACCCTCAGAGCGATGTACGCCTTTTGAGTATAATTCATCCACAGGCTGCTCGTGTAGAAAGATTGGCAATATGCTTTGAATAGCGCTAACTTAACTTCAGCTGAGCAACGAGCAAACCTGCGAGCCAACATATTTCCCCGGACCGCCAGCGCTCTGCGTTCACGTTCAATGTGCTCGTTGTCCTTTAGATTATCGGTGACAATGTGCCCTAGATATTTAAACTTTTTCACTCTAGTGAGAGGAGAACCGATCAGATAAATAGGTGGAGGTTCATGAGGGGTTTTATCACCAAGACCAAAAAAGATACACTCGCTCTTGGCAGCATTATACTTAAGACCATGACTCTCGGCATACCGCTCACAAACTCCAAGCAGATGACGAAGAGCCCTAATTTACGAAAAATGCGAGTCGCGTCAGTGTCTGCAAATTTTTTAGGGACCAAGACGAACGGTTCGCGGACGCTGCACGGTGTAGCATAAAGTACTTCATATAAAATATTTGTAAAATCTTGGATCCGTGGCTCGCACGCGTCTCGTACATGACACGGCTCACACCCGGCACAAATTATCCTCAAATGTAAGCATTTAAATATAATGATGAAAAAATAGAACCCTTGAAGCATCCTAACGGGTAGTGGATTTAAATTTCTTCATGAAGTGTGTATCAGCTCGTTCAAAGGTCATGCGGTAGTTATCGTTAGGTTTTTGGTTTTATTGGCAGAGTTTAGACGTTCATAAGTAGGTGAAATGACGAAAAAGGTTTTTTAGATACCATAACCATGTGAGGACCAAAATAACGGGCTTGCGACGTTTCCAAATTACATATATTATCATTATGTTCACATGGTGGTAAGAAGATTAGCTAACAAGCAATGTCGGTAGCAGGACGCAGGACAGGAGCTCGTTGGTCTCGGTAATCTCTCTCTGTCATTTGTATTCTTTGACAGGCAATACAGCCTCGTAGAAGCCCGAAAGACTGACCACCAGTCTTACCAAGAGATATAATGAATATCGTGTTACACAGTAACTGGGTTGTGAAGGTTACAGGCAGTTGTTCCATGTATTCAGCTGCATCCGGTTAGTCTGCAAGCCTACCCCGACATAGTTGGGAAAAGGCTAGACACATGACTAACTTAGTATCTAAATACTTTTTGTTATTATTCAATTAACCCGATTCCAATAAACTACCGACCGTTTTTGCAACTCGCTGACAGCTCCTGTCACTTTAGCTACAGTAAATAAACATTTCGGCGTCTTGTTCATAAAAATAACAGTATGGATTCCGAAAACTTATGACTATTTGTGAATAGGAGTTTAGAAATTGTATCTAATCAAAAATGGATTGCAGCGGCTTTCTTTCAGTTAGATTAGGTTTCCAAGATAGCGGCCATAGGTAAACTGAACCCACGAGGGGGCGTGACGGCTCCAAAAATAAACTGAATTACGGCACAGGATAGCCTTTACCAAAAGTGGTGATCGTATTGGCGGTTCAGCAGCTTCATTATCATCAGTATTGTGCCGGACGTGGTACGACAGCGGCTCACAGAAGACCAAGGAACATATACTCACCTACACAACCACCACGTAAGCATCGATGCGACGCTCTATACAGGTTGTCAAGGTAAACACCGTTGTCACTCAAACCATGGGTAGTTGACTTAAATATAAAAACAAATGACCGAGTCACAATAAAAAAAAACGTTATTTTCATTAAAAGAGTTCGTTGCCCTAGCGCATAGGGCAACGAACTTGCGTCTTTTGTGGTAAAATGTAGTTTAAAAAAAAATAAAAAAGGAGTTTTAATTTTCCATTGATTTTTCTATTTATAAATGACACCAAACTACTGGTTTCAAGGATAACGGTGTTTACCCTAACACCCTGTATAGTAGAGTGACAGTAATCAGCCAGTGCCACTCTTATTCGACCTCATCGGTGGTTCCAGTAACTTCCCCGAAGAGTTAGTCAGAGGTGTACCTATAGTACTTACACCCACATTTCGCCGTTCAATGCAATAGGGGTGACAATAGGGGATTCCCGACCCGGGAATCCTAGTCATAGTCATTTATTCATAAAATCGTAACTTTTATCTGAATTTACACACAATTACAACAGACACTAAAATAAATAACAATCGAAATTCTTGCTCAGCACTTGCGACCATTAGACCAACGAAGCAGTCATTATCTTCAGTATTTTATTTAAATTCGATCATAAATAAACACGCCCATTAATTAATTAAGGGAAAAAAGAGTTACGGAAGCGAACAGTACGGACGTGTCGACAAAAATTTAATTAAATAAATAATTGTCTCCAAATGAAAGTGAAACTAAGTGCTATACAATCAAGTGCGCAATTAGCATTAACTCAATTGTGAAACTTCTGTCGTTATTGCTTCTCATCAAAATCCAAGCGAGCGGTGAGTGGCAATTATTCTCCCCTCGGACCCTACCGGTGAAAAGAGACGGGCTACGAATATTCATCTCGCTCTCGTCGTGCTACGCGGGCGCGTTCCGAACATCCCAAGTAAATATCTTTGCATATTATCTATAAAAACAATAACACACGATGAATGTCGCTCGATCGCCACCACAGTCGCCTAATACGTATAACGAAGGCAATAGAGATCCCATAGCAATAGCAAGTGGTATTGGGAGATCTGAAACGGTTGGTGGTTCGCAACCAGATTTGCGTAAAATTGCTTTATCTGACTCCATAAACCAGGTAACCTATCGTAGTAAGAGAAAACAGCCACATGATGACTTTGGTACACAATTCGAAAGATTCCAAGAAAAAATGGAATCGCTTATAAAGGATATGGCTAAAACCCAGGCTGAAAATCTTAACAAAATATCCCAAGATGTATCGGCTATAAAGGAAGAAATAAGTCAGATTAAGCTAACAACTGATCTCCTGTCCTCCGAGCAGGTCAAAATAAAATCGGAGTTAGCTAATATCTCAAGCTTCCGAGCTAACATTGAGGAAAAAGTGGACACTATTGAAAATGAAATAGCTTCACTTAAATCTGGGTCCGCTTCGGCAAATACCGCACCTGTGCTTAACTACGAAGGCATTATATCGGAGACCTATGATCGATCTCAGAGGGAGAAAAATGTCATTATACGAGGGATAAAAGAAGTAAGATCCTTAAACTCTGAAGAGAGACAAATCCATGACAGCCAGGTTCAAAAATGGAATCAAGGTTATAAAAATGGCTGTCTCGAACTGCACAGAACCAACAAAAACCATACGACTAGGAAAATATAATCCTGATGCATCTAGACCTATAAAGGTCATATTCTCGACATCTGAACCAGCGAAATCCATTCTACGCCATAGATCGAACATACAATATGAAAATATCAAGATCTACTCTGATGAGACCCCCTACCAACAAAAGTATCGGAAAAATTTAAGAGACGAACTGAAACGGCGAGTAGACGGAGGCGAAACGGATATAACAATAAAATATGTCAAAGGAACACCTACAATTACGAAAACTCAGCCAAAAAACTAGCGATACAAGATTCAGATGATGCAACTCTGAACACTACATATGAAGTAACCAACTCTTACAACAACTTAATAAAAAACACTAAATCCCTGAAATTTCTTTACGCTAACGCACGTAGCATAGTGAAGCCAGGAAAGTTAGATGAGTTAAACTGCATCATACAACACAACATAACCAGTCCTGTGCATGTGATCATACTATCGGAAACTTGGATCAAATCCGAATCTGAAGCCAAGACTTTAAAACTGCCAAACTACTCGCATTATTATAATATTAGGGAAAACGCAAGAGGCGGTGGAGTATCCATATTTGTTCATGACTGCTTAAAGCACAATTACATTGAGGATCTTTGTAAAGAGGACAATCACTACTTATGGGTTCATTTAGATAAATATTCATTGGATATAGGCGCTGTATATAAAACACCAAAATCAAACAATAATGATTTTTTGGAGGAATATTCGCATCAGTTGACGAGGAGGAAAAGAGCTTTAGTGTTCGGTGATTTCAACCACGATCTGCTTGTTCCGAGCCGACCGGTTACTAATTACACAAAAATGCTGTTAGAAAATGGACACCTAATCCTAAACAACACTGATGAAAAATTTAGTACCCGTGATACTGCTACAAAAAAATCGATCCTTGATCATGTTTCATCCAACCTAAGAAATCATAAATTTCATGTTACTATTGTGGAGTCTCCAATGTCGGATCACAAGCAAATCTATCTCGAAGTCGGCAAATATGCACCTGAAATGAAAAAGAAAGTAAAGTACCATGCTTTAGATTACACAGCGCTTTACCAGACAGTAGAAAGTAAAATTGTGAGCGTCTCCGGGAGTACCTACGAAAGCTTAGAACACACAATAAAGGAAGCAGTAGATAAAAATAGAATACCGAAAGTCAAAATTCAAAATACGTTAAAATCTGATTGGATCAATAAAGCAATAATTGGAATGCTAACTAAAAGGAATCAGCTGTGGTCTGCTTATAAGGAAAATCCCAATGACGACTTAATAAGAAACAATTTCATAACTCTACGAAACAGCGTGTTGGAACAAATTCAAAATACTAAAAGTAGTTACTACTACAAAGTTTTCAAAAACTGTGAAAGAAAACCTTTAAAGATGTGGAAGCTGATCGGGAACTTAGCTGGAAGTAAGTCTAAATCATGCTTCGCTCCTTCAAAGCTGGATACTGTAACCGGTCAAATCACAGACCGTAAAGAAATATGTAACTATTTTAACACCTTTTTTGCTAATATAGGATCTGTTTTAGCTAATAAAATTACAAGGCCTAGGGAACAAATACATACTCAGCCAGCAACACAAACAACAGTATCTGGTACAAGTGAACTACTAAACTTAACACCAACTACTGAAGCAGAAGTCAGCAAAATAATAGACAATCTCAATTCAAATACTAGTGCGGGCCTAGATGGGATTAGCTGCAAAGCCATAAAAACTATTAAAAATCTAATATTATCTAAACTCACAATGAGTATAAACTACTGTTTACAAAACGGCGTTTTCCCGGATTCTTTGAAAATAGCGAAAGTTAGTCCGATCTTTAAGACAGGGAAAAAGACTGACCCAGGTAATTATCGCCCTATCTCTGTCCTCCCAATAATATCTAAAATATTCGAAAAAATATTACATAAACGCCTAGATGATTACCTCAAAACTATAAACTTCTTCTCTAAAAAACAATATGGCTTCCGCGCAAAATCCAACACTCTAACTGCAACACTTGACCTTGTGACAAATCTAAAAAACAACATCGATGATAAATTCGTAGCCCTCGGTATATTTATTGACCTGAAAAAGGCATTTGATACAATTAGCCATAGGCTCCTTCTCCAAAAATTGCATGAAATCGGCATCAGGGATACTGCCCACGACATGTTCCGGTCTTATCTTTGTAATAGACAACAAATTGTTCGGATTGGTGATATGCAAAGTAACTGCGAAACTTTAACCTATGGCGTACCCCAAGGATCGATTCTTGGTCCCCTGCTGTTCATATTATACGTGAATGACATACATAACCTGAAACTGGCAGGCGACATAATACTATACGCTGATGACACAAGCCTATTTTTATTTGGAAATAATATCGAAGAGGTCATCGAGCAGGCGCAACAAGATTTAGACACTCTCTCTAGATGGTTCCAAGACAATTTGCTTACTGTTAATACCTCTAAAACAAACTATATTGTTTTTAGTGCTAGGAACAAAAAAGTCGCAAACAACTCAAATCTATACGTAAATAACGAACCTATAACCCAAGTTTCCTCAGAGAAGTATCTTGGTCTCCATCTAGACAAACATCTGACGTGGCAGACACATCTAGATAAATTAAGATCTAAACTATCTTCTGTTATGGGTGCGCTTCGAGGGATCGTTCGCTGCCTGCCGACATCTGTTAGGTATATAATTTACAACTCTATGATAAAACCTCACCTAGAATACCTAATAGAGGTGTGGGGCACGGCAGCTAAAACACATTTAAAACAAATCGAAACATGTCAAAACAAAATAATAAAACTCTTATTCCATTACCACTACCTAACTCCGACAGAAAAAATTTATAAAGAAACTAAATTGATGACACTATCACAGATATATAAATATAACACATGCATACTAGTTCATAAGCTATTAAAAAAAAATATACACTCAAAAACAACATTTACAACAAAAGGGCAAACACAAAAACGTAGTACCAGGCGAAAAAACAACATTTGCTTAAGACCACCACGAACTAATTACGGAAGGAAAAATATACTATATGAAGGAGCAGAGTTGTATAATAACTTACCTAACGACATTCAAGAGATCCAGTCCTTTACTTTATACAAACGAACCTTAAAGCGCCACATCTTAAGAGATTTCTCTAGGTTTTAAACCTACACCTAATATAATATCATTGCCTACACCCCAATCTAATATACATCCTTATAAATTACTATTATTTACTATTTTGATAAGTATAAAGAAAACTAGAATAATGTATTTCCGAAACATTACAGTACCTACTTAAATGGTTCAATGCGTAATTGCTATAAAAAACGATATGTAATAGTTCGCCGATTTTTTTTCCTTTTACCCACAACACTGCGATAATTGTGTCTACTAGTTAACTTATTTTAAGTAATTCTTATATTTAGTTTTAAGATTACCTTGTATTTCTCATAATAAGTGAATTGTATTCTTTTTGAGAAATAAATGTCTTAAACCGGTAATTCTCTTTCGGTGTGTATTTTTTTTCGACTTATTAATATGAAAAGTTGAAAGCCAAATTGCCAACCCTGAATACTTGGGCTATCATCACAACAAGTTGGAAAATTCTAAACATCATCCATCCTAATGCAAGCAAAACAAACCTACCTATCTATATACATGAGCTCTGAGACCGTGTGAATATTGCAAAAGAATGCAATGGAAGACTTCTTTAATGAATAGCTCCAGGAAATTGACTAGGAAGGGAATACTCGTGACATCCTGGACGCCTTCGTAGATACTACTTCATGAACGTGCTCCGTTTGAGTAGTTTTGCATCTTGTAGAATTGTTAATAGCGCCATCTAATGGCAAGTTTAGGGTTTTGAAGATAACGATACAAAATAACGGTTATTTATCGGTTTGTTCTTGGCAAGGATTATTGGCAGATACTGCGTTTTATTAACTACTGAATTCATATTCTGATTAGTGGTGGTCATATTATCTATCTTGTGAAATATAAATTACCTGCGATTTTGTCTGCGTATTTATTGTTTTTACATAAAATGTAATACTTACTGCAATCTGTAGCTTCCCATAGTGAAAGAATTTTCACAATTGGATCAGTAGTTCCGAAGATTGCCGCTTAAATACAAACTCACAATACCAATAAGTACGAATTTAGAAAAAAATCTCTGCAATCACTACCTAATCGAGCTGGAGTAGTCTTTTTAGATTTTTTTTGTCTAGTAGGTACATTTGAAGGAAAGACAGGATCACATTGGTTTGAATAAAATGCAAACGTTCCTTACTCTAAATTAAATTTATATTTAACGTTTATAGGTACATCAAAAATATATACATATTAAATTATCTTGACTGTTGGTCAAACGTCTGTGTCCAATCACAAAATGACAAATGTTTGATCCAACAGTCAATACTTTGATCAATCAAATATTGTTTCAATAACTCCGTCGTTATTTGAAACAATCAAACATCAATTTTCGTGATCTTTTTACCAATCACACTCAGTCTTGCGTCCTCTATGAAGACGGAATATTTTTGGTAAAAATTTATAAAATACATTAACTCACATCGTTGTAAAAGTAATATTTTGGGCCGCGGTCTTATTTTCTTAATGAAATAAAACTTTAACACAAAACACTATTTGATTTCTTGATGAAAGGTCCATCTACACATACCAGGGCCGTATCTGGGCCGTGACAGGGCTTTGGCACATACATGAGAGTTACTGAAGCTCCGCCGCCGGCCCGGACCCGGACGTGTGTAATACACACCGATATTACCAAAATATAGACCTTTATAAACCAAAAACGACTTTCGTTATTTATAACGGTACCAGTTATCCACCGTTATGAATAACGATCGTTTTTTGCAACAAAAGCGTCAAGTTCGTCACAAAAGCGTCTTTATTTCAAGACATATTTAAATCCTTCTTCTATAAAACATTTCACAACATTCCTTTCATCACATCACGAAATCTCTCAGACTAGTAAACTGTAAATGCATAGCCTTGACCTGCCAGTTCAACTGGAAGAGTTGATACATTGAATAATGATAACATGGTCATCACGAACTGGTTGTGACCGCTCTCGGTACGTTCACGATAGTTTCATCAGCTGTTCTGGTAACAGCTGTACTGGTATCGTTACTTCTGGTCTCGGTGCTGTCGGCGGAGGTCTGTGCTAGCGCTGTGGTTATCGGTGCTGTGATTGGCTGGACTTGGTAGTTGGGGTAGTGGACACCCACGACCTCATCGTAGCTGGGCGGAGCCATGCATTCTGAAATTGAGATAAAATAAAACATTAGCGATGTGAAATTACATTTATATTGTATGAATTTATGTATCTTTATTAATTCAAACTTCAAACATCAAAGTTCTAAGGATATTTTTATTACAAAAAAGTCAAGTTTTGGTTTCGGAGAATACGGATGGGAAGAGACGTTTATATCGTCGAAAAAATAATCCAATTGAATGTATCCGATTTGTAGGCAACTTTTACATGTTATAAACTACTAGCTTCCGTCAGCGTCATCACCCGGGTGATATCTTTATAAATTATAGCCGATGTTACTCAGTGATAATCATTATACTGGTGAAAGAATTTTTATCAGTTAATTTTATCAGTTCATCATCATCTGCCTAGCCTTTTCCCAACTATGTTGGGGTCGGATTCCAGTCTACCCGGATGCAGCTGAATACCAGTATTTAACATGGAGCGACTGCCTATCTGACCTCCACAACCCAGTAACTGGGTAATACGATACCCTTTGGTTAGACTGGTTGTCAGACTTTCGTTCTTCTGACGACTCGTAACGACTGTCAAAGATCCACAAATGACAGCCGGGACCAACGGCTTAACGTGCTTTCCGAGGCACGAAGGAGTCTCGATATGTGAAAATGGTCACCCATCCATGGACCAACCCCGGCAAGCGTAGCTTAACCTGATGGATCGAACCGAGCGGCTGTTATTACTTAGCCACGAGCTCCTCCCACTCTTTATAATATTAATAATTATTATTATATATAGATTACTTGAGTACTTTAACACACGTTGTTTCTTCACGTGAGACAGGTAGGTACTTATCTACTTGTTTATGATCCAAGTATGGATAATATTATTCATATCCTGTTGATTTAACACCTGATCTTGATGATAAATTATTTTATAAGGAAATTATCGGTGTATTTACCTCATTGTCTTGATATGGAATATCAGACATCTTGATGAAACCTTATTATTTATACATAACCTGACCTCATAATTACTTTATCAGTTTCGACAACAACGCCCACTGAATTGAAACTTCAGTAAGGATGAAACCGTCTAACTGTCAACTTGACAATAATTACATCTTGTCGATATAGAACGTGCAAGTGATATTCAACCTTAGGGTTCTGGATATATCCCCTGAAACTGAACAACCGTGGGACCAACATTGTAATCGCGAGAATATAACTCACCGGGTGCGTATTGAAGTTTTGTATGGGACAGTTGATAATTTTTTCGTTATTACGATGTTGGTCCCATGAAGGAAGTTGATCAGTTTGATGGTCTGTACCACACCCATAAAATAACTACATCTTTCTCGTACATGCTGTAGCTCAGTATACTGTTATTTCAGCAGGCGTAGCATGAGCACCGTTTTGTCGACGGAAGAGTAGACAAAAATGACGTTTCCTGTAGACAGTAGACAGTACGAGACGGCAGCAAAGTAGCAAGAGTCAACTGCACTTTTTACGAAATTCACTCTTTTACATAATTCGACTCAGAATTCTTTGTTTTGTCATAGGATTTATCGGTTGTCAGTGTGATTTTGACAGTAAGGATAGAAAACTTTCTTCCGAAATAGTCTACCTACAAAAAGACGTAGACAAAGATCGTTAGAAATGAAAGACAAAATGACAGATTGTAGAAAGATTTCTACAGTGGATGTCAAAAATGAAGAAACGAACTGTCACTTTGTATAGAAAAAGCTATGTCTATTCTTCGTAGAGATAGAAAGCGCCATGCTACGCCTGCAGTTCAGATTCTGAACTAAAAATATTAGTGAATTAGATACTTGCTATTCGAATATTTTTTTGTACGCGAGTACAGCCTAACCTCGTATTGTTTAATGAACATCATGCACCTTTTGGTATCTCTTTCGAATCGTATATTTTTAACTGAATATTTTATTGGAAGAGAATACTTAAAGCCAACACTACATTTCGAAGGCGGGGAAAAAACAAAAGTTACTCCATATTTCAGGTTATTGGATCCATCTGGCCGTTAAGGCTACAGAGCGTGTCAAAGAAATAGACATACATACATACAAACATACATACATACTCTCGAAAAACATAAGGTACGCTTCTTCTGGGGCAGTCGGGTCAAAAGTCGCCATAATTATAATTTTACGTCACTATTCGTAATGTAATTTTACACGAGAGGCTATTAAAGTTGTACTCACCATATTTTGGCGGGGGTGGCAAATTGGAAGGGCTGACGTATATAGACGGCTCCTGCTGCGCCAGTGACGGACGCGCTCGAGACCCCACATACATTCGCCTCTGCTGCGGACTGCGCGTTTTTTGCCCTGGAATAGATAAAAATTAACACATAAGACTCAATGTTACTTGGCAGGTCAAATCTGTACTATTTTGGAGGAGCAATGGGCAATAACACCACATGGTGGGTCTGTAGGTACATACTTTTTTTTTTTTGACCGTTTGAAATCATAAAATTACTTCGTAGGGCGTAGACTTTCTTCTTATACGAATTTATCTCGAAAATAAATCATGTCAAAAATAATACAGCTGCTATTGCGCGTAAGAGATAGGCAGTCGCTCCATGAGTGATTTTGGATGTAGTCAAACCGGGTGCAGCTTCACCTGCTGACTGGAAGCTGACCCCAACATAGTTGGGACATGGCTAGGCAGATTGATTTAAAAGAACAAAATGTTATTTTATACCAATAGGTACATAAGTGTGGGTATGGTAGGTACACATATAATTTGCGCGTCATTTTTTGTTCATCGCAGAACATCGCCTGATATTTTCGATCCCCGATAATAAAAAATGATATGATATCGAGTAAATGAGATTACCTACTGATTAGTGTAGGTACATCAGTTACAGATTAAAATGCAGAAAGTATTTGATCCAAAATGTATTTTGTATGCTATGAACTAATTCTACGAATCAGATGTTACGTAAACAAGGCTCACTTTTAATTCCTTATTTGATTATGCGTAAGCGCAAGTGCTCATGCACTAACATTATTTATTGACAATACCGTATTACATTTAAATTCAATTAATGAGTAGGTAATAGAACTGTGTTAATGTGCTTTACAGACAAATAATATATTTATAAGGCTTAAAAAATTGTACGTATTTTATGGAAAAGAAAGAAAATCGATGAAAATTATTTGAAAGACAATACTCGCTCAAAGACAACTCTAAACTTACCTACTCTAATGAACAAAAAAAAAATACCACAGTTATAACAGTGTTAAGTTACCTTGAAACCAATAAATGAATTATGATGCCATAACAACCATGATCTCACATAAAATCAATGAGGAAAATCACAATATACATACAATGCGTACCCATAATAAGGACCCTGATACACGTGACCATGAAGATTATAATCAAAAATATGGTCGCAGTACTCAGAGCAGACCACACGATATCAGCAAAAGAACTGTTATAATTCTGAACAGGTAACAAGTTTTCACTGTTTTCGTCCCCACTAGATCCGACCGCAGTAAAATTGAGAGATTCCATTTTTGAGAACAAAAAATAACAGTTCCGAATCACAGTTCACTAAATACTTGAGGTACCTATTGCCATCTACCGATGACAGTTGTAAGAGAATTTAAATTAACTCGTTTATAGAATTCAATCAATTTATTACAATTTGAGAGTACAGTAACAGTTTTATATGCATCTGCAGTCTATTGATTGCTATTTGTTTGAAAAACACTTTAGAACTAACTTTATTATTCACTTTTCACTGCAAATTATCACTCGCGACCGGTACATTAATTCGAATGACAGCGAAATTAACATAATCGATTTAGGATATAAAATTTTATCAAAATCGATTTTATCTTGGATTAACATTGAAATATTTATGGTTATATGCCCCCTATGTTTTTATTATCGGAGACTTAAGTGTTAGATGTTATTTCTGAGGCGGTCTTGAAGTAACTAACGTGCATGTGATGACGGTATCTTATTGATGACTGATTCGATTTTAATTGCCGATGTAATTTACTCGATATTTGCCATATTGTATTTTTGTTTACGTAATAAGAAAAAAAGTAAAAACCCCATAACAACACACCTCCCACTATTTTACCTCCTTATGCGTGTACGTTTGTGGTACGGGAGTTTGCCACAAAGGTATTATCAAAGAGATGAGCGGACGACATTGTTACCATCGCAGGAAAAACCTGGATGAGGCTAGTAAAAGAGCGTGGGGATTGGCACAAGCAGTGGGTAAAGTCAGGCTGTGGATGACAATGATGATTCTCAAAGCAGTTTCGGGTCAGTAAAGCAGGTGTGTTTATGATTACAAATTATATTTAGGATGTATAGTAGTATTTTATATAATTAGGACCGAAGATTTGACTGATGATAAAAGTGATTCTAATGAAAACAACATTTGCCTAAGTAGAAATCATAGGCAGAGATGAAATAAAATCAACAGTTAATGATCACCAGCTTATTATAACGATGAACCTTACAATTACGTTCAAATCGATCAACAAAACAAAAATTCAAGGCAACAAACGAAGAAACAGACAAAACAACATAATCCATTATTGATAAAAGTTGCAATATACCGAACAAAATATACCTACCGATAAATCACGGACGAATGACCTCAACAAGGAAAAAATGTACTAATTGATTGTAGATAAAAAAGATGATAAATTAACAAAACTTATTTATTTATTTATTTATTTATTTATTTAAATAAATAAATAAATAAATAAGTTTTGTTATTTAACTTGATAGATTAATGTTGAACTAGATAGATAAGAAGAAAATGTATCTTATATTAACTGTTATAGTAAACCCCTGAGTAACCGGTACACTTGTAACACTAATCTCTTGGAGTCTAATAATTATAAAATGTGTCATGCCTCCACGGGAAGTGATACGGTAGAGAATAAAATGAAGATGAAAACAATTCGGAAGTATTAGGAAAAGATTGTAAAAAGATACTCGTGGATTCAGAATTGACACGGAAACTACGGAAAGTTAAGTTATTGAGAGAAGAAATTATCCTAGAAGTGTGGTCTTTTTTTAAAGTGATTGCAACCTGATTAATATTATATTCATAAAAACATCAATAGATTATAAGTTTGCTGACAAAAACAAGATGACAATCTTACTGGTATGGTTAAAAAACAACGTATTAAGCATATTGAATGAACTAAAAAAGAATTTCAGACTAGACCAGGCAGTAATATAATTGACGTACAAGCATTGGCGTATCTTCTTCATAACAAAAAGATAATTACACTAAATAATCCATTTGACGTTGAAAGATATTTAAAATTTACAAGCCGCTAAGCTCTTATTGATAAAATTTATGCATAATATAATTTATGTGAGTGACGTATTATATTGATTAACAATTCATGTGTTAGTGACAGCATTTTGAGTGTGTACATGTATCATTATCGCTAATTGGCGCGCATTGACGTAACTATTGTCATCTAGAGAGGTACTTGAATAAAATCTTGCGTAGAAATTCCTCTAGATACCTACTACTGCCGATCGAATTGTTGAAACTAAAGATGTTGACTTAAATACTAATAATACACACAATGATAGTACCGTAAATTAATTATCACCACAAGGTAATTTTACCATGGAAGTCGTTATGACAAGGTAATTTGACCAGTTTTCAATTAATAATTGTGTTTTTGAAAGGCATTTGCCGAAACGTTAAAATGTTTAATTTGAAACAACGCACTAATAAATATTTCAATCCATCACTACACGAAAACAAGACATGTAGGATTAGGATGGTATCCTAATCCAACATGTTGCTATCAATAAAACACAAACTAATCTTCTATAGGTACTCGCCCTTTTATACTTGACAAGCTTACTGAAGAAAGGACACCTCTCTACGACTTAGTATTAAAGTAAAGAAATTACTCATAGCAATGATCCTTAGACAGAAAAACATGAAGAGCCAGGTCAGCAACATTCCAATCAGGATGATCATGTACCAGAAGGCCATCTGGCTCAAATTGGCCGGGTCATGCGCTTCCTTCTGCTCATTACTGTACTCTTCAGACGAATCGCCTATTTCGAAGAAATTCACATTCGGATAATACGGTGCCATGTTTGATCAAAGGTTGGCTTCTTAATCAGTTGGAACGAGAATTGTTGTATGATAAGATTTTTTCTGTTCGCTTGGCACTACGGTGCAGACTTTACAAACTTTTCTATGGCATATTGTGCAGTTTACTCGGCCAATTTTCAAAGATCGTACTTTAGTTAGGTATGATCAATATTGTCTTTAGACCACAATTTTACTCTGTGTTAGTTGTTTAGTCGATCGAAAATTCGAGAATCTTCTAAATTGCTTGTAAAACAAACAATAAGAGTTCCCGAAGATCACTATACACTCACAACTAATTTGAATCAACAAATTATTGGAATGATTTAACACTGAATACTATTATTGTCACAGATTCACAATAATTAATATTTTTCGACACATTTTAACGCGGTATTCATGGCTTGTCGTAAGCTGAACATCGTACTAGTGTTACAACTGTATCGAGCTATCTATTGATAAGGCATCTCTGATATGTCAGCACTATCACAAAGGTTAAGCAATTCTTTCAAAAGTCTGAGTTTAAGATTAAATTCTACTAAAGCTGTCAGTATACCTAGTCCTAAATAACTGGAAGATGATGAATTTAGAAACATACATTCAAATGGTTGTTTCTCTTTATCAAAACCTAGTCTAGTCTTGAAAGAATTGGTGAAGTAGGTATGTAGGATTTCATAAATGAATCGAGTACTGAGATAAAAATTGACAAAGATGTGTGGAAGAAAACAAATGCTGCGCCAATGCAAATAAATTGGGAATGAGGGACGAGAATGATGATGATAGTGATATAAGTAAAAGTTGTAGAAAGTTATAATATCTTTTGAGTGAACATTAGTACTATTCTTAAGGTTAAAAAAAACATTAAAAGAGGAAACTTGACACATATACAAGGGAAATTCTTTAGGTATTTAGACAAATATAATCAAATAAAAGCTTACTCAGTTGACCCATCTTCACGCACATTATGACGAAGCCCATGATCATTATAGTGAATAACACTGCTACGTACACGATTTGGTATATCGACACACTGTCGCTAGCATGCATGGCTTCTTCCATACTCGGTGCCATTTTTATTTTTTATATTATTTTTCGGTTTTAAATTAAGATGTTCTTTGTTTATCGTTATTTAAATTTCCCCTTTTTATGTTTGTTTTATTTTGCTATCGACAGTAAATTTTTCTTTCCTTTTATGAAATATTCATTCTTTGATAGTTTTATTATCTTTAGTGCTTAATTTACTTTTAACTCAAGGATTAATAGTAATTATCACTATACTGGCTTCAGGAATTAGATGAATTTCAATTTTCATGAAGTTCAGTAATCCTTTCTATCTAATTTGTGTCACTATCAACAGCTTTTTGATGTTCTATTACGATCTTGTTAATGAAAACAAAACGAATTATTTCAGATGCTATTTCACAGTCACACTATTATTCTATTATTGTTTTCGCCATTTCAGATATTTCTGATTTATCTATCTGTATTATTTCACAAATCGCACTACTATTCTTTGAACCACTAAAAGAAACTGTATTCCATAGAAATTCTTCTGCAGACACGTCGTTTCAAATGACTGATGATCAGCTATAGATAAATCTCGTATCATTACGTTTTATCAACAGGGAATTTGAACCTTACTGCATTGTATTAAAGACCATGAAAATGCTTTGCAAAGGTAATTTTGTTTTTCCTACTTATCTATAGAGTTATCATCGATTTAAAAATACGTGTCGATGTTTTTAGATTTATGAGCCTTGATAATGTCCAAAGTCTGTAGGTATGTAGGGGTTTTAATATTTACACTGTATCGTCATAAAATTGGGCCCAATACAATACTTAGCCTAGTAGTGGTCACGTAGAATTTATACGACAATTAATCAATTACTCATTAAGTGATGCACTTAGAGGAAAACAAAGACATTCGACGTGGATAATCGCTCACAATTGAATATAGGTAATATTTGACAACAAGCAAGAGAAAATTATAAAATCAACCTTAAACAGAAGACGAAAGCACAATATAAATTCTGAGTCTGAGGTATATAGACAACAGTGCAAGGAATATAATATAAACCAATGGAAGATCACTATCCTGATAGCCAGAGTGAAAGGAGTTTGGCCTGTGTAAAGGTTACAGGTACTTCTAGATTAAAAGAAAGATCAAAGACTTACTGAATAAGCTCACAAATTTTAGAATCACTATTAGAATGGTGATTCCAATTACCGCATAAAAATAAGTATAATTTACAGCCATTTTATTTCACAACCACAAATAAGTGTACACGATATATTTCTACACATTACTAACTAATTATATTTATTAACAATAAAAAGAATGACTATAAAATCGATAATCTTATCAGTAAAGATATCCTTGACTTTTGTATATTTTCATTTATCTTTGTTTTAGATCTTTAACCTAAAGCAACGTAGATCCTAGAATTCAGGGCCAAGAATAGGAACTAAATGTTAAAAATTAATATTTGAATTGTGTCAAGATTTAGGATGAAACGCATGTGACTAAGAGATTAATAAATACATATTTAGATGGATAAGGGTCCCTCCTTATCCATCTAAATTTGTATTTATTAATCTCAGAAAATGAGATATAATCTCAGAGAGCCAAACCTCAGAAAATGTAAAGATGTCTTAGATAATTATAGAATAGAATTTTCTTTATTCGAGTATCATGACTCAAAAATGGTTAGTAAGACTTACAACTATGTTAGTAAGAACTCACAATTCACAAAACAAAACAAAAACAAACAAATAAGATCACAGTTGTGCCAACCCATGTGAGATGGCACAACAGTGACCCACGAAAACACAGTCTAGGTGACACGAATCATGCTTAGGATACTGTTGGAGCTGCTCCACACACTGCGTATCATGGAAGCGCATTATGATGAATGAAGGAAAATGCTGAGAACTACTAGGTGGCTGCTGGCACGGGACTATGGAAGATATAAACATATTGCATCGATCTTAAATAAATACCTAGCATGAGACCAATGCACCCAAACGAAGAATACGAAGTTTTACACAGCATAATTATATCTACTTAATTAAAATCTTAACCACTAAAGACAGTGATATTTAAGATTATAGTTGAAGAAACTGATAGTCGTAGATAACACCAACCATAGGAAAACATGAGATAAAAAATTTACTCACTCTTTAATCTGATCACAATCACAATAATTACTAGAACGTAAAATATGAGCATCCAAAAGAAGGCCCAGAAATATTCATTGTTAAAGATATCCATTGTCTAACAAACTGAGGCACTTTAAATAAATCAACAGGATAGTCAGCAATTATATACTAAAGATAAATAATAATTGGATGATGAAATTGATACTGAATTTCTATTAAATAATCTATGACTTCATTAATTTTGTTGGCTTCCAGGAATTTTCTCGTGCAAAATATATGACTGTAAATGACGTTATCTGACGTTGCAGAAGAAACCTTATCATACACTACTGCAATGCTGATTGTACTCACATAGTAAGTAGAACTTCGGGCCCGTCGTGTGCATAAATAAAAGTCGAAATGAAAGCAATATTTGTTTGAGTACGAGTACGAGTTGTTGTGGAGTTTATGTGTTGTAGTTTGATTACGTTCTTGCTAGAAAATAATGATCGCAATAATAAAAAACTTACGTGATGTACAGCACAACCCGCAATATAATAATAAAGTGAGGGTAAAAATTAGCCAAAAAAATGTCCAACTGTAGCTCAACATTTTACAAAGAAAGAAAATAAGTTAAATTGCCACCGAGTAACTATATTTATAACTTTTATAACAATACATCACACACAATACCAACTTGAAAAGCTGACGAATCACTGAAGATAGTGGGAACTGGAAATGTTCCGCGACTTTCTATAATAGTATTATTAATTATCTTATCAATTATGAACAACTACCTCTCAAAGCGATGGCAGACGTAATGAGGGAAGCTGATGTCATTACGAATGAGGAATAGGAATGGGGAGTGAAAGCAATGCTTAGCAGTAGTGGTATTCTGTAAAAATCTCACCGTGAAAACTTTGATGAAGTGAGCTAAAGTGAACTGTCACTCCACCTGACGCTAGGGCTCACTTCACCTAAGTTTTCACGGTGAGTTGTTTACAGAATAGACCGGCTGGACGATGGATGTTCTGTAAATGACAATTAAGTGTAGTTAAAACCGTGAATGTTTAAAAAACACGTGAATACTTGTTCAATTGTGTTTCCACTAAAATCCTTTTACAGGAGTTTACCATTATTGTACAAAGCTCTAATGTGGCGGTATCTACATCGCTACATCGCTTGCGAACTACGTCACATAAATCCTGCATCGCGCAATTAAAAGTTTACCGTGCAATGGACATATATATAAGAACCCAACATCAATCGTTGGGCAGTTGCCCGCCAGACACAACACCCGTCTGGTCGGAGGATCCTCCCTTTTCTATGGTGGATGAGTGAACTTTACACCCTGTTCCTCATACCCCTAAAGTAACATGCAAGATAAATCTCTTTTATTACGCACATTAAATATTTAAAGTAGATAAAGCCGGTAGTCCACCTGTTAGTAATACCGCATTATAAGGCCTTCTGAAATACCAGAGGAATAACAGATGCTTTGTCATTCAAAGAAAAAGCTGAACAACGCTGATTAGTGGCAGAAATTGATAATAATAGAACTTCCCCGGACGAGCTCATACTAAAATGTGCTCGTGAATAAAACAATTCAAGGAAAAGATTAAATGATATTCGATGATAAATGTGTCAATGATTAACTTACGCTTTGAATACCACATCCAGAACAGGATTAAGGCAAGGCTAATCATTATAAAAAACAGGATAAAGCCGCGGCTCATCATCTTTAAGAACAAAAACGAATCGCTGACAGTGAGCTATATTCAACTTAATTCCAGTAAAGTTACTATTCAAGCATTTATAATATGACCGAATGCTGTATGGACTAATGACATTGCCAAGCTAGGAAAGCAACTTGGGGAAGAAGGTGATGTACTGACCCAACATTCAGCACGCGTAGCATGAACACTGTAAAAATGGGTTTTGTCGACGAAAGAATAGATAAAATGACAAATAAACAATCACAATCTGTCATTTTGTCTATTCTTCCGTCGACAAAATCCGTTTCTACAGTGGTCATGCTACGCGGGCAGGAGTATATAATATATGGAAAAGGTAAAAGTTCCTAACATAATTCAGGTTTCTGTGCTTAATAGTCACAAACTATTCAAGGAAATAAAGGTGCGGGGTCTAAATGACTCCCATATCAGTAAACATCCCGAAGACAAAGCCGATGAAGTATCTCATATCCCGGTTATTACACAAACTAGGTTATAGACAGAACAGAAATAAGTATGGTGCTGACGAGTTACTTTAGGTACTAAGAGCCCTTCCACTACAAAGCACTTTATTATGGAGGTGTTTATGAGTATTAGCAATCAAAGAAAAGACTTAATGATTATAACTTACAGTACAAATGATTAACTTACGTGAATATCTACAGATCGTGAAAAAGGCTATCAATAACATGATCATAATTAAGATCAAAATATCCGTCGATCTGCCACTAGTCATATTTATAACCAACACAAATACTGATAAGTAGAGAGATATATTTTAATAATATTGACAATCTATCGATTAATTTAGACAACTAACTCACAAAAGATGTGAAACAGAATAAAATAGGAAATTTATATTTCCCGTTTAGAACGGGAAATAAAACGACGGATCGTATGAGTAATATTACAACATTCAGGAATAAAATAAGGAAAAGTTAAAATTATTCATATCACAGTATCTGTACTAACATAAAGCTGGAGTTTATGAGCTATATTATTGATCATCAATGTTATAAACTAAAGAAAACATCTATTTTCGAAGTTATGATAAATATGAATTACGTAGTAGATAAATAAATACGTGTATTAATTAAATTGAAATTAATTTGATAATAAATATCCGGATGTTATCGAATTATCTTAATCTAATCAGGATATAATATTTTTGCATAGTTCAGAGGTGAGTCAACATAGGTTTCACCTATATTTAGAGCAGCGCCATCTAGCTTTAACTGCTGTCTTCAATGGCATTGTTGCAAATGGCACTTGTTACTAATGGTCATCAATGGCATTTTCAACGATATATGATAATGATTCCAATCGAACAGTGTTTTTGATATTTATCAGCTTTTGTGATTGCACTACTGAATACCGGATGGAGGTCCGGGTACAGAAGAAAAAATTGTTGTGGGTTGTTGAGGTCAGATAGGCTCTATGTAATATACTGATATTCAGCTGCATCCGGATAGACTGGAAACTGACCCCAACATATTTGGGAAAAGGCTAGACACGACAAGGTAGACTGGGTACAGAAGAAATAGTAAAAACCGTTAAAATTAAAGGGTGCATCGGGAGCACTACACTGCCCTCAGATTACTAAGAGTATGGTTTTTTATATGTTTGGTAAAATACGTACATAATGATTACATATAAGTATTAATTTTATAAGTAATCGAAAATGTTACTTACTTGATACAACTATATAAAGCGCAAACACAAGTGAACCCAAAATCAGAACGACCCCAACTACAGTGGTAGTGTCAGACATATTTTTATTTCAAACGCGCAAACTGTCACTCCTAACAGCCAATAAAAAACTATACACTAAAGTTTATTTTCTGCAAATATAAAGCTTATAATCGATAAACGGTGAGTTTATCAGTGTACTATCTTATCCACCCGAGGCTTGCAAGTGACGTCACTGAGAGATGGGCTACCATTCATAACCAAGTGCTATCAGGTCTCAACGGAAATCGACCTGTAACTCTTGCACACAAGCCCGCCCCCTTACTATCTAAACTTAAAAATATAATTAACTATTATTTGTGGTGATTTTGGTGTCTTAAGTATCTTAAACTTTCCTAAAGCCTCATGTTCTTTAAAGGTTTCATTTTCATTAATTTCTACCTGTTCATATAGCTTTTACCAGAAAATTACTTGCTAGACCTCGTTCATGAACCAACAAACAGTCTCCAGCTTTCTTTATATACCTCATGTATATCATAATAAACGTATAAGCAAAGTATCAACCCAACAAACGCAACGTATTTACTTTTAATTAATCAATAAAATTTTATCAGTTGAGATTGATACCGTGATTGAAAATGTTTTTTATTAATTTTCCTTGATTGAAGCTAGATGGCGTTGTAATAAAATAGCTTCTAATTGGTAACAGCGCCATCTACTGGTGGATTTATAAATTTAAATTCACAAGAGATAAGATAATTTAGACCGATAAATAAATACAAGATGGAATATTAGAACGAACAGGAAAAATGTCAATGCGTATGTGGCGGTTTCGTAGGCTAGATTGGTTTTTTTCATTTGGTAATTGGCTCTTCTCAATCTTAAATAAAATAGAAATTCAATCAGCATTAAAATTTTTCTTTATTGCCTGTAATCAACAAAAAAGCAAACGCATATAGAACTAATGGCAAATAAAAAACAGAACTTACGCCTTAATCGATAATACACAACCATTGTCAAAGCAACTAAAAAAAGACTCCAAAACACGGTCTGAAATATATAATAATCGCTGTGCATGTTGCGCGAAAATATTTCTAGAACACTGGTAACGTCACTGTTATTATACTCGATATTGAATGCATATTCGATAAGACCCAAAAATAAAGAGCTTATCAGTATTTATCTTATCACAGAGAAATAATTAACTCTCAATAATACAAAGCTAGGCTTTACGTTTATTAAGGACAACGCCATCTAGTGTCGGTAGCCAGAACTAAGTAATGCTTAGCATTGCGTGTCCACGTCACGTCGTCATGTGGCAGTGCATTGACAGGTAAAAACATCACAATTGAAATAAATGAAGGAGTAAATACGTTTAGAGCGTCCTAACATGTAAAAATAGTACGCAATTAAACAAAGACTATAAAGTCTACAAGCTACATGTCATTATTTTGAAATAACACAGATAAAAAACAAAATATTTACTTACTCAACTTACTGATAGATTTACAAACGGCAACAAATAGAAAGAGAAGTATCGAAATAACCAAGAGCAACAGCCGGAATATATCAAAAGCATGCATTTTGCAAAGGAGAATAAATAATTCACTATGTAAGAAACTATGAACCACGTATGCACTGAGGAAACAACGTACCGAGAACTAAACGATAATCTTCATAATTAATGTGATAACTGTCCAAATCTTATCATTTACCTTGTTTTTACAATCTATATATACATTATAACGATCGGTAGGTAATTTAGAATTTTGGACAATCGGTGCTAGAAAATATTAACAAATATTTGAAAAAACACTTACGCCAATGTCCGTAGGCTGAGGTGAATCCAAAGAGTACCATTATGGCAAACCATGATGTTAATATAAACAGTTCGAAATACATTTATAAAGAAATTAATATCAAAATTCACATTCAAAGTAAAAGAAGGTACTGAATCTAGAATTAAGTCAGTATCAAATGAAGATAAACATATTATTATTTTGTGATAGTAGGTTGCGAAATCTTATCATTGAAATTTTAAGCGATTACATACAGAAATTTAATGAAAAAATACCGCTGTTATTACTAGGTTAAAATAGAACGCACATGATAAGTCCTACTTATTAGTTTATCAGCCGGTATTTTTCCTACTTTAAACCTACCTAATGTTTCTTTTCATAACTAACTTACATCTAAAAATCTAGAAAATACGCGATTAAAAAATTGGCTTTATTAACAAATAATAAATTTAAAATAAAAAAAACTTACTCCATTTTCTATATGCAGTTATTCCAATTATGAGGACGATGAACAACACCCAAAACATTAAAACAAATAGTTGATACCATATCGTAGAATTACTGGGGTACATTTTTAAATTAATAAATCCACAACCACTGCAAATGGCACCGTGATAATAATGCGACTAAATAAAACATATTACAATTATAAAATGAAGATAAAATAAATCATAATTTATATTATCAATGAAGTGAAATCTTATCACATAAAACTTTAGGTGATTAGAAACAAAAGATTGAGGTTTCCCATTATTAATTAACTTTTTTATGTTTTATTTCCTAAGTACACTTATAAATTACATCTTTAAATATTAGAATATAAAACATATAAATTATTTATTATTTTTATAAATGTTTACATATAAAAAACATTTATAAAAATAATAAATAATTATTATTATTGAGCACTTACCAGTCAAAAGCCTAGAACACGTTAACATAACAATGAAAATTGCGACCCAAAATAAAAACCCAAACCAACTATACTCCATTATTATAATATTTCCTATCACTGACGAACATCCGATATATTTGAAAGTCAGGGTCGATATAACTTTGAGATTTATGATAATATAATATTTTACGTTATTGATGAGTCAAATCTTATCATTAGACTTTCAGCGATTATTTGAAATTCGCGCCGCCCCGGGGTGTTTCCTACAGTTTAATGATGCTAAGCTTTATGACGAACTTTATGATTGTTGATAATCTCGTCAACGTCTCGTCTCTAAGTAATAAAATTGTATCAATCTATGAAATCTTATCATTTAAAACATTAAAGTGATTTGAAATATAAACTATCCACTGTGATCCGATAGAATTAAAATTAAGATACACTCAGGATACTTACACTTGGTCACAATCCCACAAACTGTTAATTGCAGAAAGTACACGATCACAAGTAAAAAAATATTCCAAAGAATAAACATTTTAACACTAAAATCATACGGGGACTCCGTAGGGTAAGGCATAGTGTCAAATATACTGTGGCCGAGATGAGAGGAAACAAGAGAAATAAACTCCTAAGTGGAACGTCAACACTGTTAATTGTTATAGAGTTAATTACAAGGGTATTTATTTATTTAATATTATTTATTTGGTATTAATAAACACTACAGGAAATACTGAGCAATTCCTAGGCCTATGTGCTGCGACCACGTTTAACAATCACTGTCGCTCCATGCTCTCCGTGGTTCATATCAACCTCTGGATTCCGCATAACGCCAAACAAAGGTCCTCGTGTCTCATTGTTAAGTGCATAGGTATTCATCATAACAGATCAAACCAGTATATACCTTTTACACCTATATCTGTATACACACGGCTACACATCAAGCTATACATTTCCAGTTTAAGCTAATCTCGCATTGTATAGGATTTCCGTACAATGCGAGATCAGCGTATACTGGAAATGTATAGCTTGATGTGTAGCCGTGTGTACACTATCTCTAACTCCGGGGCGTTTATGTAATTATATTTTCTGTTTTTTCATGAGATTTTACCTAACTGAGATGTTTTTTTTTTGTGGTGATGTCACGTGAATCAGAGTTGTTCCACTCCTTTCACTAAGACGAGCCAAATCAGTTGACAATGAATACGTAAAACTTCTACAATCAAAGATTTAGTTTAGGGCAAAACATAAACTCTTGTGTAATTGGTTACTTCAATCGATGCGGTAAGTTTTAAAGTAAAATAAAATAATTAACAGAAAGAAAAAAGTGGTTCAAACTTACTTAGAGACTTGTAAACACCTAATGCTATACAAAGGATGATAAACACAATCCAAACTATAAACATAGTATGCCTGTAATGCATATTGAATGAGAAAACAATTGAATTCAACTGACACTAGCAAACAACGTGATTCTTTGAATCTATCATCCATTATGAACCATTATGTAGCCATAATTTGTGATAAGGTACCTATCGAATATTTATCTATAGGTACTTAATTTAGGCGATGACTATGAGCTATACCTACAATGACGTATCGGATGGACAGAAAGTACTTCATGAGTAAATGAGGACATAAAACTCTAGCTAGAAACTACTGAATTAAACCAAATCAAAATAAACAACGTGTTTTCAGTCAATATAATATGAGCTAATGCGGAAGCACTTGATTGAAATAAACGAAGATATAGTTGAAGTAAAATAAAAAAAACTTACGCCATTTTCTATACGAAGAAGAAATTAGTATAATTAGCAAAAACGTCAGCCAAAACAATATCACAATCATGGTCTTAAAAATTAATTGTGTAGACGCAGAATCGTCAATTACTATCACAGTACAACAAATACTGATCGTTGGTATATTTAAGCTCAAGCACAGAAATGGAAAGATAAAGTTATAATTAATGATAACAGTATAAAGTACGTGTATAGAATCTTATCTATACATTAATTTGTGCGCGATTATGATATTCAACACCACACATAGTCCTTTTTTGTTGACGATATTTAAGAAGTTCTTATAGGTGCAAGGTTAATTCCTAAGGACTATGCTCAAGACAAACAATCCAACCAAAAAGGAATAGATAAAGAAGGATTTAAGAATCGCTTTTATTTAACAGATTAAACTATTTTCATAAAAACAACTCGTATCTCTACTGGGTTAACAAAACGAAAATATGGCGAAAAAGCCTTTGCTTAATAAGGTACTAAAACTTACACAAATAATTTCTGTACACGGAAAGCAGCATCATAAGTATGATGAACGTTACTAGTATTAAAAACAAAAGCATTTTAAATGTTGGAATAAGAACTAATGGATTCAAAAATAAAATAAACAATCTTCTTCTACACTATTATGGACACTGACGCGTAACAGACGGACGGACGGATTTTAATCATTATATTCGTGATTATAAGCGAAATCTTATCGGTTTATTATCTATGCGATTCATTTTTGTAATGGCCAATCCAGTTCATGGGAATCTCTAAAGGCATCATAGCCTGGCGGCCTCTTTTTTCTAGTGTGCAGTCCTATGTAGGTTCGATTCCCAGGTCAGGCAAGCTTTATTGGGATTTTTCAATAGGAAAGCTTAAGCTCGGTAGGAACCCAAAGTTTGGATTGCTGCCGGTTAATGGCAATGGGCTCGCGCCCTATTACATGGAATTTTATTATTATAAAATGTTTTGACAAACTTAATTTACGGAACATTCAGATTTTTTTTGCTTTAAACTATCACGAATTCTATCATTTTTATATTCAAATTCCAGTACAAAATAACTAGTGAGACAATACGCGCCATGTAAGCTCCACGATAACTTTAGTCATGAAAATACAACATAGATGGCGTTGATTTAAGTTTTGAAGAAAAGCGCCATCTTACGGCGCCGGTTGAAATTTGTACAAATTCGACATATCTCCTCCTTTCTGTCTTTTTCTATTGATATCTTCAAAACGGTTAGCCCAATAAAGTTTTAGAAACAATTAAGTGTATAAAAGATGAAACCAATTCATATACCCCGGGGGCGGTTGCGTGAGGTTTAAAAAAAAACCGTGCTTTTAAAATAATCCTGCCACTAATAATTGTATTTGTACTTCTTATAACAATGAAGTTTTCTAATTAAAATCTTTTAAAAAATATATTTGATGAAGATGGTACAAAAACTTACCTAAATGATGTCTTAACACAGAAGCTATCATCATAAACAAAATCACTATTACCATTATTAGCAACAAATACATTATTATTATTAATTGTAGAACAAGATAAGACTGAAATAAACAGCTTCTTTCTACGCACTGACAACTTTACTGAATAACAGTAAATGGATTTAATTTTTTCAATAAAATATACAATCTAACACTAAACAATTTTCTAACTAATATTAAATAAAACTAACTGTACAAATAAACAACTAACATCTAAAATATGGCGTCGAAAAATTCCTCCGCATCGCTGTCGGCTGGTAGTGTACCCAAGAGACTGGCGGCATTGCCACGTTGAATGGGCATATTTTATTGAAATAATAAACTTCGCGACCCCCTCTTTCAAAAAAAAAAGGTTTAATTTAATTTTTTAATAATTCTTGATAATAAAGCGAAATCTTATCTATTAATTAATTCATATCTAGGCGATTCATTCTACACAGTGGCCAATTAGACAACCTTATTTTTATTTTAATCTCCACTTGAACAAAAAGTGATCAGTGTCCAATCTCTGTGTCTTTTCGTGGGGACTCAAATTATCGGGAGTTTTGTTGGTCCAGTGTGCGTTTCTGAATTCTATTCTCAGACTCAGCACGGGTAAACGTTATTAGGATTTTTCAAAGACATTCAATTTATTTACTTCATTGGAACATAAGATAATATTACATAAAATAAAACAAGCACATTTATCTATCGCGATTTATTTCAATCGACGTCTTATTAGGATGTTTCAGTCGAAATTTCTCGATAGCAATAGTTCGTTTTGGATTGTGCTGATTATGGTTTCTATACACCACAATTTTAATAGGTACGTCATTAGAAAAAAAAACATTATCTTTTGTAATACATAGATTACAGGATATTCGATTTTTATCATTTATCTTCACACTCCTATCAAATACCAAAAATATGACGTTTCATAATAATATAGCGAGTGATACACATCATTTTATTAGATAACTTTAGTCGTAAAAATATAACATAGATGGCGTTGATTTAAGTTTTCAATTAAGGAAGCGCCATCTAGCGTCACTGGTTGAAACTTGAAAGGATTAACAATTTATTTCCTGGTTGACAAAATATTGGTGGTATTCCTTTCGGTACATAAAATACTTTTTCACTAGAAAGTTTTTCCTTATTTACTTCAAAACCATTTAACCTATGAAGTTTTGCATATTAAATTAAGTACATTATTTAGATATATTTTTCCTACGCTAATACGATCTGTCTTGCACTAAACTAGCGTCCACAGGTGGCAGCAAGCAGAAGAAGAATAAGTAATTAATGACTTACCACAAAATTTCACCAGAACCGCGTAAATAACCCAAAACAACGCTATATTAATGACCATAAAGACCAAAGCCGCAGTTAAATCCGGCGACATTTTGCCAAGTTTGATACGAACCAACTTTTATAACAATATTGTACTAAATGATTTGGCTGCTTCACCGTCAGTATGTTGAGGTACCTATACGATAAACTATCTGTTGATAACGGCGCTAATTACCGGTTTGTATTTTGCCTTTTTATATAAGACTAGCTGTGCCCCGCGGTTTCACCCGCATAAATCTCAATCCCGTGGCAATATTGGGATAAAAAGTATCCTTGTCCTAACCCAGGTCATGGTCTACCTTTATGCCAAAATTCATCCAAATCCGTTCAGCCGTTTTAGCGTGAAAGCGTAAGAAACAAACAAACTTACTTTTATATTATTATAATATTGTTGGGATTAGGATTATTTTAGACTAGGTTCTACCCGCGACTTCGTCCACGTGAAATGTCGGCCCCTGACGAACACCGCGTCGGCGTCGCATCACATCGCCCGCCCGCGCTAGTACTTAGTTTTTCGATTAGCATTATTTATTTATTTTTCTTTGCTCGGCGCTTAAGGGTTGTAGCGCGATGCTAAATCGCCCATAACCTTCCTCAAGTTATGGGCTATCAAAAAGATTTCTTAAATCCGACTTAAAAGTCGGACTAATCCTGTCAGTCGGTCTACTAGCACGTTCAAACAAACAAACAAACAAACTCTTCAGGTTTTGTAATAAGAATAGCAAAGATATAGATCATAGATATTATTGAGAATTTACATAATAAACCTACATTTATGACAAACTCAAACACATTAGCAATTCCTCTAAAAGCAGTTCATTTCTTGAATCCCAGCTGTCATTAGCAATTCCTCTAATTTGACTTAAAAGCAATTCATAATTTGTTGACCATTTTACGAATCTCCTTAATAAAGTCTCAAACAGATGAATTATTTGGTAATATGAATTGCAAGCTGATCATAAATTATGAATTGTAAGTTTGTGACATTTTGCGATGATTCATAATATTTTCCTATTATGATTCTGCCAAAGTGACTGTTTTAAGCCCCCCAGCTCTTATGGAATTAGTCAGAGACAACAGTGGACAGATTTTTTCAGTGTTCATGTTTCAATCACTGAACCAAACATCAACTGTACGACTGTACGCTTGTATATATAAATCACAAACCAGCACCCTGATTGCATAACACACGATCAATCACGATCCGTTTCATTTTGACAGTTTAACAACATTCATTGCGTTATTTACATTGTTGACCAGACAAATTTTTTGAATATACGAAGCAATGTATTAGCAATATCATTCAAAATGATTCAGATTACGGTTGATAGTGTGTTACGCACGGTGCTGACTTAACTTAACTATACTTTTTTTTTTTGATGGTGGGAATTTATCCAATGACTTCTCCCGCTCTGGGCGGAGCGGAAGGGCGTGTCAGACTTTTACTGACTAAAACCCACGCGTGTTCATTCATTTGCCTGTTGCCAAGGCCCCGGTATCCCTTTCGGACTTTCCCGCAAACTTGGCAGGAACTTAACTATACAGATTCTTAAACTATAATAATACAAAGTTTTGCATTTTTTTTATTTAGTATTGGTCTGTAATCTTTACTCCGCGCTAATAGACTTCAGCTGTTGAAATTCTGCTTATCCAAAACAACCTGTATAATGTCAAACGTATCGACGGCTTCTATTAGTATCCCCCTGTATGCTTACAGTACTCCGGAAAAGCTATGATGTTATTGATTGTGTTATCGAAACTATTAGCAGTCTTTAGATACCAACAAGATTGTCTTTGCAAATCAAACCAAATTTTATCATTTTTAAATTTTCCGTCACCTCTGGATTCTTATTATTCTTATTCTCGACTTACGAGTTGTAGGTCGTGGGTTCGAACCGTGACAGGCGCTTTACTTTGTGTAAATTATTTCAACGCCACTGCTCTCAAAACGGTGAAGGAAAACATCGTGAGGAAACCGGCATGTCTTAGAACCAAAAAATCGAAGACATGTGACATCTACCGACCCGCACTGGGCCCGCGTGGTGGATTACGGCCCACTCCCTCTCACAGAGAGGAGGCCTGTGTCCCAGCAGTGGGAACATTATAGGCTGATTATGCTTATGCTTATGCTCTGGATTATTACTACAATGTTATGAACAAAAATGTAAAAATATTATTTTATAAATTAGCGATAAGTCCGCCCATTGTGTCACCCTATGTCAAATTTCAACATCTGTGATTTTATGGTGTATATGGAGGCCGGAAAGCGGACGTTCAAAAAAAAAATGTTGGTCCCTCTTGTCGTGGGGTATCCGAATCACCCCCATGTATGTTCCGCGATTTTTCTTAGTTTTCGAGTTTTCGAACATAAATTGATAGATTTATGTTCGGTGAATTATGACTTAAATTTTCAATTTCAAATTAAAAATCTAAACAGGTGACTTCATGGTTCCTAAGAAGGCTTCAAGAATGCGCCAGACTCTCAGTTTTCATAAACAAATAAAAAAGTAGTACTTAATGTGGCTACGTTGGCTAAAATTTGCCTTCAAAGACAGCGAGGTGGAAAATTCTCTAAAGTAGGCAACAGAAAAAAAAAAATTTGACCATTTTCTCGTTTCTAAGTCAAAAATTCCGAAAAAATCATAACTCGGAAACTATGAAAAATCGCGGAACATACATGGGGGTGATTTGGATACCCCACGGCACGAGGGACAGAATTTTTTTTTTTTGGACGTCTATGATCCGGCCACTCTGTATAATACAGAGTATCTTAATTCTACTCTATTCTTAATTGTAATTTTATTTGGACTTTCCTTTAATTTGGTCAATAAAATTTGCGATTGCTAAAAAACATTTCTTTAGACAACTAAGAAATGCGTAAGGCATAGAAAGGGACGCATAGTGACGTTATGTTTATGTACATAAATGAATTCTTATCGATGACATGCTTGTGAGGCTCGCTATATACTAGGCCGCTATATACTTCTGACGGGAATGCCATCAATAGCATTTACAATAGTTAGTTGTTAAGAAAACCCGAGATTATGGTGGTATTGTCTCCCATTGTTTAAGATGAATGAGTAATCAATGATGTATCATCAATATCATAATTATAACCTTTAGTTATTTTCATTGATTTACATTATCAGTCACTGCCTTATGTTCATCTTTCTCGTCAGATTCATTGTGTTGTTGATGTTACCGCAGACTAGCTATTGCCCGCGATCCGCGCTGAGGTCGGAAAACATCCCACGGGAACGTACACACGGCTACACATCAAGCTATACATTTCCAGTATAAGCTGACCTCGCATTGTACGGAAATCATATACAATGCGAGATCAGCATAAACTGGAAATGTATAGCTTGATGTGTAGCCGTGTGTACTACCGGGTTATAGAGTATCCTATGTCTAACCAAGGCCTTTTGTACCCGGCATGGTTTCTTTACGGTACGGCGTATAAACCACGCCGTACAAAAAAACGTGTCCGCGGGGCCTACCACCACCGTTTACAGCAGTATTATAATATTATAATCTTACTTCAGTGGAGAAAGAGATGGAGCTATATACGTCCTGTAGAGCTTCATCTCTTTCCTACACTGAAGTGTATCTAGCCGTTAGCGGTGGTGGTAGGCCCCCGTCCATAAAACACTGACGAAAAACTACGGTTCGCCGTGCGTAGACTCCGTGTCTACGCATGGCGAACCGTAGTATTTCACGGCAAGAAAAACGTGTGTAAAAAAAGGGCCTAAGTGTGTGCTACCCGGTGTGACAAGGTAATAGACAGGCAGAAAGGCAGAGTTAATTTAGCAATAAAATTGTATTAGAATGGTTTTAATGAAGGAGCCCAATCGGGTAGCAGGTAAGTGCGTTTCGATTGTGTGTGTAATTTAACTTTTTGAGCTTATAGCTTAGGAGAAGGACGTAAAAGGATTGTTGACTACTGAAAACACTCACAAAATTGTTTAAAGTAGTAGTTGTAAGCTGCCTCTATACCAAATAGCTTGTTCGACTGTACTATTGTGATGGCACCGTGGATGGCACCTACTTTACCACATACTGACGTCAACTGCGCATCACACTGACGTCCTGCATCGCAAAAGCATCACTCATACACGTGTGACACTAACGTACTGAAACTCGTTGTGTCATCATAATTTACACGCGGCGGATACTGTTATATGACTAGTAGGTAATAATAATAAAAGTCCTCCAGATCGTCCATACCAGTCAATCACAACGGATACTAGCCTTCGGCGCGGGAGGTATTATAGTGCACAAGTGTGTGCGCAGGCGCATATGCACTCTCTCTTCCCTCGCTTTCATAGTCGAATGGGATGGCAAACAAAAAAAATTGATAAACCCAATACCACTTTGCCCGACCTGGGAATCGAACCCCGGACACACGAATACTATCTGCTGGGCCTGTTTCTAGAGGTAAACTCAATAAGGCTTTTATCAAAATAATATCAATAGGCTATCATCATCTGCCTAACGTTTTCCCAACTATATTGGGGTTGGCTTCTAGTCAAACCGGGTGCAGCTGAATATCAGTGTTCTACATGGAGCGACTGCCTATCTGACTTTCACAACTAAGTTACACTGGGTAACACGATACCCCTTGGAATATCAATAGGTAATGCTGATAAAAAATTACCTAGCATTTTAACCTAAGGCGCAAAAAATACGAAAATATGATGATGATGGATGACAATGGTAAATTAAAACATCGTTCGATGCCGACGATTTTCCGAGCAGTCATAATTTTAAAATAACGATAAGATTGATAGATTGTTTATTTAGTAATCTCGCCCTTACTAAATTGTAATATCTCTCTTAAAAAAGTCAACATTATTAAAAAAGGCAAATTCAAGACATGGCAAGGTAAACGCACTATGAATAAAATTAGATAATACAAAAACAAAAAAACTTACGTCTCTTAACACAATTCCCGAAACAAAACCACAGCCAAAACAAATAAATGAACATAAGAAGCAGTATACCAACAAAAATACTTCCTAATAAATCCATCGTGTTTACTCTGTGTACCGATCAACACTGTTCGAAAAACAACGAGTCTAATCTTATCACTCACATCACGAAAGTAGGGACATTTAGTATGATTTGTGTATAAAGTAGTTGATAGTAAAATAATGTCTTGTTATTCTTGTCTTGGTATTTATTTTCATTATTTTTTGTGAACGGTTGCGCGGGACGGATGTCGGGAATAAACTGACAAAGTCGTAATAGGGACTGACTACCTCTATGCGGTTTTCCACAGTGACTGTGTCGGAAAATACAAATTATGTGCTTGAAAATTGTGTTCGTCATAATAGAAACCATCAAATTGCAACTCATTTTTATTTTACGCTTCATGAATAAATTAAAGGTACCCACTACATTCAGTGTTGCAAGAAATAAAACAATAATCATCCTATGTTTTTACAAAATACCTTATTTTTCTTCCATCTAAGGGATGGAAGAAAAATAAGGTATTTCTTCCATCCCTTAGATGTCAGTTCTCCCAGATCCCAGTTCTATCTGGGGTCGGGTCTTCATGTACAGCGATGCCAGGACGCTCTGTCCTGGGTTGTCAGTGGAGTTAGGTTCTGCGCTTTCATCTCCCTCTCGATACTGGACCACCGTGAAGCACGGGTCGTCCTCTTCCCAGGCATTTCACAGGGATAATCAAGTTTACTGAGAAACTGTCATCTCTTCTCATTACGTGGCCGTACCACCTAAGCCTGCTTTCTTTTAGTTTGTCCGTTATTGTGGCCTCCGAAATCTCCTATCACGTGCTCATTGCGTATTCTGTCCATTGTCAGACGTGTTACACCGTCCAGCACAGAATCTTCATTTCAGTTGGGTGCAATTTTAATATTCCTGCTTTTATGCTATTTTCCAGCACTCCGCTTCATACAATATTGCGGGTCGGACAGCCATCTTGTAGATTTTGCCCTTAGTTCATACTGGCATTCGGGTGTCATAGAGTACTCCAGATAGAGACCGCCATTTCAGCCATGCGGTGTTGACTCTACGGCTAACATCTGCGTCGACGGGGGCATTCGGTCCTAACCACAGAGCCGCGCGCGCATAGAAGTCAGAAACCGACAAAAAAAAACATGGTTTCCACGGAAGTGTACTACCGGGATAGAAAGTAATCCAGTGTACCAAAATTCATCTTAAGCTTTCATTTTTTATCGTGCACTGAATTTTTAACGCATTGCTTACCGTCGAGAGTTAAAAATCTAACAGTGTGTTTTTTAACGTGCTGGGATGCATTCTGTTGGATTCTAAATGGTCGGCTCAACACCGAGAGTTGAAAATACACTGCACAATACAACATCATCGCGTAAAGAAATAGGACCAGTCGATGTGGCGACGCGACACTTGGGGGAGACCTATGTCCAAAAGTGGACGTCTTTCAGCTGAAATGATCATGATGAACAAAAATTCTTTAAAATATTGATTATAAGATGAGATTGAATACTCACAGAACCACCCGATGACATTCATACAATGCATTAAAATTATAACTAATATTAATCCAACTAATGGCACAGCTGCTATTGAGAGGATAATCAAAATGTCAAAATGTAGCATTGCTAAAAAATAAATTACCAAGTACGTATAAAAGCTACTTTGTCACTAAAATTAATGATTAAACTGAAGTTTCAAAATAATGAATTTATCACTAAAATATTATCAGCATTTTATATGATAGTTATCTATAATAATGACAAGTTAGGTAACAAATAATAAAACAAAAAAACAGGCAATCCTGAAACTAAAGTGGCAAGACTATGACAGATAAAAAAATAGATTATACATTGAAAGTTAACAGTCAACGTTTAGATTTATTTGTAAACAAAACAAGCAATGGACATTGGACAATGACGTCAAATTTATTCTTATTAACAAATAATATAAAGATACTCACGAAGCCAGATGAAGAAAGTAATACAATACATAAACATTACAAAAAGTAGTAATAATGCAACTGCCGGCAATGACATTAATATCATTATTACAGCAATTTCTTCCATGACCAAAAACAATTGACTACGTATAATGCGACTTTTCCACTATATTAACGATTGGACTCGGCTTTTGTAATGATAAAATGCTCGTTGAAAATATTTTAATACTTATCAGTAATTAAAGATAATTATCTAAAGTACCTACTTACGACCATTTTCTTCGAGTTCATTATCATTTATAGGTAGGTATTTTTCTTCTTTTTTATTGAACTTATTTGTGTCAGGTTTTTATGTATCTTTACATATTTATCTGGCTCGCTAGACGATCAACGAACTCTGTCATATAGAACTACTAATAAATAAAATTTTGGTTTTGCTTCCATACCAACAACTCTATTTGAGATTACACTATCGTATATCCGGCGGATTACCCCATGAACTGTACCGTACGATCACTCGTCAACTTCTGTCTCGACCAATTATTCCGTGTCGACAATCGACACGTTAGCACACATTGGAACACAACACTCCTAGAATTTGACTCCCTGCGATAAGAACTATGGTTGCACTTTAATGACAATGTAAGAAATATAAAACTTATCTACGCCACGACTTGCATGCTGGTGGAAAACGATTTGTTTAAGACAGTAAGTTTGATATTACCCATCACTGGTACTGCTACTGACACTGTTACTGCTGTGTTTACAGGGCAGATGTGAGTGGAACCACTCTAGTGGACATAAAATTAGTGATATTCTTCAGAAAGGTCAGGTGCGTAGCACTCGCAACGGGCGTGCGTGTATGGCCAGATGTTTGAACGTAAACGAAGCAAAAGGAGTATGTAAGGATCGTAGCAGGTGGCTTTCTGTAGTTTCTGCCTACCCCCTTGGGAAGAAGGCGTGAGTTTATGTATGTATGTTACTGCTACTGGTAACGGCGCATACAGCTTTGGTTTTATTGAAATAAATCTTGTTTCAAGCTTAGTATACATGATATTGAACACCTAAGTATTCAATGTTTGAAAGAAAACAGGTGTCATGATCTGCGAAGTGTCAAGCGATATTGAACCATGTGCGATGCAATTATCAATGCCCTGCAAAGTGAGCACCTATGTCGAAGATCCTGTAGTGTTTCTTCTTGGCGTAGGTAATTTTTAATGGCTTTTATAAAACAGAAACTTAACAGGTTTACTAAATTACATAGTTCTTCTGCGTTTTCCTAACTTTAGAGTTGGTCTCCAGTCTAATCTAATGCATCTGATATAGCGTCGAAAAATTCCTCCGCATCGCTGTCGGCTGGTAGTGTACCCAAGAGACTGGCGGCATTGCCACGTTGAATGGCAATGCTTAGCCTCTGACCAAGGTAAAAGCCAGCCATTCAAAATGTCAAACAGCCGTTTCGAGATTTCATTAAATAAACTATGAGCACTTGGACCCCACGGCCCTAGGGTTTCAACCCCAAACGGCTCGAAAATATAATTGCCTATAAGGCTATTATACTTTCGCCGCTTGAGGTTTTCCGCAGCCGCAGCGGCGGCGCCAGCACAGCACGCCGAGCCAGGAAGATGAGATGGCGCAAGAGTATCGACACACGTTGCGTCCCACACTATAGGCCTACCCATCTTCCATGGAAATAAGGACATGCCGTCCGGTCTTTTGCCATCGTCGCGTGCCAAGCCATTGGGTTCTAATACAGCTGGAATGCCGACGGTGACAAGAGCTCGTCGGATGATGTCATTAATGTTAGCGTGACGTGCTAAGCGACCCGCACTTCGGCTGTAAGACAGGCCGTGGTGTCCGAGGCTGTTGACAACTTCGCCACAGTGACAGCGATGAGGAGAACAACAACATTTCTAAGCATTGCCATTCAACGTGGCAATGCCGCCAGTCTCTTGGGTACACTACCAGCCGACAGCGATGCGGAGGAATTTTTCGACGCCATATTTTAGATATTAGTTGTTTATTTGTACAGTTAGTTTTATTTAATATTAGTTAGAAAATTGTTTAGTGTTAAAATGTATATTACATTAGTCATTAGCCACAAATCGAAAATGCATGAAAATTAGGAGGTAACTTGGTGGTGTTTTCTATCATGCATCTGATCAATATTAAAGGGAAGACCTGCCACCTGACCCTCGCCACCCAGTAAAGGATACATAAGGTACAACACATTCGTATGGCGACTGTTGGCCGATGGCATAATGTGCTTTCTGAGGTAACAACGACAATAAAATTGATGGCTACAGATTGATCACCGTCGTTACAATAGGATTATTTTGGTCGGATCAAGGAATTAATTGGACACAAATTATATTAAAACGTCTTTTACAGTGTAAGAAGAGAAATGCATACTCCTTGCCTATATTTACCTACCTATGTATTTTAACAGACAAATGACTATACATCTCTACCAATATCAAAATCAATGTGGTAGTTTATCTATTCAAACGTGAATGAACACTCGCAAACAGATATGAGATACTTTTGTGTATATACGATACTAAGGATGTAGACCTACGAATCAACCCACTACAAGTTATATTGTATCGAGCTGACAAAGAAGGCAGGAAAGAAATTATCCAATTGACCTGCATGTCAACCTATAGCTACCGAACGATGTATCATCGTACCGAGCACCCAGCTTATTATGACCCATCACAGTGGCGCCACTTGCCATGGCAAACTGTTAAAGATCTGTCAAGTGCAGTACATTTAAAATTTAGTTCCCTAATTGACCGCAGTGTTTGGTGTACTGGTCACGCAGTGCTTGGTGTAAAGTGCTCTGTGTATGGCTTCATACAGTTATTAAGTCAGAGATGAATGACTTGGTTGCCAATGTAATTGATTGTGTGTCTCATTCAATAAAGATCTGACGTTTATTTGATCAAAGTATGTACCTAACATACTTTAAAGTATGACGACGACTTGTTGATCTATCCACACATTTGTCTATTAAAATAGTAACGGAGTCAAAACTACACAATTAATATTTTTGAAAAAAAAAAGGAATTGTTACGAGGAGTGGAAAGGAGTATCATGCCAAAAGTATATTTAAGTATTACATTTTTGTCCGATTTTCTATTGCTCACAAGAAGACACCACCGTGCAATATGACGTATTAGGTTACATCCTAGAGTAGTCATAATAAATTAATAATATTAGTACCTATCAAAGTAAATTAACGTCATCCTGAAAGGACGCATACTTGAGTGTGATTACGTGTCGACCTACGTGTGGGATGCCCCCAGACAGACTGATATCGTATGTGTATAATGGTCAGGTATATATACCTAATGTGGTCAGTGGTGAACCAAATTGTAAGTTGTATGATTGGAAGGGACTTTAGCCTCAGTGATTTAAGGCACCTGTCCCACTTGCCGGTGATTAATGAGAAGTGATAGAGCTAGCATTGTAAAAACGGATTGGCGAGCAACGAGCAGCGTGTGTGACGTCGACAAGCGATGATTACTTGCTGGTATGCGTATTACCAAGCATGAGTCTCTCAGCGAGTGTTTTGGCCAGCCAAGCGAGAAAAGTCAGCGATCTATTAATTAATTAATTAATAGTCCTCCAGACCGTATTTTCGGCCACGGCGGCCAATCTCAACGGAGACTAGCCTTCGGCGCGAGAGATATTATAGTGCACAAGTGTTTGCGCAGACACAAGTGCACTCTCTCTTCCCTCACTCTCATAGTCCGATGGGACGGCAATCCGACACGACCGGAGAGAGATCAGGCGTAAGACCAACGGCTAAACGTGCTTTCCGAGGCACGGGGGTCACACCGCCAACTTCCAAACTCCGGGCTGTTACTATGAAATTCCTAATGGAAAAATCCAATAACACTTTGCCCGACCCGGGAATCGAAACCAGGACCCCACGCTCTGCAGTCGCGCTTGCGACCACGAGACCAACGGGGCAGTCAGTCGGGGGGCGATCTACTATACAGTACCTATACGAACAAAGGGCGTTCCCGTTAAACAAAATATTTTTTTAGCATGCAAATTTAACACAAAATATTGGCTAGCAGACTGTTAAACTCATGTTGTCAAAGTGCTGTGATTTGCTGACGGAATTTATAACTTCAGCCAATCAAATCACTAACTACACTTACATAAAATCGATACGTGTTATTTTAAAAGTAGCTGATAATAATGCAAAAATGATGCATTTAATAGAACACCACTTAACATAATTACTATATGTACCAATGAGGATTTTCACGTCAAATCTAATCTGAAGGATCACTACATGTCTATTTTTAGCTTAAAAGTAGGTAATAGGTACTCACTGCAGTACATCGTCCAATATCTTAGGCACACGAATGAAAGCACTAGAAAAGCAAATATACTAGGAAAAGCTATCACTAATATTGTAGAATTCATTTCTTAAGGATTTTGCTAACACAGGTTACATTACAATATCACTTTAAAAGTTTCAAAAATATTGTTCGATGTATTTTTTTAATTTATCGCAAAAAACACTGGGCGATTTTTTTTAACTTTTTTAAATTATTTAAAAAAAATAGCATTTTTTTTTAACTTTCGAATAACATCTGGATTAGGTAAGTATTATAAACTTTCTTAGTACCGAATGGGACTCAGTGCTAATTGCTAGTTAGGTGGTAACAATCACGGTTAGCCGTGTATTGTAGTTTATCGGTAGAAGGGGGCAAATAATAAAACCTTTTGTACGAAGAGATAGTGATAATCTTATCGCTGTCTATCGGGAAATGGGAGAGGTGTGAAGTGGCTTTGTGACGTCAGTCAGGTGATAGGGTGGACAAGGACGGGATCGGTCCACGAATAAATGAAGGATTTTCAGACGGCATTGGCCTCAAATGACCAAATCGTATAAAAGTAGGTAACTTACCTTGACTCTGGTTCCCGTATACATTCAAACCAGGGTCATTGGAAATATAAAATTGAAAAGGTTGGCAATGTCTAGTCTGGATCGGTTCCAGGTTCAATACGTCACAATTGCAGGAATAAAGGATTACAGAGTTAATTGAGACGACCCATAATAGCGACAAATCTGTCAATATACCTAATCACAGACTTAAAAAAAAATACATTAGCTACGTCTATTTTATTGGATTGTCGGCGAGAGACACTACATTTTATTTACGATACCTAACGCCACCTATGCAAAACAGTCTGA